>OZ010583.1:110837745-111040245 GCA_963932145.1 Acanthosepion lycidas | reverse complement strand
AACACGTCAGAAGATTTCAGCGACTGCCTTACCGCTTTGCTTGGGTGAATGTCATTAATATATGTATATACATACATACATACATACATACATATATATATATATATATATATATATATATATATATATATATATATATATATATATAGAGAGAGAGAGAGAGAGAGAGAGAGATAAATAGAGAGAGAGAGAGTGGGGAGGAACAGACAGGCAGAATTAATACAAAATAAAAGGTTTATCACTTAGACGCTCCAGGAATCACTACGTCCATTCGTCAGCAAATGACTGCATATACTTATCCTCGATTTTTCTTAATATGCACTTTTCCTTGGTGTAAGTTTTTCGTAAGTATATGTGTGCGTGCGTGTATGCTTTCCCACCAAGCGACCGTCTGTCCGTCCGTGGAGAATGCCAAGGTTACTTGTACTTTTTTGTCGGTGTTATTTACTTTACACTCACTCCTTGTTTTTTTTTTAATTTCTCTGCCTCTTTCACTGCTCTCTCTCTCTCTTTCTGTCTCTCTCTCTCTGTCTCTGTCTCTCTGTCTCTCTCTCTCTCTCTCTCTCTCTCTATATATATATATATATATATATATCGCCTTGCTAAATTGATTAATATACATATGACACCAAGAAAAGAAATAAAGCCACTAAGACACAAGAGGATAATGAGAGTAGAAAAGAATGAAAAGATTTTACAAGGAACCGGAAACCCAATGCTGAACAGGAAATAAGGGATATACCTCTACTCCTGTTAAGAAGACAGTACATAAACGTTATGTTTAGTGGCTACACGCATATGAGTTGCTATATCAGTGAAATTACAAAAACTCGACCTCCATTGACAACTCCTACTAAAGATAGGAATCGAACCGTTACCACCGTATGCACCAAAGAAAGTTGTCTATAGTCGAAACGAGCTTTTATTGATTTGAATACGAGAGCAATGCTTGAACTGCCTATTTAAGGAATACAAATTTGTAAAGAAATAGCAACTCAGATATATGTGCACATTAAAAGTAGCGTTTATAATAATAAAAATAATGTGGGATAAAAATCCATCATATATATATATATATATATATATATATATATATATATATATATATATATATATATATATATATATATATAAATAATAGGAGCTCAGCCAATCATGTTGCCTTGGTTTCAGCCTGTCGGTATCCTCAGGCAATATTGGCCTAATGATTTCATAACGCTTTATTATATTATTTATATATAAACGCAAAAGTGTTTCCTGGTTTAATTCAACTCTCATCAGCAGTGCGCATTCACTACCGAGATTTGAACCTTTTCGATACAACGCAAGCGTCATACCAACGCGCCTCGGTGACGAAGAAGAAACCTAATAATCTCGATATAGCGCCGCTACTCACAAATATTCATAACCCAACTTATTGTGCCCCAATAGCCATCTTTTCCTTTTGTATAGTACAGTTGGTATGACGCTTGCGTCGTATCGAAACGGTTCGGTTTCGAATCATGGTAGTGGATGCACAGTATTGATATTGACTATTGAGTATATTCCAGGCGTGTATCAAAAGGATGTATCAAAAATACTTTTACAAACTTTGGGGACGAATTCCTCACATCAAAACAAGGACAAATGTCCATATAAACATATTTCCACAAATCCTTCTTTTTTGTGTTAAGTTAAAATTTAAGGTAATCGCAGTTAATTATACAATTCAATAAACAACCCAAAAATACTTTTGAAAACGTTTGGGTCGGGTTCGTGACACCAAAACAAGGTAAAATGTCCGTATAAGTATCTGCCCAAAAGGCCATCGCTGTACTGCAACATAGCAACTCATAACAAATGTTCAAAATCCTGGTGTCCAGCCAGTATTGTTCAATAGCGATTCCGGTCCGGCGATAAATGTTCGTTGTGTAAATTTGTTATTCCAATTCTTCTAAAGGTTGCTTCATACGTAAACAAGACTAAAGAGAGTATTTAATGGATCCGCAGTTTGTGCAATAGACCATCGGCAAAATTTCTCTCAAAATTATCAAACAGCTAAAGACTCTGCACACGTTGCAAATGATACAGATACAAGAGATGCTTTTGAAGTACCCTCCCTACGGTATTTATGCAATGTACGACATCAGAATCGTCTCCGGCAGCCTGTAGAATGTATTTTTCATGGTCAGGCGTAGTGTGTGGTGCTACGTTTCCTGTCTCAGAAAGGCGACAATAAACAGTAGCAGAGCCTGCTTCCAGTCGGTTAACGCAATCTGATACAGCCGTGCAGCCTCGCGTACGTTACCATACGCGAGGCCGGATGTAAAAATCATACCTGCCTGCTCCCGATATGAATATCCTGGCATTGTTAAACAGAACACTTCTCAGTTAACTCACTACTACACACGTAAACGTTGAAGGCAGACTAGCCACAAATGTACACGAATTAAAAATGTAACCAGTCTACATGCCAATACAGCACCGTCTACATATATATATATATATATATATATATATATATATATATATATATATATATATATATATATATATATACATATATAAATACATACATATAAACATATATATATATATATACATATATATATATATACATATATATATATATATATATATATATATATATATATATATATATATATGCATATATATACAGCCATGGCCAAAATTATGGAGCACCTATAAATATTTGAGATAATAGTTTAAACCTACGTATTTCAAGGTTAAGAATCGTACAGTGAACAATTGAGACCAAATGTAAAATATTTAACAGTAGATTGTAGTATTTTTTTTTTGCTTTAAAGCCTCTCTCGAGAGCTTTAGCTGAGTTTCGTACTAAATTCATTCCAATATTCAAAATGATTTATTGTCATACTAAAGGTTGTTTCGTAATTTTCGGGTAATATTTGATTCCTACCAGTGTATATTTAATTGAAAATGCCTCCAAAGAAGCAGCTTTCAGAGATTAAAAGTGCACAAATTGTTGCTTTATCTGGTGAAGGATATTCTCAGGTATAAATTGCCAGGAAGATGGAATGTTCAAGGAAGAGGGTTCAAACAACGATTAAAAGGTACAAGGAAACAAAGTCTTTCAAAAACAGAAAAGGACAAAGCCGTAAAAGTCTACAACCGCCAGGGAAAACAGATCTTTGAAAAGAGCATCCCTTGCAGATAGGAGGAAAAGTTCTTCAGAACTTGCTGCTGAACTTAGGGAGAAGAAGGTTATTAGAAGTGGGATTAAAAGGATGCAAAGCCAGGAAGAAGCCATACTTGTCTCAGGCCAACAAGAAAAAACGACTGGAATTTGCAAAAAACCATGAAAATTGGACACCTGATGATTGGGGCAAAATTGTTTGGTCTGACGAAAGTAACTTTGAGGTAAGTTAACAGCTTCTATTTCCTAAACTTTGGATGTAATAATTGAAATTTTTATGTGAATACACATCCATAACATTTATTCAAAAATTGTAACAAATTCTTTTTTTTTCATCAGATTTTTGGCACCGCTGGAGCGGTTTATGTTCGCCGTAGGGAAGGAGAGGCATTTCATCCTGATTGTGTGGTTCCAACTGTAAAATTTGGAGGAGGAAGCGTAATGGTTTGGAGCTGCATGGCTTCTTCAGGCACTGGAATGTTGTACACATGTGAGGGGAGAATGAACTCCACAATTTATACTAACATGCTGGACCAGGTTTACCGAACCTCTTTGACTAAAATATTTAATAATAACATTCCAAGTGATATAATCTTCCAACAAGACAATGCTCCATGCCATACGTCAAAAGTTTTAATCGGTTGGTTTGAGAAAAAAGGGATTACAGTGATGAATTGGCCCCCTCAATCCACAGACCTAAAACCCATTGAAAATTTGTGATCCCATTTAGGGAAAAGAGTGAGAATGCACAAATGTTCATCAAAAAAAGAATTAGAGGCCAAACTTCATGAAGATTGGCAGAAAATAGATCCTACCACCTGTAACAACTTAATCAATAATATGCAAAAACGAATAAAAGCTGTTATAAAGGCAAAAGGAGGACATACCAAATATTGATTGTTGTTATTAATGTTTACTCCACTATTCTTAACCTTTAAATATATAAGTTTGAATCATAATTTCGATTTTTCATTGGTGCTCCATAATTTTGGCCAAGGCTGTATGTATATATATATATATATATATATATATAGATATATATATATATATACATATAGTTGGATAGATGTGAGCTTACGCACTCTATTATATATATATATATATATATATATATATATATATATATATATATATATATATATATATATATATATATAGCTTGAATAAAGGCTCAATGCCTAAGTCGACAGTTTAAATATTCTACCCCATGATTTTTATTTACATGAAATTCTGAGTAGCTGATTTTTAATTGTAATATATATATATATATATATATATATATATATATATATATGATAACAATAACTCTATATATATATGTGTGTGTACACACTTTGACATATATATATATATATATATATATATATATATATATATATATATATATATATATATGAGAGAGAGAGCGAGAGAGAACAGTGTCGAATGCTGCAAACACCTCTGCTTGATAAATTGACCATGGCGTGTCTCGAACTCGGGCCTCTTGATCAAAAAATTTATGGAAGAACCACGCGGATGTCAGATAAATCAAATAGAGATGCATATCTTTTCACATATGCTTCATGCTCGCACCCACATATGTAGAAAACTTTACTCTCCACTTTACTCTGCTAATCATACAATATATATATATATATATATATATATATATATATATATATATATATATATATATATATATATATATATATATATATATATATATAGTTTCACGGACTCCATGACTATCTAATTTCTAGTTTTATTTATTTTATGCTGGTTTCTTAACACGCTGCTTGTTATTAACAAGATGTCGTGTAGAATAAAATTTCCTCCGGTACCAACGTACTTACATTTCAAATTACATACACACAACGCATATATACTCATTCTGTCTATGATGACAACAATGCGTAACGGGTAGGCCCATGAGTTGGTATGAAACACATTCCATCATGGCAGAAGCTAAGCAAATTAGGGCCCATTGTGCGCTCTCTAGTGAGAAAGGAAGGAAAGGTTATCAAAACGCCTCACGCAGAAATTCACTCCTAATAAACCATAGACGAAAAATGAGCTAAGAATATCTCTGGATTTAAAATTATCGTATGCACATTGATGGCTTGGCTGGCGTTTCCATTAGGGAGATATTTTCTCCTAGGATTTCCTATTGCTCGTCCTTGACAAATTTGCCTTATCGGCAATTCTGAATCGTTGTAAATTTTCAGACTATCGTCTCAAATCCTAAATCAGAAAAGGAGCAGGTACAGGAATGTAATAACGTAAAAGCTGACAGATATTTGCAAATTTTCTTGCTTGCCGTAAGAATAAGAGTTTTATGTATCTATTGCAGGTAACAGAGGTCGGGTTTCGAGTTGCGCAAAAAGATAAGCCATCACCGTTTTGCAGATTAGTCATAGAAAATCTACTTAACTTTAATTTATCCCATTATTTAGGAACTCATACTTGATAAATATATATCTGAACTCATTTTAGGAACTCTGTTTCTCTCTCTCTCCCTATATATATATATATATATATATATATATATATATATATATATATATATATATATATATATAAGTTAACACTTAGAGGCGACAGGATGTTTCATGCTAGACGCAATCTTCAGGCCACGTTCGGTCTGTTGTTCTCACCTTTATTGCCGTATTTTCGTCCGTTGTATGCTCCGGCCTTCTTCAAATGATATACGCTGGAATTTCGAACCGAACTCTTTATTGAGTCTACGGAGGTAGATTATTCTAATTCCATCTTACTATTTACTAAAGGGAATTACCTAAAAGGTGTGATATCCCCAAAAGTTATAGCATTTGAAACTTTGGATATATCAAATCCCCTCCAGCTGTGAACAATTTACACTCATTTATTTGATGAAATAATACAATTTTTGTAATTTCAGTCAGTTAACTACTACACCTAGGCGATCATGGCTCTTTCGATCCATGAGTGACGAGGTAGAATATTTTCCCTCGGTAGGTTGATGTTTCTTTCAACCAATGCCATAGGTCCCAGCCTGTCCTGCTATTTAACCTACAGCTGGTGGGGGAGGGGTAGAAGAGACGGCTTCATACCAAGTATATTTGCGCGTAAGTGAACATAGCGAATTAGACTGGAATTCGAACTCGGTTCTCCGATTTCTCATTTCAAGACGATAACCATTACGCCACAACGCGCATTACATTTTGTAATTTAAAAACATTTATTTCACCCACTGCGCATATCACTGAATACGTGCATAGTGCAAGGGTTAGAGCGATAAAAAAAGAGGAATCGGCGTTCTGAGTTCGAATTCCGTCCGAATTCGTTACGTCCACTTTAACATAAATATCGTTGAGTATGGTATAAATCCAGGTCTTCTTAACGAAGCCATTGGTTCAATAACAGCGCTGCATGGACTCTCTTTTGCTCTGAGGTAGAAACCAGACTAGGTCTTGAGTAAGTAACATTATTGTACAGGGAATAATTTCCGTTATAAAGATATTTCACTGCAAATTGTTACAAAAATCAAGGCATTAACCTAAAAAGCTCGTGTTATGTTTTTAAATAGCCTCCTCAGATAAAGACTTTCATATGCGTGTCATTAATGGCGGCAAACACTTTCAGAAATAGCTAAACCGTCAGCTATATACAACTGCTTCCTAAGATCAATGGTGAAAAAGATAGATAAATAGATAGATAGATAGATAGATAGATAGATAGATAATGAAGAACCCGACATAGATAATGTTGTGACCAAGCAAATGGTTAAAGAAATAACAAAACAAGTGTTAAAGATATATCATATATTAAACAGTAGTACAACAGAAGAGTATTACACGACTAGTGATTGTGTGTCGTTTGACCCAGCGTTCAATCTATTCGACTGTTCCCTCAAGGCCTTCTCCCCTACTAATCTTATAGTAGGTGGAAGAGTCCAACATAGACTCTTTAGAGGGAGGACACCACAACAGATAGATAGATAGATAGATAGATAGATAGATATTAAATAAATAAATAAATAAATAAAAGAAATGAGAAAAATAATTTATCTTGTTCTTATGACACAGGTTTCGGGTTATTTCCACGAGTGGCCAAATCTATTAAACATAAATATTCATGACAGAATCACACCTGTCTGCTTTTCTGTTGGATCGCTTCAACACATCTGCTTTCTTGTAATCGGTAGAATTCAATAAATGGCCAAAAGATTCAAGCAGACGTTCTTAGAAAATGCGAAAAAAGAACGAATATTTTGTCACGATTAGAAAGATTCTTCTTTCATATAATTAGGCCACTCTCACAAATAGAATGATATGTAAAAGCTGTTCCAATAACTTGAACCGATTTAAAGTTTAAGTGTCTAATGATTTTTTTTTCTTTTTCTTCCAGATTTGGCGGACACTTGGGTGATATTATTTTTCACACATAATTGCCTTGACTTAAATAACATCCAATAGAGAAATAAATAAATTTTCACCAGTAAAACTGATTTATTTACTACTGACTTTGATCCGTCTCAATGAAACACCCTTATATATAATCCGTCTTATATATAATCCGTCTTAATGAAACACCCTTTATTTAAATATGTTGTTTGAAATTAGCGAATGTAAACTGTGACTTTTAAAACTTGTATACGTAACTATTTACATTAAGAAGAAGATGCACAGAACTAAGTTGAGTTCCCGACGGAAACCTAAAAATATGGATTTAGAGACGTCGAATTGTTGTCATTTTTAATTCTTTCAAGTATGACATGGATATTCATTTATAGGAGATATACTCAAATAATCGCTTGATCAAATCTTTGAAAAATATTTCAATTTAAAGAAACGATGTATATGCCATATATTAGTTATTCACCTAGCAAAAGAGCCAATATATTAGCCCCATATATATTCAGAAATATTAGATTTAAGTTTTAAGAATCTTTTTATGGTAAAATGTATCTGATTCATTGGAGGTTGTGATTTCAGTTCTAAAATAAGTTAATCGGAGAGGAAGATCAGTGTCACCAGGCAACCGCGTGGGTGTTGTATAGGTCGAGATAACTCGGACATTCACGAGTCTATTACACTAACCATCACGGTTCTAAATCAAGATAGAAAGTTCATTAGGTTGGCATTTTGTGTCAGAACATTGCTGGTCAATGTAGATGGTTACTGGGCAACCAATCCGTCTTGCACCATGGCTCGGTGTCCAGAGTAATAGATCACTCGTAAGGTCTTGTTTTTCTCGCCAGGAGTTTCTCGCTTGTGTTTGCGTAAGTTTGTGGAAATATCAGGCCATATAGCTGTTATTTAGTTGGATGTTGTCTACAAGAAATGCTGCGTGTAGCTTTCAGTCTAGGTTCCATCAAACTTAGAGTTTTAGGGTTTTAGTTTATGTCAAGTGGCAGCATACATTAAAACAGCCTCTACAATAGCTTGGAAGAATATCCGCTTGAAGTTGTCTTGTACATCAGATTTCCAGATTACATCCATTTTATCCAAGGCTGCCCAGGCAATAAAAGCAACATACCATCATCCGTTTTTTTTTTATTACTACAAGACTGTCAGCATATAAAAGATCATAAAGAAGGTTGGAATGTATGGAAACCGGAACTTTGGAATAAACACCGAAATGGTGATGGAACAAACGCAAAAGAATCAATGTATAAAAAAAAAGGAAAAAAAAAACTATCGGAATTCAACAGAAGTCCGATAAACCAACGTATTTGCATAACAACCAACAAGTAAAATTATGTTTTGACTTATTTGTACTGTTGGTATCCCAGATAAATATATGGTATTGCAAACTATTTACAGACATCACTAATATTAAAATTTTGAAACCTATAAACCTTAGTAATAAAATCAACAAGTATAAATGGACTTGTTTGAACAACTCTTCGAATAATATAACAATAATTCATTTTAAATATTAAGAGAGGTTCAAGATTGTATCGACCAAAATATAATGATAAAAAAAAGGCACATGAACATGAATACTAATCTTATTTATTATAAAACGCAGATTGTGTGTGGGTCTGTACGTTTATATATTGGATCGGATTTCCTACATTTTTCAACTGATTTCAACAAAACTTCACAGGACTACGTAAAATTACCCTGCGGTGGTTCTGAGAGCGCCAAAAATTGGAAAAGCACAATTGTTTTTGCACAAAATCAATTTGAAAACATTATTAAGAGGCATCACGAGAATGAAAGGGGGACAACTCATATCGAGTTATACTTATTGATATCGAGTTATACTTATTATAAAAACCCAGGTTGGTTGTGTGTGTGTGTGTGTGTGTGTTCGTTTGTATATGGGATCGGATTTCCTACATTTTTCAACCGATTTCAACAAAACTTTTTGGCAGGTAGTGTTTCTTATTGTCTTGCACACTTTTTTCTTTATTTTTCCATTCAGAATGCTTTAAAGATTCCATTTACAAGACAATTGTTTATAATAAAATTCTATTCAATCGGCAGACTCATAACGATTGAAAAGAATGTTTTTGTTTGAGTTTGGGTTTCACCAATTCGTAAAAAAAAATAAAATAAAATAAAAAATAAAACTAATTAAGACATGCGTGTCCGTCAACCTTAAACAATCATCTTTGTCAATTTTATTTTTCAGTGTTTATGATGGTCGATACTTGATCTATCTCTTACTGTTACATCCCCGGGCAACGCCGGGGTCTATTGCTAGTCTTTACTATTCAGGGAAAACAACAATCCCTTGTTTTCTGACTATCAGACAGTGATGAAGGCTGAAGATGGCATCAGTTGAAACGCAATGATGTAAACTAAATGAATGAGGATATTATGTGTATATTTCTGAGATGACGTATTATGTACACTATTTACATTATTCGGACTATTGTCCTCATCTTTGTTGCCATATTTATCACAACGTTTCGGTCTTTGTACGCTCCGGCCTTCTTCAGGTGATTGGAATGTCGAACTGAACCCTTTATTTCGCTCACTGGGGTAGACTGTTCTAGTTCCACATGCCATGTCTAATGGATGTCAGTTATCAGTTATCTCCTGTTAATTCATCTCTCCAATTTCTCCACTGCCTTAACCAGGTATTGAACTCACAACTCTTTGGGTCCTGTCACTGGATCTAACCAACGCCTTTATCCACTGTACCATGTGTTCGTAGAACAGTCTACCCCGGCGAGCGAAATAAAGCGTTGAGTTCGACCTTCCAACCACCTGAAGAAGGCCGGAGCGTACAACGGCTGAAATGTGATAAATATGGCAACAAAGATGAGGATAATAGTCCGAATAATGTAAATAGTGAGGATATTCATATCTACAATTCGAGAAATAAGAACGATCACGCATTTTCGAATGCGGGCTTTAAAAATATTTTATAGCTTGTAAGCTATAAAATATTTTTAAAGCCCGCATTTCATTTGATTTTTTATAGTAGATTCATTTTACGAAGTTATTGAAGTTTTATATAATGAACTTGATACTTATATATTATACAATTGGATAATAAATGATTGTGTAAAAAATAACTTTAATATATAAGAATAATTACAAATGTGTTTAATGCATCTAATAATGCCTCTAAAATCCAACTAAAACAGTCTTTCATTGTAAAGCAATCATTCCAGATATTTTTTTGATTTTTTACATAGATGTTGAAGTTGGTAAAATTCGGCATATAATCTTAACCTCCATTTTCCCACGATTTTCTTGTTATACATTTCACAACTTATACAGGCGTATATACAGTTCGTTTTGTGTAATAGCCTCATTTTTTATTATAGTTTATGAGGCTTTCGTTATTTTTTTTCGTATAAAATTAAGTCAATAAATTGAGTTCAAAATAATATCCAAGTCCAGGTAGAAGTGAATTATAAGATAAAAATTCTTCTTCTTCTTCTTCTATGTGCCGTGACCTTTAAGGAGATGGTCGATCATAGCCCGCCACAATTTCCCTATCCTTTGTAGTTCATAATAATGTTTGTCATTTCGCTATCTCCCCTAATCCCTGTTGTGTAAATCATTTACACAATCTTCTTTGCTAGTTTAATCCGCTGCTCATGTCTGCCTCCCTTGTTGTGAATGTCAAATTCTGATTTTAAGTGTAAATATCCATTTTGTTTCCATTTTCTCTAAAATGTTGTCGTTGCTAACAAGTCCGGTTCATAGTATTCTCAGCATCCTTCTGTAGAACCACATTTTTGTTGCTTCAAATTTGTCCTGCATTTACTATCATATAGCAGGACTGATATTACATGACATTACAGTACTCTTTTATTTTCTCCTAACGAATTTTTCCTGTTTCTTAATATTTTACTTAGCTTTTAGAAGGCATCTTTCGCTATCCCAATGCGCCATCGATTAGCATTTAAATTTAGCGACCCGCCACTAATAGCAGTAGGGCAAATACAAAATTATTTCAGCCACACGGCAGATGAGTTGTCAATATTTATTTAGTCATCTTTAGTCAAGATCAAAGCCAAAATTATCCGTAAATCGAAGATTCAGGATTGAACTTACAACACAAACGTAAAAGGTAACCATGACCGCCATTTTTTCGACATCTCCTCGACGCGAACAAAAAAGTTAAATAAATCTTCTTAAAAAGCAGAAAATTAATCTTTAAAAAAATTCCCCATTATTATATTAATTGTCAAAAGTTAATTTCCCCTTGAAACCACTCTTTCAATTATCAACTTTTTTTTTTCTTTTTTCAATTATTTTAGCTCTAAAGGTTTTCTTCAGCATTTTAAAGCAATTTTATAAAGACCGCTACGCCCGACATAGATTGCCACAACTAGAAATTCTTCACGCATGTAGACCATTTTTTACATCTCTATGAAAATAGTTAAATAGATTCTTTTTTTTTTTTCCCCACGATTATTGATCAGAATTTCATTTCTAAAACTGACATTTTTGCCTCCATTTATCAGAATGAATATCCTCCACGGCCTGGTGATTAAATTAGTGGCGTATTTCTCGGTTAAAAAATATAGGATTTCAAACGCTGATTCTCAAGACAAACGCTCCTTCAATTTGAAGAAGGGAGATATATTATTTTCCTACCTTACATTTCTTCCCAAGTGTTGACTTCAACCAAGAAATGTATAACTACAACCAAAGAAAACTGGCAGTAAAATATGTAAAAATACGAAAATTGTTCAGCGTTCGAGCCCCAGTGTAGCAATTTCAAATTACTTTTGCTTCACCTTTGCAAACGGTAAGTTAAAATCATGTTCAGATTTGACTTGAAGCTGTTTCCCAAATTCCCACCTAAAATATCCCATTAAATGATTTATGGATATTAATTCATGTTTAAATAGATTGAAAGAAGACAGAATGTAGAGTTACTAGCAAAGGGAACACCCGAAGATCCTATCTACGAATCGGAGACACCAAAATCAACCAAGTGCGAACATTTCAATATCTAGCAAGTGTTTTAACAGTGAACGGAAATCCGAAGATGCATTGGAAGAAGCTTTTCAAAAGCTAAGCAAAGTAATAAGAAACATAAAAATTTCGATAGAATCAAATAGTGACTGTTACGCCATATCAATCCTCTTACACGGCAGCAAGAAGTGTCTTGAATCAACAGGAATTTGATTCTACAAAAGGATACTGAGGATACTATCGACTGAAGATATGATTAACGAAGAAGATTTAAGGAAAATTGAAAGGGAAAAGGGCGCTTAACCTTAGAAACGGACAGTTTAAATTCTCAAGGCATATTATGAAAACTTAAAGAATTGGACACTCACCGGAGATTTTTACAGTAAATTTTACCCTGTACAAAGCCCGGGGCCCACTCGAGGTAGAGGGTTAAGAGACAGTTTTGCGGATAGAAGCTGGAGAATAACAGTTAACCTTAGACATGAACAGGTTAAGATTGTAGTGATCAGGAAGTCATCCTGTTGGGAATCGGTTCAACAGACAAATGGTTCGTGGGAAAAGGCTGTTCGAGTGGATTTTCCTTTTGACTGATGGAATACGGAGGGAATGTGAAGGGTGTCTTACAATGTAAGTAGCACGACAGGTCCTAGTCGTGAAGGTTAGAACTGGCGGTACTTAAGATTGTAGTTCGTCTGAGTACTTTCCATGGAAGTAACGATAGAACAGCTAGAGGCTTGACATATCTCGCTTGTGGGAGAGAGGTTGAAGGATTGAAAATAATTTGTTATTCACAAGGACTTGGTGACACTTTTGAACTCTATCGAGACTGAAGGCAAGATGGCAGAGGTAAACAGCGCATAAACCCCTGCCTAACGATCTTGTATAAATGGTTTACGGAACAGGGATTAGCAGAGATAGCAAGAAGACAAACCTTACTAGCTACAAAGGAGAGGGAATCGTTGAGAGTCATGATCGATCATGTCCGGAAAGGACAAGACACATAAAAGAAGACTATTTTTGGGGGGTAATCCGACCCCCCAAAAAGACCGAATGTAATAGAGAGACGAATCGCATCGAGAAAGAAAAGTATGGAGGAGGTGAACAACAGGCGCTGCGACCAAAAATAATTATTTTTTCAAAATATTTTGTTTATATTACTATAGATCAAGAGTTGCCGAACTGCGGCTCATGAGCCACATGCGGCGCTTTACCCTTCGATATGCGGCTCGTGAAAATTGGCTGAGCTACTATTTTCAACACAGTTAATATCATAGATCTCATTTTCCAGGCTTGATAGAGTCCAGGAGCTTCTATGCGAAGGGTGGCCATGCTGCGGCTCGCGAGCGACATTCGCCTCTTTGACCTTTAATATGCGGTTCGTAGAATTATGTTGGCTTAACTCCTTTTTTCATCACAGTTAATATTACAGTTCTCAACGTCTAATCTTGATAGAGTCAATTAGTGTCTATGCCAGGGATGGCCATAGTGCTGCTCACGGGCCACATGCTGTTCTTTTAGCTTTAATATGCGGTTCGTAGAAATATGTTGGCCTAGCTCTTTTTTTTATCGCAGTTAATATCACAGTTCTCATTTTCCAGTTTTGATAGAGTCCAAGAGATTTTATGGCAAGGGTGGCCATACCGCGGCTCGCGAGCCACATGCGTCTCCTTGACTTTTGATATGCGGTTCGTGGAAATATGTTGGCTTAGCTTCTTTTTTCATCACAGTTAATACCAAACGTAAATAAGAAAAATTAATGATATGAATTGAGACACCAATGGATTAAAACGTAAGTTTAATGTTCATGTTTAGAAAAATATATAAGAATTTAAATCCTAATTTTAATTCTAGATCTGTGTGAGGCATTGTTCTTTAGTGCTGAAGAAAGGAATGGTGAGAGGCACAGAGATTAAAGAAATTTCCAGTTAGCAAGGATTACAGGGAAATGTCAGAAGACTGAAGACTTGGGTAAGCGCTCGGGCATGCAGAACTTTTGGAAAGTTTTACACGCGTTGTGTCTAGAAAAAAAAAAAAACACTTGTAAGAACTCATGAAAAATGAAATAAAAAGCTTAATCACAGAACCTTATCAGTCGTCTTTAGCGAAACATGTATAAAAGATGAATTGCTGCCCAAGTACAATATATCGTACAAGGATTGTGATTATTATGAAAAAGACCGTTGCTTCTGAGTGTTGACTTCAATGTCCACTTTTATATTTCCATACACTCTATCCCTGATATTGACCACTTTAACCCATTAATATAGCATACCTTAAAAAACTGTGCAATTGTTCTTTTTATCCGACCGCTTTCTCCTATTACTTTAGCCTTTTTTTTTTTTTTTTTTGCATGTAGATGATGCTATTATATTAGTGTTGTCGACAAGTATGTTCCGAATAGTGTCCGGTAGTCTCCATGGATATTTAAATGAAACTTAATTGAGCTATGGTCAGAAAGATGTAGTGTGAGTCTTCGTGTCAAACATGCTGTAGTACGTAGCATCATCTACATGCAAAACAATGGCTAAAGATACAGGAAGCCCTATTAATGAAAACAAAAAAAAAAACAACACTCAATAATATTAACTTTGAACATGGACACAATATCTTGACGGTGTTTTGGAAATGAAAACATTATATGAATACATAAACACAACAATCTATTTCTTGTTAACAGTTAATATATTTCAACCTTGAAAATGGCTAAATGTATAGCCGAAAGCGCGCGGATAAAAAGAACATTCGGACAGTTTTTATATAATTTATCATCTAAAAAGAAAAAAAATATTTAGATCACATGAGAAATTGTATCAAAAACTAGATCAAACACCTTGTCTGTTGTATTCAATGAAATGTGGATGAAAGAAGGATTGCTGCCTAAATACACACACACACACACACACACACACATATATATATATATATATATATATATAGCTGTTTAAATTTTTGAAACTTTTAAAATTTAATATCTTGGTTCTTAGGCGTTGTCAAGTTATGACTCTGAAAGAATTATGTTTTTTTTTAATTGAAAGTGTATATCACTTACATATATTTAAAACATATTCACAGCATGATATCGCTGTAAATCGATACACACACACATTTCCAATTAAAATTATAACGTTTCGAAAAACATACCCCGATGAAATGAATCAAAATTTCTCTTTATTATTACTAATAATATTAACGTTCTTGATAATAGCCAATGATTGTCAAAAGTAGTCGAATTAAAATATTATCACCTTTGGATTTTATGTTTTAACTGGATATGTGCCAGCATATATATAAACTGGAAAATGTGTTTGAAAGAAAACTCGAACCTGTATCCTATACGGAACCGTCATATAGCCTGACGTGCCTTAACCGATTGGGCCACAGAGGAGTGCTCGGTTAGCAAAGCCGACTTTACTGTTTTTAAACACAATTCTCCATGATTTTCACTCATTCATTCATATCTGCTCAATGCGTATACAAATATAAACAGGCTATATGACGGTTCCGTATAGGTACAGGTACGAATCCTGTCTGAGGACGAATATTTTCTATGAAAATTTCTCGGACATTCAGGTTGTTAATACTGTTTATTATAAACAGAGCATTTACTTAAATATTTGTATCTATAAAAAGAACGTATAAGCATAAAAAATGTCTTAAAAATAATTGTCGGACTTTGTCCATTTCATAACATATATATATATATATATATATATATATATATATATATATATATATATATATATATATATATATATATGTTAATTTAAACGTTATTTTAGGTGGATCCTCATTTTGGGGTAGACGCTCTATTTATTAATTAAACAGTATATTTATTTATTTTCGTCTGCAGCCCTGAATATTCGAGAAATCTTATTAAAGTAAAATATATAGATTTCGCTAATATATTCAGGCCGGTAGACGAAAATAAATATACTGTTTACTAAATAAATGGGGCCTCTACTCAAAAATGCGAATCCGCTTAAAATAACGTTTAAACTGAAAAAAAAACGGTCGGATTGCTAAATAAAATACATTACCTTAGAAAATATATCTATATATGTGTGTGTGTTTAGGTTTGTGTGGGTGTGTCTGTAAGTTTTTGTGCGTTAGTTTGTGTGTGTAAGTTTGTGTATGCAAGTTTGTGTGTACTAGTTTGTGTGTGTAAGTTTGGTGTGTAAGTTTGGTGTGTAAGTTTGTGTGCGTGTGTAAGTTTGTGTGTGTGTTTGTGTGTATAAGTTCCTGTATGTGTTTGTGTAAGTTTGTGTATGCGTGCAAGTTTGTGTAAGTTTGTGTGTGCAAGTTTATGTGTGTGTTGTAAGATTGTGTGTGCAAGTTTGTGCGTGTGTTATAAGTTTGTGTGTGTCAGTTTGTATGTGTAAGTTTCTGTGTGTGTTTGTGGGTGTATGTTCGTGTATATGATTGTGTAAGTTTGTGTGTATAAGTCTGTGTATGCGTGCAAGTTTGTGTGTGTCAGTTTGTGTGTGCAAGTTTGCGTGTGTGTTGTAAGTTTGCGTATGTAAGTTTGTGTAAGTTTCTGTGTGTGTAAGTTTATTTATGTAAGTTTCTGTGCGTGTGTCTATGTGTGCATGGGTGTAAAATGAAAAGAAGACTGTTATTTACCAATTCGATTCATTGTCTAATAGACTTTATCAAGACAAATGCAAGGATTTTATAGAAACATGTTTTCACAATTTTAAAATTTAAGATGGCTCACAAATATTCTTTAGACCGTGAAACTCAAGGTAAACTATGGTGGATGCTAAGTGATATAATTTAATGCCTAATAAACGAAAGTGAATAATTGTTATTTTTATTGTTTATTATTTTAACTAATATAATTATTTTTATTATTTTATTTTGATTTGATAAATTATATATGTATTCATTTTATATAACAGAAGTTTTTTGGCGTGCAAATTTTCATTTTGGGACTCTCAGCAACTTTCCGTCTAAGTAAGTTGTTTATTTTTTTCTTTTAATAAGTGTGTCAGTCTTTACGTCGAATTCGTAGTTGAATTTAATTCTGTGTATGACTAAGGCATTTGATAAATTGTTATACATGAGATCATTTTATGTTAATAGCCTTTTTTTTTAATTTATATAATAATAAAAACTTCTCGACCTTAACTCTACCGTGGTTTCACTTACAGATCTTTGGTAGTAGCCGCTAGAATGTTGTTTATATTAAAAAAATTTAATATAATTTAAATATTAAATTGAAAATTGCTCTGTATTTTCCTTTGGCTTTGTTCTTGCATTATTTATTCTTTTGATAGATTACTAAACACTTTTTATTGACCAAACTATATTTTTTGTCAAAACAGTGAACGATTGCCTTGCAGTTTCTGTTATACATATCCTCATAAATTTGTGTATATTATATATATACAAATTATATATATATATATATATATATATATATATATATAGAATCCTGATGAAATAGATCAGAAACGAAAATGACATGTTCATCATTATTTAATCATAGCTAAGGATCCGAAGCTCATAGGGGTTTGAAAGAAAGTTCAAATATTCCATCATATTATTCCAGGATCATTTTACAACTTATTCAAGATTATCTTCGCCCTCTCTAACCTTCTAATTTTCTGTCCCGTAGTAACAAAATGCCTGACACGTTTCACGTACGATTTCATTTTCAAGTCTTTTTTCACTGTTCTTTGTACTGTTATAGGTGACACTCTCTCAAGAGCCAAATGTCTTATGAAATGAGTTGGATCTTTTCTAATCGATCTCTAGCTCTAAGTTGAAATGATAATCCCACTTCCTTTTGCAGCTTCCTGATACAGTTTTCCTCTCTACTGTTTCCTCTTTGTTAAATGTATCCATTGTTCACTTGATAGTTTTTGAATGGACATTGAAGATGGAAGCCAGAGTATGAATGTTGCTACCATAACTGAAGGCCTAAATGATCTTTTTCGTCTCATCCTTGCTCACTTGCGAAGACACGGCTGACACAAAATGATTTTAACCTGTTCTCTCTAGCTGAATAATTCAAGGGTTTTTTTTCAGTGATTCTTACGACAAATGATGTCAAAATGGGCAAACGTCTTATCTGAAAATGTGGGATAGACAATTATGTTGTTACACGATTTGGACAATTTTGCTGCTACACCCTGTATACGAGGTGTGACCAAAAAGTATCTGGATTGATGCTATAAAAAAAAAAGCCTTCAGAAGCAAGACATTTTATCCAGCCTTGTTTCCATTGATGGAAACATCCTGGGGTTAGCGAGCAGCTGACTTGTCACATTCACTTGGATTTCCACGACATCTGGAGATCTTGTTCCTTTAAAGTGGGATTTGATTTTTGAAAGTCGCAAGGGGCGAAATCTGGAGAATATGGTGGATGTCGGACTTAAGGAATGTTGTTCTTAGCCAAAACCTTCTACACAAGCCATGATCGCTGAAGGAACATTTGTAGTTTACTGAGACGGCCACACTCTACACACTCTCCTTCCAAGCACTGCTATAAACAGCGGATATGATTGAGAGCGTTATAACTTAATGTGAATGGGCAACAGTTCCTGGTCAATCTGTGTCAAGTGACTTCACTCTACCATAACAACAGTCCCAATACTTTTTGGTTAGACATCGTATATGCGAAGCAGGATGGTTCACTTGAATGAACATATTTCTGTGCTTGTCTTTGCTGTCTTGTCTCAAGGATTCGGTAGTTTCTTGTTGAACAAGATGATAATTTATGCGTAAACACATAAGAAAATATCTCTCGAGTGTATAGCGGAGAAATAGAAAAAGGCCGACAAAAGTAACCTCGGTTGCACATACCACTTGTTTCCAAAATATTTAAAATGGCGGGCTACATTCTGAACACATTTCTTTTTCATGCACACACAGACACACACATACATACACACAGAGACACACACACACATATATATATATATATATATATATATATATATATATATATATATATATATATGCATGTTTCATTAAAAATGACAGAGTGCGTTTAAGTTTTTATTTAATCTTTCTTGTGTTCGAACAAGAGCTTTCTTTTCTGGACAAAGAGTGTGTAAAATCTGTCCAAATGTTTTATAGTTCCGAGCGCTTTCGGCTATACCATTAGGCATTACCAAGGATAATTCAATTTTTCAGCTTAATTGAGTGTGTGCATTATGTGTATATTTTAGTGTGTTGTAGAGGTGTTTTTAATTTCTGAATACGGTTAGCACATTGTGGCCTTGTTCATAGTTAATATTGTTAAGAATTGGCTTTTTCTTTTTTTATTATTTGTTGTTGCTTGAAATTAACTAGAAGCTAAAACGAACACGCTTCGTGTGTACGTTTAATTCCAAATCACAAGCTGACTCGAAAAGTCATCGTCGTTCCCTCGGCCAAAATATTCTACGCCAAGCTGGATCTAGAAATTCCAGTGAACCTGTGCATCGCGTTTGCTTTTTTTTTAATCCATAATAAACTGTGTCTAGAAATTTGAGGACTCATAAAAGAGACAATGGCGATTAATTCAAGAAAGTGTTCGTGCTCGAAATCAATTAGGCAGACAATATTTATGTGTGCGCTACTGAATACAATATTTATTGTAATTTCTCTCGTTGTCTATTACGATGAGGATCACAACCAGCGGAGGAAGAGGGCTACGCATTATGGACATGCTACAGAAGGCGCCACTCGAAATTATAACAGAGTCAGCAGCAGTTCGTTGCATTTTCATGACTGGATTCTGCTTGCCCCGTTCCATATGTGCGCAGAGGAAAGTCATGAAATAAAGCGTGTGGTTCACTTTCTAACAAATTGATGTCTGCCTTTAACAAATTTACGCCAACAGCACTTTCTTCTGCTCTAATTTTGTTTCACTTCCAACCAAATCTAGCAAAGCCAGACGGCGATATGGGGCAGATTATGGTGAAACTTGAAGCTTCTAGTCTTGAACCTGCACGGTGTCTTTTAAAGCCTGATTTACTTAGGCGTTTTTTAACACATTGAAGACATGTGAAATCACATTCAATTCTGTCATACGCTGGGTGTTCAAAATGTTTGTCTAATTTTAGATCTCTTTTCAACTGCTAATGCTTCTTCCTCTGATCTTCAAATGCACTTGCACCTGCCTTCAAGGAACTCCTCCAGCTACCCTGATCCAAATCAGTATTCTGCAAGTCCTCAAGTGTACTTAGTTCATTTGTCAGTGATTGATTCAGACAATCTTTGAAACTCATTTTAAGTTTGTGTTGTGGACACTTCCCCTCAGACAATTCACCATAAAAAAAAGCTGTTTCAAAAGTCGCTGATCTTTCATTCTCACCACATGATAACAACAGTTAAGACGATGTTGCAGGATGATTCTTTCAGTACGGATGCACTTACACTTATCACGGACTGCCATATCATTGATGAGCATCTGCCAGTGGATTCCGGCATTTTTTCCCGGACACGGTTGGTGAAAAAGTTCTAACGTCTTCAGGTCTCTCGCATATGTTACCCATGTCTCAAACACATTGAGAAGGGTGGATAGAACGCAGGTCTTATATAATTTAACTTTTGTGTTTAGTGGGATGTAACGTCGCGATCAGAAACGATCGCCCAGTTTGACAAAAAAAGCGCCAGTTCTGCCAATTCGCAAGGGTATACCACATCGTCAAGGGTGCACAAGTTGTTCAAAGTGCTACCTAAGTACAAAAACTTATCTGCAATCTTTTGCACATAAACATACAGAGACGGCTCAACATATTCTTTAACAAGGGCAGATGGATACATGACAACGGTCTTATCTAAACTTATTGTCAGTCCCAGATAGATCGAACTGAACAGACAGACAGACGGATAGATAGATAGATAGATAGATAGATAGATAGATAGATAGATAGATAGATAGATAGATAGATAGATAGATTTGAACAGATAGATAGATAGATATAGACAGACAGACAGAACTGAACAGATAGATAGATAGATAGATAGATAGATAGATAGATATGCATGAGCTCTGATAGATAGATAGATAGATAGATAGATAGATAGATAGATATGAATAGGCTCTGATAGATAGATAGATAGATAGATAGATAGATAGATAGATAGATAGATAGATAGATAGATGTGAAAGGCTCTGAAAGATAGAAATGAACAGATAGATATGAAAGGCTCTGATAGATAGGTAGAACTGAACAGATAGATAGATAGATAGATAGATAGATAGATAGATAGATAGATAGATAGATAGATATAGACAGACAGACAGAACTGAACAGATAGATAGATAGATAGATAGATAGATGTCAAAGGCTCTGAAAGATAGAACTGAACAGATAGATATGAAAGGCGCTGATAGATAGGTAGAACTGAACAGATAGATAGATAGATAGATAGATAGATAGATAGATAATGAGAATGATACGGTTACAAAGTCCTTATACAGTCTGCTAAGTAATTTGTACACTTTGTTATTTCTCTTTGTCGTCAGTCCACTTGAGCCGACGTAAAAATTTCCAGCCAGTCGATTTTCTTTCAACGCCACGCAGACCCATTTTCCCTCCGTAGCCCCTGTGTCATACTAATCTAACCTTACTAAATATCGATCGATCGATACTCTAATAGATATATGTATATATATATATATACACAGAATGAAAGACGCAGGATGAGTCATGGTTGCCCTAATTGCCGAACCGAGATGCCTTTCGCATACTGATCGATAGATAAAGCGTTCTCTTAGCCTCATGAAAAATAAGGTCGTCGAAATTATTACTTCTTCCCGCATGGAGGATTCACTCGTTCTTTCCAACTCCTTCTCCCATTTTCATTATCAAGAATTCTGCCATCAACTCAAACGCACTGATGTTATTTATAAAAAAAAAAAGAAAGAAAAAAAAAACCCGCTGCACATTCCTGCACACGATTATAGATTCGAGTCACCCCTCAGGAGCACATAATGATGTGCAGCGATTGATTTTATTTGGGTTCCGAGCCGACGTCTACTTAAAGCTTTTCTTTTTCTAGGTCTTCTTATATTGCCTTCTAAATTCCCACTGAGTTTCTCTTAACCGAACAGAACGAGAGCCGGTCATGTGAAACCCATTTTCCTGACTTCGGTACATTAACTAAGGCTTGTAGACGGCGAAGTACAATTGACTATTTGCGCAAGCCGAGTAACATTCAAATACGTTTCTAAGATTTCTCGAGCATTTCCAATATAACGTTAAATAAATTTCAAAGACAATTCTAAAGGTTCTAAGGTTCCTTTTCTTTTTGAAAAACTGCCACTCAAAACACACACACACACACACACACACACATATATATATATATATATATATATATATATATATATATATATATATATATGTATATATAAAGGGTGTCCATAAAGTTCGTGTGTACTTTTAAAAATCTATAACTTTATTTGTATTTGCGATAGAAATAATCTGTAAAAAGTGTTATAAAGTTTAATGTACCTAGTTTTAAGTATTGCTAATGGTGGAGGACATGTGGAAAATTAAATAAAATTTCAATAAAACCTTTAAATATATACATTTACTTCTTTCGAATCCTTTTTACAAACTATTTCTATCGCAAATAAAAATAAAGTTATAAATTTTTTAAAGTGCACACGAACTTTATGGACACCCAGTATATATATATATATATATATATATAAGTAAACATTGAAGTCAACACTCAGAGGCGACAGACTGTTTCAAGAGTGTTTGTGTGTCAATCTCAGGAGAGTGCAGAGAATTTGGAAAGTGTTGAATGTGTCTAATGGTGATTACGAAGGTGTTTGGAGTGATGGTGATGTTATGCCTCCATTCATCTTTCCACAGGGCTTCAGACTCAACATGGAGGAAAGTGCGTTCTTCCGCAGCCATATTTCTCTTTAATAAAATTTCTCGAATATTCAGGCCGGTAGACGAAATAAATTATGGAACGTCTACTAAAATATGGGTATCCACTGAAAATAACGTTTAAAGTCATAAAAATATGTCGAATTAATTTATTTCTGTATATGTAGAATGTAATGAAACGGAACGTAGAAATATTTGGGATGGAGTCCAATTATGCAGTTAGTCTACTGGGAATGATGAAACCCAAGCCTTTAACATGGCTTCAGTGCTAATCCAAATCTCTGACATCTACTTGATTCTAGGAGTCATAACATTGTTGATGTGAATCGTTCCGGTGTTGGATAAGACGTACGTAACTATATTGTCACCACGCACATTGCTGACGTTGTCAGTGATAGTCTTACTCCCTTCACGAGTCAAGAAACATCATGTAAATAGGGAAGTAATTAGATTTTACTAGAAAGGATATAAAAACAAATGCAAATTAAAATTATTTAATTATTATTTCGACAACTGCAGTCGTAAACGGAGGTAAAAGTTGGATTTCACATTTAAACAAATCTAGAGTTATTTTTCCCCTGAAAAAAAAAAGATTATTAGCAACTTTGTTTCTAAATATTCTGTCACTTACGTCCTAGTGATGGTAACAAATGAAAATCTATGGTTGCCAAATCTGCCCTCTATAGAAAATGTCGAAGGACCTCCTAGGCTAACAATCATATGATTCTACGGAATGTATCTTTGTTTTGAGATGTTTGAGTTTTGTTTACCAAAACAAGAGATTTCGCCGAAATGATTCTTTTACTCTGTCAAGTTGCCGGCCATAAACCTCTGCTGGGATGGTCCTTCCATGGTCAATATGTCTCGCTACAGACGACATCTTTCATATTCCTCTGTATAGAAAACAAAAACTTGTACGAATCCCTGGTTTTGGCATATATATATATATATATTTTTTTTTTGGCATATATATATATATATATATATATATATGCCAAAACCAGGACTTCGTACACACACACACACACACACACAAACACACACACATATATATATATATATATATATATATATATATATATAGTTAGAGACAAAAAACAGATGGATTGAAATTACACTGTTCATACCATTTACATTTAAAAAGTGATCAATACAAAGTAGAGAAATATATTATTTTTTTTTATTATAAAAGATTATAATATAAATATTTTTGAAATCGCTACACGAAGGTTGATAATGGACGATAATGCGTAGGACAAGAACAACCCATATAAGATTCGCCAGCGGCGCGTCGAAGTAGTCAACTGCTAGAAGTGAGTCAAGTGAATTCCACAATGAATCTCCAGCTGCAGACTAACATACAGTATTTACTACTTCATTTAGAGGAATGGGGGCATACTCATTATCGTTATTAGATATGCTACAATATATATATATATATATATATATATATATATATATATATATAGGTAACTACACTCGTCTCGGAAAACCTTCCGTTTCTTGATTTGCTAATGATCAAATCAATTTCGAAGGAAAAAAAGGTTTTAAAAAAAGAAAGAGCTAGGAAGATGAACGTCTGTCGAAAATAATCGTGCAGCATACAGGTCCAAAGCCCAAAGAAAAAAAACCGATACGAGTAATCAACTAAGTAAGTGCTCAATACAAAAGTAGAGCAGACCTAGTCAAACACGTCCCATATTAGCTGGTTTAAAACAGTGCTCGATAGGGTGACCTAGACCTTTATAAGTATAGGTAACTACACTCGTCTCAGAAAACCTCCGCTTAGGTGAAACCTTGGTAGGTTTGTTTGGCTCTCTAGGTTTAATTATATATATATATATATATATATATATATATATATATATATATATATATATGTTCAATCGAGCTAGCTTGGACATTCAGGAGTCTTTCGCGCCAACAATCAAGGTCCTGCATCAAGGTCGAAAGGTCAGGGTGGCATTTTGTGTTATAACATAGCTGATTAATGCAGGTGGTTGCTGTGCAACTAACTTGTCTTGTTCCATGGCTAGCTGTTCAGAACAGTAAATCACACACGTGTTCTTGTTTTACTTGCCAGTAAAAGAACATTCTGCGTTCACATAAGTGTGGCGTTATCTGTAATGATTAAACGAACAGAAAATCGAATATCGATACTTACTTCTCTATAGTGTTTTTAATTATCAAAGCAAGTATCCTCACAGATATTAAATAGATGTTATGAAAAACAGGATTAACGATGCTAAAATGATTTCTTCGTCGGACATATTATTTTGTAAAGAATAAAGCAACACTTACTCCTGTTTCGATTATAAATGATGATCAGTCCGACAAGGTAAATCTAGCAGCCGATGTCCAAAACGACCTCAAATCCATCGTTAACTGGGGCAAAAGAAGGCTTGTTAATTTTAACGCCTCCAAAACAACACTTCTCTGCATTAATTATCTGAGAGACCACTCTCTGCCTTTCATCCGCCTGGTTGATGCTAACCTCTAGAAAAGTGACTCTTGGCGCCTTCTTCGTATAATGTTCTCAAGTGGCATGAAGTGGAAAGGCTATATTGAATCCATTGTTATGTCAGATACGAAGAAAGTTGGTCATACGAGATAATCATTTTCTCAAATATCTATCTTACATATCCATACGTCTTACATATGTATAAGTCTACCATTTGTTCATTTTCCCATACTCTTTAACCCTTTGTGTCTTAGTGGCTTTATTGCCTTTATTTTAAGACATTTTTATGTTTATACATTCTTTTTATAGATACAAATATATAATAAACAGTATTAAACACCATTTACCGGCCTGAATGTCCGAGAAATTTTCATAGAAAATATTCGTTCTCCGACAGGATTCGAACCTGTATCCTATACGGAACAGTCCTTTAGCCTGGCGTACTCTTAACCGATCGAGCCACAGAGAATCGTTCGATTAGCAAGGTCGAATTTACTGCTTTTAAACTTCAATCTTCTCACGTACATTCATAGTTGCTCATGGCGTACCCAAATGTAAAAAAATGACGTCACACATTATGAAATGGGCAACGTGCGACAATTATTTTTAAGACATTTTTATTTTTATTATTATGGTTATTGCCTTGCATGGGGTGATACCGATTTAAAAAAAATAAATAGATAGATAAAACAAACATTTATAACAAATAATTCCCCAAACAATGCTGTCGATGAAGAAATAAAATTGATTTTTGCAATAATTAGAAAAACTAATAAATACCTTTGAATTGTTTTTTTTTTTGTAACCAAATGCATCCTGATTGTAAATAAGATTAAAAAAAGCCATTAAGAACATAATTCGCTGGATATAACAGTTACTGATCCTAACATGTACCTTAAATTTATCATTTATTATAAAAAAAAGAAAATTGAACGTTTAATTTAATTATTATTAAAGATCAACAAGCTCAAAATATTCTCATGCCCTTTGGAAGATTGCGTCGCCAATATCTAATAATCAACTAAGAACATCAAATTCTTACATTGGCCGTACATGAACTACATTCTCTCGTAGATTGACTTGTCACTTTGTTCACATATTGATCAACATATTACAAACAAACGCAACACTTTTAACCTGACCTGTTTTAATAGATAGAAGCAAAATCTTATACAGGACTCACTGCAAAAAGATACTCAAAATTGTAGAAGCCAATATAATAGAAAGAAAACAAACAAGATTAAATAAGATATATTTCTCAACGGGTGATGTGATAGTGAAGAGTGTATAATATAAAAATAAAACGTAACGATATTCGATACATGATTTTCTGTTCGTTTAACCGTTACAGATGACGTCACTTTGAATTGATTCCAATTTCAATTGCAGCAATTTAAAAACGCCAGAATATATATATATATATACACACACACACACACACACATATATATATATATATATATATATATATATATATATATATATATATATAATGCAGCGGCAACAGGTGAACATATACATAAAAAGCGCCGGAATTATTAAAATATTACTTATTAGATTACAAATCATTTATATATACTTATATACATATATATGTATATATACATATATGTGTGTCTGTTGTGTGTTATAGTTTTATATATATATATATATATATATATATATATATATATATATATATATATATATATATATATATTGAATATGTAAACATGTATGTATGGACATATCAATTTGTATGTTTATATATGCATACTCCGTATATATTCAAAAATATACATAGCTTGTAGATAAGCTGGGAGACAAACAAATGATCATAAATACATACATACACACACACATATGTACATATATGATATATAGGTGTATATATATATTTATATATATATATATATATATATATATATATATAAGATATATGTATGTATATCTGTATATAAAAGATATATATATATATATATATATATATATATATATATATATATACATACATATATATATATATATATATATATATATATATATATATATATATATTTTAAAATATATATATATATGTATATATAATGTAATTTTCCTTGTGGAAATCACTGTGGCATTACTTTTGACTTTTTAGCGCATTTTCTTGATTAACGAACCCCGCAGCCAAACGGAAATAAACTTTGTATCGACGAAGGCGGGGATGAGTCGAGGGATGAGGTGGTGTAATTACGTTGTGGCGTTATCGTCGTGGTCGCCATCGTCATCATTACTGAGTCTGCCAGTATCAGCAGCACATTCTTCTTTGTTAATGTATTGCTATCCATGAGGACTTGATTAGAAAGAAAGAAAGAAAGAAAGAAAGAAAGAAAGAAAGAAAGAAAGAACTAAAAAAAGACAGGAAGAAAAAGAAAGAAAGATATAAACAGAAGAAAGAAGCAAAAAAGAAAGAAGAAAGGAAGCAAGAAAAAGATATGAAAAGGAAGAAAAAAGAAAGAAAACGTGTAGATATGTATAGAATGTGGGAACATTAATATTCAGAAACATAAATAGAATTCCATAATTTTGAATAGAATGAAAGAAAAAAGAACGAAAAAAGAAGGAAAGAAAGAAGGAACAAAAGAAAGAAAGAAGGGAAAAGAAGGAAGGAAAAAATGAAAAATGAAATCAAATAAGAAAGTACATGTTCAAAATTTGGAATACTATTTCATAATTTTAAATAAACAAAAGCAAAGATAAAAAGAAAGAAAAAAGAAGATAGAAAAAAGAAAAACAAAACGAAAGAGAGAAAAAGAAAAGAGAAGTAAAAAGAAAGAAAGAAAACGTGTAGATATATATATAGAATGTGAGAACATTAATGCTCAAGAATATAGAATTCCATAATTCTGAACAAAAAGAAAGAACTAAAGAAAGAAGGGACGTAAAAAGAAGTGAAGAAAGAAAGAAAGAAAGAAAGAAAGAATGAAAGAAAGAAAGAAAGAAAGAAAGAATGAAAGAAAGAAAGAAAGAATGAAAGAAAGAAAGAAAGAAAGAAA
Source organism: Acanthosepion lycidas (assembly GCA_963932145.1). Taxonomy (NCBI): domain Eukaryota; kingdom Metazoa; phylum Mollusca; class Cephalopoda; order Sepiida; family Sepiidae; genus Acanthosepion; species Acanthosepion lycidas. The sequence continues at coordinate 111,011,416 of OZ010583.1, read as the reverse complement.
GAAAGAAAGAATGAAAGAAAGAAAGAAAGAATGAAAGAAAGAAAGAAAGAAAGAATGAAAGAAAGAAAAAAAAAAGAAAGAAAGAAAGAAAGAAAGAAAGAATGAAAGAAAGAAAGAAAGAAAGAATGAAAGAAAGAAAGAAATAAGCAAACAAACAAACAAAGAATTAAATGTGAAAATATAAAATGAAATCAAATAAAAAAGTATCTGTTCAAAATTTGGAATAGGATTTTATAATTTTAAATAAAAAGAAAGTTCAACTGAATATAGAAATAGAAAACCATTTAAGAACAAAATTAGAAATCGGATCGCATAATTGTAAATAGAAAATAGTCCAAGTACAAATCTATATTATAAAAGAAGTGATGGTGTTCTGTCCTTCACACACTGCCTCTACGCGTGATTTTTGCATACGTGCAGTATGTAATTTATATCCGTATGTCTTTGGTGTGCAAGAGTGTGACTTACATGTGCGTGTACAATTTAATATAGATGCAAGCACACGTATAACACAATTTGAGTTTACCAATAAAGATTGGAACAATATATTACCCTGCTACATCGTTTGGACATACCTACCCTGGTCTGTGCAATAAAATCATAAAGTTGGAGACAAAAAATAATTTTAATCCTAAAAAATCAAATAATAATATTTTATTAAAAATTTTGCAGATTATTAGGCAATAACTAGAATTATATTTAACGATTTTTAAAAATTTTGTAGAATGATTTTTCGGTCTGTTACTGAATCTAAATATACATGCATACACGTAAACCTATATAGTCAACTCAGTAGTAGAAAAGTATATCAGAAACTCAAAAACTTTGTGGAATCGAAGCCATAGCAATCGGATGGTAGTCTTAGATATCATGAGTTTGTTTACAACTATTCCTGCGATTGAGGCTCTATCGGTGGCCCGAAACCGATTGGGATCAAATCCCTCTTTCAGAGTACTTACTAACATTACAATAGATAAACTGCTGGAAATGTTGACGTTCTCTGTACTGACATTCTTCCAACTAGAGTTTAACATATATCAAAAGGAGGAAGGCTTGGCTATGGGTTCACCGTTATCACCAGTGATTGCGAACATATAAATGGAATACTTCAAGGAAATTGCTTTAAGAACGGCACCGCTGAAGCCAACAGTATGGCTGGGATATGTAGATAACACATTCATGCTCTGGTCATATCAGAATGGTGTACAAATACTGCCGGACCATATGAACTCAATAAGACCTTGTAATAATAAGACGATGAAGGAAGAAAATATTAGGTTGGTGCAAAATAATGACGTAATAATGTCATTTTTTGACGTAAAAAAATACGTCAAAAACGACATTATTACGTCATTATTTTTGCACCAACCTAATAATAATCATTTATCCTTTCTGAATGTACTAATAATTTGTATAGAGAATGGATTCAAGCCAACCTTCAAGGAACAATACCTCAACTTCAATTTCCCCTATCCATACAGTGTGAAAAAAGGGATAGTCTGATGTCTCCAACACCGTACGAAAATTATGTGACGACACCTACCAATAGGAAATGAATAGAATGAGAGAGAAACCCCTGCAACGATAACATCTGCGTCTGCAGATGGAAACTGAAGAATCAAGGAGGAGGACCAGAAAATTGCCATGGTCTGTCTTCTTTACGTCAAATACTTATGGGAATAGATTCAAAGTTCTACGGTCCCAAGAACATAAGGACAATATTCAGAATCAGCACTAATTTACGGAAAAATCTCTGCCGAATCAAGAATAATACTGGGAAGACCAAGAACTGTGTGATCTATATTCCTTGCTGAATATCAAGTTTAATCTAGCAAGTCTAAACATCGAAAATCCTCAACGAGGATAGAGACAATGAAATCAAACCTGGCTGATCATGTTTGAAGGGAAAACCTATCAACCTATTTGGAATGAAGTGAAAATACTGGACAGGGAGGAACACTGGAGAGTTAGACGCCTGAAAGAAATCTTTTGTAGGCCTAGCATAGAAATAAATACGACATGGACGACGTCAATTTAGAAAGAAAGACGGCAAACAGTATGTCTTCAGCAACAGCTGTAACAAAAGAGAAAGCAGAAGCAGCAACGACAGCACTCATCAGCAGGAAGGTTAGGTTTAAGGCTCCAAGTTCTCCATAAAGAATTGTCCCACGGAACAATAGCCTAGTGGATTAAAGTGTTTGTTCGTGAATTTAGTGACATAGTAATAGTGATTTGTGTACCTGGACTCAGTGGAAACGGGGCGAGAAGTACTAAAAAAGAAGTACTGAGAAGTAAGAAAAGAAAACAAGACGGGATATCTCTTCAGTGGGCTATGATCAGTTTTTTAGCCACCCTTGATTACAGCAATTTTGGCTTGTGTAATAACGGCTCTTCTTTTTTGTTTTAGACAATACCGTGTTAGTATCAAGCTACTCTCATCTATGAACAATAGTTGACTTATATTCTGCAATGAAAGCTTGCGGAAGTAAGGAAATTAGGGAATTTCAACGAGGGCAGATAATAGGATGACACCAGTCAAATAGAGAAATTGCTAGGTTTTTCCAGGTTAATCATCAAACAGTTAATATTATTATCAAGAAATTTAATGAAGAAGGCCATTGTCGTGTGGAACAACTTTCAGGAAGATCAAGCATCGTGTCTGAGCGAACGAAAAGGGCACTGAAAAAAGAAGTCATCAGAAACCGTCGTCAGAGTGTCAAACATGTCGCCAACAGCATGAAAATGTCGCCATATGCGGTGAGAAAGACTCTAAAAGAGCTAGGCTATCAAAGAAGAGTTGCAAGAAAGAAGCCCTTGATTTCAGAGGTTAACAGAAACTTTCGTATGGACTCGGCGAGAGAATTCGAGAGCAAAGATTATGAACTTTGGCGGTCTGTAATTTGGTCAGATGAAAATAAATTCTGCCAATATTCTAATTCGAGATTGGCTTATGTTTGGAGAAATCAGAATGAAACTTAGAACACTGAATGTCTACAGGTAACCGTGAAACCTGGAGGGATTGGAGTAATGGTGTCGGGCGCTGTCTGGTTTGGAGGGAAATCTGAGCTGATTCTTGTTGACGAGCGGTTGAATAGTCCAAAATAGTCAAATATTAGAGAAAAGACTCCTCCCACTATTTGAAACCAATCAGATTGACAAGAATGTCCACATTTTTCAAGAAGATGGAGTGCCATGTCATACGAGCAAAGTAGCAAAGGCCTGGAATTAATCGCAAGGAATCAAGTCACTGCCAAGAGTATCCCCAAAGTCCTGACATGAATCCAATAGAGCACGTTTGGGAGCACATTGACTGAAGACTTCAAAAGCATGCTACCAAAATCACGTCAGTGGCAACCCTTAAAGAAACTTTGCTAAAGAAGTGGCAAAATATGGCTCAGACGATTGTTGATAATTTGATCAAATCCATGAAAAATCAAATACAAGCACTGGACCCCAGCAAATGGAGGACCTACTCCATACTAGTCCTAAATACTGTTTATTTATGTTGAGTTGGGATTACGCAATTAAATTTTGAAATTGCATGTGGTTTATTTCTCCTGGCTGCTGTAGACGTTGACAGTAGAACAAGAACAATCTATCTCCTTCGATTAAATAAAGGATTGAATTCGAAATTCTCTCTAAGTTACAACGATCGAAACACTGTGATAGCAACAACAAAGATGAGGACAATAGTCCGCATACCAATAGTGTAAATAATGGAAAAACAATGTATATAAAATCTGTTATGGGAGAGAGGGTCATAGACGCATCGCATTAGGTTTTGCAGTGTAGTTTTCCTTATTTATGGGGTGGAGTTGTTAGTCTAAACAATTTTGTTTTCAGAATTGTCCTTCTCTTATACTTGTTACCAGGTCAAACTAGAGATCCTAGTCTGATTTCTGAGGAGTGAAAATGTACAAAAGCAAACACAACAGACTCGGCACACTGTTCGGATAATCGCTACGCTACGGGGCCATCTACAAATAAGTACATATGCAAAAATATACGTAGAAATAAAAAAAGAAATTGCAAATTCTGAGATATAAAAATAATTAAAGTACGTGTGGAAAAATGTATTTTGAAAAAAATAGAAATAAAAATAAAAGTACTAGTTTTCAAATATATCAAATAAGAATAAAATAGTCGACCAGGCTATTTTGCCACTCCCGATAAAATAGTCGATCAGACTATTTTGCCGCTCCCGATAAAATAGTCACCAGGCTATTTTGCCTCTCCCGATAAAATAGTCGACCAGGCTATTTTGCCGCTCCTGATAAAATAGTCACCAGGCTATTTTGCCTCTCCTGATAAAATAGTCGACCAGGCTATTTTGCCGCTCCTGATAAAATAGTCGACCAGGCTATTTTGCCGCTCCTGATAAAATAGTCGATCAGACTATTTTGCCGCTCCCGATAAAATAGTCGATCAGACTATTTTGCCGCTCCCGATAAAATAGTCACCAGGCTATTTTGCCTCTCCGGATAAAATAGTCGACCAGGCTATTTTGCCACTCCTGATAAAATAGTCGATCAGGCTATTTTGCCTCTCCCGATAAAACAGACAAAAATTATTTTATAGTGATTTTACCAATCTTGGTAAAATACCCACCTGCTTATTTTACCTGTAAATATTTTTTATTATTATGAAGGAAGGTAATGATAAAAAATACCAACACACAGATTTTAAACAGAAATTTAATTTTCACCAACACTTGTTCAGACGAATTAAAATCTTTCCACCATCAGTTGTTAAAACACAAGATAAAATCATTTATTCATCATCAATTATTAAAAGAAATATAGAAGTCTCTATATTTTAAGCACTTCAGGCATAACAGTCTCTGCAAATACAAAAGCTTGCCTTTGGGTATGATTCTCCAGCCAATACCCTTCAGGTGCACCTGCCGAAGACAACAGTCACAGGCCACAGTCCTGCCTACACAGCTCATACAAACACTGCGCTGACGATCTCAAAAATAATGTATTCTTAGTTCTAAAACACCTTATATTTGCAGGTAAAATAGCCTTGCTGTCTATTTTACAGGAGTCGAAAGTACCCGGACCAGCAAAATAGCCAATTCGACTACAGGAAGTACATGTGCAAAAGTGTAAAGATTATTAAAAAAAGAAAGTACAAATTCAAAAACGGAAATAAAAAGAAAGTACATGTGAAAAAATATAAGAATAATAGCAAAGTACGAATTCAAACAGAGTAACAAAAATACATTAGCAAAAACGGAAGCACCAAAAAGGAAAATACAAAAATATTAACAGGAAGGAATAAAAAAAACAAAACAAGAATAGATTTTAAAACAAATAAAATCTGTGAAAGCAATGAAAGAAGAAAAATAGGAAGGAAAAATTATCTAAAAAAATGGAAAAATGAAAAAATAAATAAATAAATAAAAACTAGAAACCAAAATAGAAAAGTTATAAGGAAAGAACTAAACAAGCTGGAAAATCGAAAACTGAAAGAATTAAATACAAAATGGTGAACCGGAAGCGCTCGGTGAACCGGAAGCGCTCGGTGAACCGGAAGCGCTCGGTGAACCGGAAGCGATTAAATTTTCGCCCACTGCCACGAATTTTGTAGTTAGATTTTGATAACAATCGCGCTGACTAATTTGACCCAACTCTAAAATTAAAAATGTCTAATCAACCAGTGTAATCTAAGTACACCTATTATTACCCGCGTGTAATTTGAGAACTGCACGACTTCGTACGTAAGCATAAAGTATAAGAATAAGCAGGTTACTAACATTTATGCTAATATAAATAAGCATTCTCTCTCAATACACACACACACACACACACACACACACACACACACACATATATATATATATATATATATATATAATTATTTATTTATTTAAAAATATGATTCCAATACGCTACATAAGAGTTCTCATGTTTCGAAACAAGAGCTGAAACATGAGAACTCTTTGAGCTCTTATGTAGCGGGTTGGAATCATATTTTTAAATAAATAATTATATTTATGCTCTACTTTTGTATCGAGCACTATTTTTTTTAAAATAATAACAAAAATACTAAAGAACTTTGGATTATTTACATAACCAGTTCTTTCCTATTTTCTATATATTTTCACACACACACACACACACACATATATATATATATATATATATATATATATATATATAATAGCGTGCAGTGAATGCTGGTAATAATAAAACAGTTCTGGATGTAAAATAACGTAGGTAAAATTCATACTAATAATAAATAAATTGCTCCTCAGCGGTTTCGTGCAATTCTGAATTTTATGCACGTGGCAATCGTTAGGCACAATTTCAAAACTGGCCGTTGTAAAATATCAATATTATGACCGATTGCTAAGATAGTGGAGGAGTATTCACGAGCAAAAATAATGAACTGGTAAAAAATGAATTTAATACAAAAAAAGAATCGATTGCAACACACACACACACATATATGAAGAAATATAGTCTTGAGGTGTGCTATATTTATGGGATAAAATGCTCAATATCAGAGATAGAGCGTGTGTAAATATAAAAGTGAACATAGAAGTCAGCACTTAGAGACGACATTCTGTTTCATGCTAGCTTTGGAGAGCTACAGTCAGTGGCGGGGTCACGACTGCAGAAGCCGCGAGGAAAGATCAGAAGGCAGCAAAAAGAGCCAGGAGAAAAGCAAGAACAGCCTCCGCCTCCGTGTCATCCAGTTTCATTTGTGCCAAGTGCTTGAGAGACTGCTGGTCCAGAGTGGGACTATACAATCACCAGAGGCGATGCCACTCTATCGCCTAGAATTTAAAAAAAAAAAGATTAAGCGCTACTCCATCGTTTCCCGAGACGGACGAATGCCGAACCGAACATATATATATATATATATATATATATATATATATATATATATATATATATATATATATATATATATATATATATATATAATTGGCATGACAAGTGAGGGCATGATGAAACTGGCATCACCCAAAACAAAAACTCTTTGATTATGTATTATGAAAGCTGAAATAATGACACACTGGCTAATGATATCTTGGCTAGTTCTTAGTTTTAGTATTGCCAAATTATTTCTTAGGCTGTTCCCACTTACCCTGTGCAAGTAAAACACTGCTGGACCCAGGGATTGAACTCACGATTATTATGCCACCAAATTCACAAACCAAAGCTTTAAAACGTTAAGCTGTTGTTACGTGAGACAATTCTCAGTGGAGCATTAAACCTAACCTTATTGCTGGTGTGTGCTCGGTTAGGTTTAAGGCTTGAAGTTCTCTACACAGAATTGTCCTGCAGGACAGTCTACCCTCTTCGATTAAATAAAGAATTCAGGTCTAAGTTCCCTGTAAGTTATCTGGATCGATTTACACCTGATGAACATCAGAGGGCACAACGGCCAAAAAATCGTGATAACAACAACAAAGATGAAGAGAATAGTCCGCATGTAAATAGCGTAAATAATGATCGTTCCTCAACCCAGAAATTCAGATAGAAATTAAATATTCATTATATAAAATAAAACATCAATAATCATTATCTGTAGTAATATTCATAATTGTTTTTTAAAAACAATGTACAAATTTCGCATGTATGGAAACATTACGTAATAACCTGGTTAATTCGCAGCTTGTGGGCGGTGATAAATATAGTTGTATTTTTATATTCGTCTGGACAACCATACTATGAAATTGGTAAACATTATTTTAAGCTGTTATCACCTAGCACGTGTAAATTATATATGTTGGGGTTAAGCTGAATTGATAAAATCTTAATAAAAATAAGGAAAAGGAAGAAGAAAAAACGGAGCCAAATAATGCGAGACAACACACTGTAATGTAAGGCAAAGCAAGGCAAAGCAAGGCAAAGCAACTATACGACATTAACAAAGCAAAAAGTAGATCTCGTTAAAGTATCCACAATTGATAACATGATTTTATGTTCCGATAAGTTCCCATAATCTTGTCGAGTGGTGAGGTTTGTTAACACATAATTTGTCTAACTTTCTATCTCTGTATACATAAATACACGCAGACACAACTGCACACGCGCACATACAGTAAAAAAAAAAAAAGGAATCTTACACAAGTGCATAAATCAGTTTAACTTCATATAAAAATAACGAAAATGATAAAATAAGCAGTTAATTGCTAATACATTCTAACGAGTGAACAGGGCGATTACTAAAAGGTATATCTACGAAACTCTGAAGTCGGAGTGCGAATGTAACATCAATCTGTTAAGTAACACATTTCATATTTTTATTAATCCTATATATTAAAATATGTATGTATGTATATGCCGTACACAATAGAAGAAATGTATTAGGGGTAGATGCAATATTTTGAGGATGAATGTCTTCGGTTTGGTCAGATCAAGCGAGAAGAGGCACTCACTCTGATTTGCCAAGTAATATTCAGTTTTGGGAGTTTGGTGCGTGTGAGTGCATGCTGTTGACGAGGGCAAGTTATGTAAACCAATTTAAAGGGGCATCATAACAACCAGTAGTATGACAACTGCACGAAGAATACCCTGTGTTATTTGCAACAAGGCTTGCAGATCATCAGCTGAGGAGACACATGGTGGTACGCAGGAGAGTTGTAAGGCATGCGGATCCAGTCAACACTATCAAGGATACAGAATTTATCTGTCATATATGCCTGATACCGATGAAATTAAATGCTGGCCTCAAGAATCATCTAAGGGGACATGGCCGCCGTAACGAGGTGGAAGCCATCAAAAATGATGCGTAGGGTGTGAAGGCGGCTCTCATCTGAATAAGATGTGGAAACCTCCAGCCTTTTTCTAATTTCTTTTTTTTTCTTCTTCCCTTTTCATTTTTCTTGTTTGTTCACTAGTTTTCTTTCTCTTTTATCTACTTCTTCCTCACCTCCCCTTACCTTCACTTTATCTTCTTCTTCTTCTTCTTCTTCTTCTTCTTCTTCTTCTTCTTCTTCTTCTTCTCTACATTCTATATCTGCAGATATACCTTTTTTTTCTTTTTCTTTTTTCTTTCTTTCTTTCTTTCTTTCTTTCCTCTTCATTTCTTGCTTGCTTTTCTACACATTTCTTCTTCTTCTCTATAATTTCTTCGTTTTCTTCCTTGTATTTTCCGCCTTCCTTTGTCTTCTTTCTCTTTCTTTATTTTGTCTTCCTTCTTATTTTATCTATTCATTTCCTTATCCTTTCTTCTTTTTTTCTTTTTTTCTTTTTGTGTTTATAGTATCCTCTCTCTCTCTCTCTCTCTCTCTCTTCTTCTTTCCTTTTTCTTCATATATTCTCTCCTTTTCTTTTTATGTATTTCCTTTCTCTACTTTCACGATTTATTCCAATCTTTCATCTTCTAAATTGCCTTTAGACCAGACATACAATTTGGTTTCTATATAAAAAAAACAAAAAAAAAAAAAACAATTCAGTGCTTTGTTCAGAGACATTAAGATGAAGGTTTGGTTCGTCTAACGCGCCTATAAAGCCAATTTACACATCAGAAAGGTTATCAAATGTGCCCAAAACTTTTCTCTTTTTTTTTTTTTTTTTTTTTTTGACATTTAATAGCATTCGGGAGACTTATTTTTAAAACTAATTTCATTTTAAACATTGCTTTTGTTTTTCACAATATTCATATCAACTTATGAAAATCTTCAATATCAAGCTATTTTTGTTTATTGATTCTAACAATGAAAAGAGAACATTTTAGTAGTTTATACAAAATCAAAACATTAAACCCAAAAACTCTATACCCTCGTCTTAAATACCCTCGTCAGATAGAAACTTTCCTATGAGTGTTCTGCATGGCGCCAAAGCCTTTCATAAATATCTAAACTGTCAGCTATATACAAGTGCTTTCTTTAAGGTCAATAGTTAAAAATAGCTTTGAGTAAGTGAAGCCAGAAGGTTTTGGCAAAGGCCATCGTTCGTTGAACTTTGTTTGACGCTACAGAATCACAAACAAAAAAAATGTGCCAAATAACATGAATAATAGATGAAGAGAAATATTTTATAAATTTCAATGGACAGCAAGAGAAAAGATGCGCCCTCTGGCAGGACGTATCTTTTCTTTAATAAGATTTCTAGAATATTTCGGCCCGTAGACGAAAATAAATAAATATACTGTAAAGAATATAATAAATAAATTGGTCGTCTACTCAACTATAGGTATCAGCTAAAAATAACGTGTGATAAAATCTGTCAGATTAATAAATAAGATATATCTTACTCATATATATATATATATATATATATATATATATATATGTGTGTGTGTGTGTGTGTGTGTGTGTGTATATATATATATATATATATATGGTCATGTTTTTATGTTGTAGGCTATTTATTATATAATATTTATTATAATATATTCTGCTCTAATGTTCCTCTTTTGCTAGCCTACCCTGACAATCCGTGTAAGTGAAACCTCAGTAGGTTTGCCTGGCTCTTTAGGTTCATAGTTAGATTTGCTCTACTTAGTGTATTGAGCACTTTACTTAGTTACTTTTGCTTTACTCGTTTTGGGGGATTTTTTTTCTTTGGACTCTGAGCTTGAATTCTGGACGATAGAGTGCATAAGATATTGGAGAACAGATTTATATTTATGGAAAACAGATATATAATAACAAATACTAATTTATCTATTATTGAAAAATGTTATAAGTATAAAAATATATTATCTATGTTATAATTGTATTAAATAAAGCCAATTTCAGTTTTAATAACTACTTCAATGTGAGATGGAAATAGTCTACGTACTCGAATTACACGCCCTTGTTTCATATTGCACATTACTCTGACTATGGCGTCTTTCTAAGAATCTTTGGTGTTATGAGTGTGTTTATTGACCTCAGTCTCACCAACACGCTACACGTAGCTGTCCAATAGATTGAAAACTGGCGATTTAAGAGGCGAAATATTAGGAGTTATGTGATCATGAATATTTTTAGCCATCCATTCCTGCGTTACTTGACCCTTGTGTGAAACAATTTCGTTGCGCACGCTGTCTATCTTTACCTTAACTTTTTTCAGGACCAGAGTTAAACTCTAAGGTCTTCTGGAAAAAATGAGGCATCATATGTCTTTAATTGCTGACAACCCCAATAAGCCATGACAGCTGAAGGAAATTTTGTGTGCATAACTATTGTAATTTCAGAAGCGTCTGAACATAACCATCTGTCATTTTTTCTGTTAAATTTTTTATCTTGTTCTGTGATCGCTTACCTACGAACGATAATGGATATATCCCGATTCACATAAATACAGTAGTAAATATTGTATGTTGGTCTGCAGTTGGAGATACTTCGCCAGCTGTGCTGGTCAAACTCTTTGCTTCCGGGCAGAGAGGATCCCTAGACGAGGCCATGTCGAGGATAGAATCTCGTCTCGGGAGACAGCTACCCGATCACGTTTTATACGGTGTCTACGGGGAAATTTTGGCCGAGCCTAGGGGCTAGATACATTAAATTCGGCCTTGTGCTACACCCGATCGCGTGGGGCAGTTGTTAGATATCCTGAAGTTGGAGATTCATTGTGAAATTCACTTGATTCAATTCTAGCAGTTGACTACTACTTCTACGCGCCGCTGGCGAATCTTATATGTGTTGTCCTAAGTATTATCGTTCATTACCAACATTCGTCTGATTATTCTATTCAGTAACCTTCCCTAGGTTACATGTTCAAAATTTTTCTCGTCTGAGAAAAAAAATATCACATCATCTGCTAGATTTCAAAGTTTGCTCAAGAGCCTTTTAGATCTGTTTATGGGATTTTCTTTTGAATTTTTCCGATATAAATTGACCGTTCATTACATACGACGTATATATCTGATGTCTTCGTGGACATTTCTGATTGTTCTTTCTGACACATGGAAATCTTTTGCAAGTGACGTCATAGATTTTCTAACATTGTCATCAATGGTCTGCTGAATTTGCTCGATAAATTCTGAAGTTCTAATGATGTCAGAACGTTTGGAAGGCTTTTTACGCTTTGATACTGGTGATATGGACCCATCTTTGGTCTAAACCGTTAGGCTCAACCTTTAAAGCCACAATTACAGCATGTCTTTTCATTTCTTGAGTAAACTGAATGTGCACCATATCATTTTCTGAAAAAGAATGATATAAAGTTTCGTAAAATGCAGCAATAAGCAAAACAAAATGTATTTTCTCGAATACCTTACGGAATAAAATAAATATCTACAGAAAGCCACAAAGTTTTGGGGCGAAAAGCTGTGATAAAACAGCAAATACAAAGAAAAAGAATGAATTCATCCGTTCTTCCCACTTCAAATAAATGAGTAAAACAGTAGGGTAGACGGAGCTCTATGGACTTGATTGCTCACCAGTCTAGAAGATCAGCTCAAAATTCAAAACCATGACGAAAACAATGAAAATCAACACGGCTATCTTTCTCAAGAAAAAAAACATGTCCTGTCATAGTTTATTGATATTAAAAGGAAACCATGGAGAGTCGTAATCGTCTCATTCCAAAAAAGAACATAGAACTTAAAAGTGAGGAAGGCAGAGAAAGAGAATGTGTGTGTTCCCCTACATATACGTATCTGTGTGTGTGTGTGTGTGTGCCCGTTTCGCTCAATGTGTGTGTTCGCACATGTGTGTCCAGTTCGTTCAGTTGGTCTGCGTACGTGTGCATATGTTTCTGTTTGTGTATGTGTCCACTTCGGATCAGTGTGTGAGTGTGTCTGTGGGGGTGTGTGGGTGTGTTTTTATCTGTCAGTGAGAGTGAAGGTGTCACAGACACTTTTATTATGTATTTGTGCGTGCATGCGTTTGTGTGTTTCTCAGTTTTTGTATGTGAGTTTATATGTGTCCAGTATCTGTGTATAGTATCTGTTATGTGTTTTCGTATGTGCGCACGCTCATGTGTGTGTTGTGTGAGTCTGGTTCTGTATGTGCGTATTTGTGTGTGCGAGTGTGTGTGTGTGCGTGTGCGCGTGTGTATGTGTGTGTGTGTATGAGCAGATGTGTCCATCTCGGTCACAGAATGTAAAAAACGCCCAGATTCATCAGTAAATAAATTGAGAATGCGTCATAATTCTCCCGCCAAAAGCTTATAATGAAACATGGCGGCAGCACCGTATTTCGGTCTCCAGCGAAAATGTCTTTGGATATACAAAGTGGGCAACGGCAAAGGGCAATCATTAGATGTCTTTAAAATGTATATTGTTTCTGACTAAGCTAAATAGAGAAAATATACAGAGATGGATATATGCTTAAAAGGATATATAAAACTAGGTGTAAATAGATGGGAGAATAAATCCAGATGGATATAAGTAGATATAGGCACGGTGGAGTAATACCTAGCGGCTTGAATTAAGGAATGGGAGAGCCGAGTTCCAATTCCAGTCGAATCCATTACATTAACTTACGTACTAATACCCTTGGAAAAGATGTGAATCCTCTTCTTCTCCCTCTATCTATGGGTAAATAGCAGGACAGACTGGGTTCTATATATATATATTTCCATATATATATATTGTGCGATGGATAAATTATCGCCTAAATGGAGCAAAAATGAAAATAATACCGACACACTGGCTTGCCCAAATAGCACATTTTAACAGTTATATTTACCAAAATTACACAAAAATATCTTGAAATACTAAAGAGTAAATTTATTCCATAAAATAGCCATTGGCTTCAACCACGGCCTCTAGATGACTTCGGAATCTCCTGCAACTCTTCTTGACAGTTTCCTTGTTTAAGTTGGTGAATGCTGCCATAATCCTTGCCTTCAGTTCATCTTTGGTGTTACAAGGAGTTTTGTTGGTCTCTCGCTCAACTGCACCCAACACATAATAATCAAGGGGGTGGCAGTGGGGGAGTTATGTGGCCAGATATAAGGGGTGATGTAATCGCAGAAATTGTCTGACAGCCATGACTGAGTCGTCCTGCTTGTGTGCCATGATACAGGGTCACTCAGCAACCAACCTCTTAACCAAAGGCAGCACTACCTCCTCAAGATACTTGATTAGGCCTCCATGTTGAGTCTAGGGCCCTGTGGGAAGATGAATGGAGGCATAACGTCGCCATCACTAGTGATCACTACAACCACCATGATGTTGACTGAATATATCATCCAATTCTTTCCGAATCTTCTGCACTCCAAAATGTTCATATTAGAGATTCCGGTGCGAATGCCAAGTAGTACAGCATGCCATTTCCAAATATCTGGTAGAGTGAATTGCATCACGGTACTCTTTTTCTCAATGATGGTACCCAAGTGAATCTACTATATTGTTTAGTCCGACAAATCAAAAACAAACAACGCGCATGCGCGAAATTAAAATTATAAAATGTCGACAATTTACCCATCAACACACACGCAAACACACACACAGACAATATATATAAAAGATATTATATTATATATATATATATATATATATATATATATATATATATATATATATATATATAGTCAACTGTGCCCTACACATGATAATCAAGGGCGTTGCTGTCAGGGGAGTTAGGTGGCCAGATGTAAGGGGTGATGTGGTCGCAAATATTGTCTGAGAGCCATGACAGCGTTCTCCTGCTTGCGTGGCATTGTGCAGAGTAATGTTGCCAGACATGGGGTTTTCTAGCAGCCGCCCTCTTCTGACTAGGGTAGCACTATCTCATTGAGTTTGAGGCCCCGTGGAAAGATGAATTGAGGCATCACGAGTGATCACTCGAACGAAACACCATGATGTTGACTGAATATATCATCCAACTCTTTCTGAATCCTCTGCACTGTCCTCATATTAACACCCAAACACTCCAAAATTTTCATATTGGAGGTTCCGGTGCGAATGCCAAGCAAATTTCTGGCGGAGTGAATTGCGTTATGGTGTTCTTTTTCTCACAGACGGTGCCCAACTGACCCTACTATACTGTACAGTCGACAAAAAAAACAACGCGCATGCGCGAAATTAAAAATTTAAAATGGCGACAATTTATCAATCACAACCTGTTGGCCGAACAGCAATTCGGAAGAATTAAGGAAAGTAGAAACCCCAAAGAAACATATTTTAAACACAAGCGAAACAGTTTTTTTTAATAATTTCACCACAAACAAGGTAATAAAGGTACTAAGACGTAAGAAGTTACTGAGTGTGAACGAATATGAGTAAAAGAAAACACTATTCAGAAAGGGAGGACAATCAAATAACAAGAATTAAGAAAAGATAACAATTGACATTATATTTAATGTTTTGAAGATCAAAGTTGACCGGAAAGCAAGAAGCCGGAAGAGGATTCCACAGGCGAGAAGTGTTTCATTCTATCAGCAAACAAAGACTTAACCTCTTTTAGGGTGCGGTTATAATTATTACGAACTGACACAAATAGACGTCTGTTGAGATGGGAACTAACGCGTTGATGCCCCCGGAAAAATGATTCCTGGGGGCAACATAAATTGCACTTTTGGGGACATATAAAGAAAGAACCTAAAGAACACGACACTCAAAGCACATAATGATGGTAATAGAAGCAGGGTAAATAGCAAGTAACCTTCTTTACGAGTTTGAGTGAATACTAATACTAAAAGTGATACTAGTCTTATCACTGACAATCATTAACTGAAGAGTTAGTGTTATTATCGATTGAAGCTTATTATTTTTTTTTTTCCAAAAAGGTTTTTTTTTTTTTCAAGAAGTTAGACTTATCTAGCCGCCTAACTATTATACCTCTTTCAAATGTTTGCACGAGTTCCCTTCCAAAAATGTTAAAGTAGTGTGGCAAATTAATATCTTGATTAAGCACTCTGGGATTTTGTAGCGCCAGATTATAGAGTTTGTCTTCTTTAAAACCTAATAGGTTCATTCGTTTGAAGTCATTTTTAAACATTGATCTGAGAAAACGGTTGTATACAACAGACAGTTTAGATATTTCTGTTACAAGTTAGACACCATTCAGGACAAACTTAGGAAACTCTAGATCTGAGGATACTATTTAAGAATTTCAGAATTGCAAGTTCTTGATATTCCAAGTGGCTTAGCGTTTGGTCGCTGGTTGATATTCGTAGCCATCTTCATTATCTTCATCCGTGTTTATTTGCAAGTTGTCGCCATGGTTTCAAATAATTAAAGTATGCAAGAATTCTATGTCAGAATTTATCCTATAATGTTAGAAACAGCAACACCTAAAACGGATCGCATATGTCACTCGAATAGAAAATAATGGCATAATCAAGAATGTTGACGTTCCACACCACTTCAAACAAAAGCTTAGGAAGGAAATGCCTCTCACCTGAATAATGAAAATAGCGATAACATTTAGTTGACTTTCGAAATATATTACGCTGAAATATTGTTTTAAGAGAAAGATTTTATAAAATCCAACCAATGTTGAAATTAGATATTTCCCCCTGCTACGCTTGCCTTTAGTATACCATGTGAGGGTCACATTTTCCAAGTCTCCTTTTCTCATCTGTCCTAACAATTTCAGCTATTTCTATCTGATTGTGGGTCAAAGTGTTCTTTTTGATTTATTTTCACTAAAACTTTCGCGTTCACTACATGCTCTGTCTATGGTATTCTCAACATCCTTGTGTATAAACGCTTCTCTTTTCGTTTCATTTCTTCTCTTCATCTATACAGTGCTATATAGGAGAGCTTTTAGTACATATTTTTCGACACTCACTGGATAATACGCAAACGAATCATTCATCCCACTGATTTGATCTTCTTTTTTATTATGGAAAACCTGCTTCTTTTAAACTAAGTCAAAGAAGAAACTACTGATATATTATTATTTAAATATCTTAGTATCAAGGGTATTTTGTTTTTATTTCATCTGAAGAAGTAATTCATTTTAATTCGACATACCGGTAGTTGCGTCTGGCGAAATCCCGTTATCGTGTTGTATTAAATTGTCTAAATTATTTCCAGTTTATTATTCGGGTTCGGGGACTTTTAAATTTCAGAATAGCAAAAAAACATTACCAAATAACAGAGACAGCATCAGGAATGGACTTGCAACAGCAGCAATAATTAAAATGGATAGCGCATGTAATTCGAAGAGAAAATAATAGCATAATCATGATATTGACTTCCCACACTACTACAAACAAAAGGTTAGGAAGAAAACCCCCATCCTAATACTAGAAAGAGCAATAACAGTTAGTGGACAGGCGGAACCCATTTTCCTATAAATCTCCTATAAAATATAATTTCCTTTATAATCTCCTATAAAAAATTGTTTTAAACTGACAGTTTAGATATTTCTGTTACGAGCTGGACACCATTCAGGACAACCGTAGGAAACTCTAGATCTGAGTATACTATTTATGTGTTTCTGGAATGCGAGTTCTTGACATTTTGCTCGCTGGTTGATATCCGTAGCCATCTTCATTATCTTCATCCGGGTTCATTTGCAAGATCTCGCCATGGTTTCAAGTAATTAAAGTATGCAGGAATTCAATGTCAGAATTTATCCTATAATGTTGGAAACAGAAACACTTAAAACGGATCGCATAGAGAATAGAAAATAATGGCATAATCAAGAATGTTGACGTTCCACACCACTTCAAACAAAAGCTTAGGAAGGAAACCCACACCTTAATTCTAGAAAGAGCGATAACAGTTAGTGAACTGGCGAAAACCATTTTCCTATAAATTTCCTATAAAATATAATTTCCTATATATTTCCTATAAAATTGTTTTATTATAAATATATAACTTTCAACCGCAGGCAACAGTGGCTGCTCGGTCAATGAAAGCTGAAAGTTTCCTCATAAAGAAACAGTTATAGATTACTGTTACGAGCGCGTGGCCGAGTGGTTAGAACGTTCGTTTTCTGGCCATGAGACACGGGTTCAAATCTTCTTGACGTTATCGATCGTAGGAGGCAATCCCAACGCTTAAAAACCATACCACGTATTGATCGACGTATTGTGAATCAAATTGGATAACCGTTCTGAAGCTGTCGATGGGCGTGTTAGTACAAATCATCGTGACCGAGGGTTTGAGCCTATTGGTCTTATTCAAATAATTGATCACGCTGGATCTTGCATTCTCTCCCAGAAACTGAAACTAAGGATAGTTGTAGCAAAAGCCAAAGGTGGAGACTTTGGATTGTAATACTACCTACGGAATGGCTACGGAATTATTATGGCCACGGAAGATGAAATGGATATCCCAACATCGACACACAAGAAGTGAAGAAAAGTATTAGTCGAGTAATCAATGTCTAATCAATGCTGAATGTTTCCTTATAAGGAATGAGCTAATCTTCTTCTTCTACTACTTCTATGTGCCGTATCGCTTCAGAGCGTTGGCGACCATGGCTCTCCACAATTTCCTGTTCTTTGTAGCTCTTAATAAATTTTATCATTTCGTTATCTCTCCTAAATCTTGTTCCGCTATCCATTTACTCAAACTTCTTCTTCTTCTTCTTCTTCTTCTTTGTGCCGTGTCCCTTCAGGGAGTTGGCGACCATGGCTCTCCACAATTTCCTGTCCTTTGTAGTGCTTAATAAATTTTATCATTTCCTTATCTCTCCTATATCTTGTTCCGCTATCCATTTGCTCAAACTTCTTCTTCTTCTTCTTCTTCTTCTTCTTCTTCTTTGTGCTGTGTCATTTCCGGGCATTACTCTCCCAATTTTCCATCTTTTGTAGCCCTTAATAAAGTTTACTTTTTGCTATAACCCGTGTTCTGCCAACCATTTACGTCAGCTAACCAGTTATGTGCTACTTTCTTCTTCCCCCCTTTTTGCTTTTTGTCAATCATAATCCCCTCTAAGCTACTTAGATGCAAGGGGGTTAATGAGTATTAGAAAAAATGACAAAAGAAATCACTGTTAAGGGCAGAGAACAATAAAGAACATGTTCTGTGAGTTTTAAATTTTCCAAGCCCTCTTTCTTCATTATCTGCCCTAGAAAGTGTCAAGTGTCTCTTCCTTATTCTAAATATTCGTTATGTGCCATGCGTGATAGACGCTTAGGCGATCATGTATCTTTCGATACATGACTGACGAGGCACATTTTTCCCCACACTAGGTTGCCATTTCTTTCTGCGGCAGAACAGTTGTCATCCAAGGCTATACAACCCGGTCTATCCTGCTATTTACCCATAGCTGGGGGGAGAAGAAGATGATGCATGCCTTTCCCAAGGGTATTAGCACTCCAATTTGAACTCGGCTTCCGATTTCTCAATCTGAGGCATTACTCCACCGTTAAGTGTCGTTTTAGTTTCCATTGTCTTCTAAAACTTCATAATTGCTCACATGTTCAGTCCATGTTATTCTCAGTACAGCTAGCCGCGGTTGCGTTGAAGAATGAGGATGTGGACAAACACCGAAATTCGTCTGTTTTTTGGTTACAAAATGTCTCTATTTATCACCGATAATAATGCTTGATGTTTGAAGCCATGAAAAATGTCAAGCAGATACCCAGTGAATTTTGTTGACCTTATTTGACCTCATTTGGCTCTGTACCGAAATAGACTCTTTTTCTATTTTTTACCTGATTTATATCCCCCCTGCACAAGCGCACCGGTTTAGTTTCTCTTAAATTAGGTTGCACATGCAGCCTATTTCCATCTCTAAATTTACTGACCACCCAAGGCCAGTGATACGATTGGCCAGTTAGGTTAGGGACGACAGTGGCCGAAAGACAAGCGACAGTGGGGCGTCCATCCGCTCAGACGTCTGTCAGAGTCGACAAGTCTTGTAATTTGACATGGACGTATAATTAATGTCGATTAGTGCAGAATGAGAGCCTTTCGCCATAATTAATTTTGCACTTTGGGCGAAGTCATCATGTCAAACAGACTTACACGTGTTAAGTACACTGATTGCTGAGGGGAGGAAAAGAGAGATGCGAAATAGGGACGAGTAGGTGAGTGGAAGAGGTGCAGAAGCGGGAAATGGGGGGTGGATACGAGTGTCGATTAGGGAGTAAAAAAAGAGAGTAGGAGATATGAGATAGAGAGAGGGGGCACAGGGTGGAGATGACGGGTAGAAACGAGTATGAAGGAGCGGGTGGGAGTATGAATAGATAAAAGACAAAACAGAACAAAAAATGGTAGCATTTACAAGACAAAAAAAAAAAGATTTTTTCCTAGAGAATTTGAAGGAGGTACTGAAATATAAAGAGTAAAATGAGGAAGAATAAAAGAAAAGAAAAGAAAAGAAAAGAAAGCGGATTGTAGAAGAGAACGAGAAAAGGAAGCAGAAGAAAATCGCTGAAAGGAGATGGTGTATAATCATGTAAATGAATTGAAAATGGGTGCGGAATAACAAAATTATCATAACTTTAATTTCCACAATGTTCTCGTATGCCTCATTAACTTGATAGATAGATAGATAGATAGATAGATAGATAGATAGATAGATAGATAGATAGATATGAATAGACTTAGATATGAATAGACTGAGATAGATAGATAGATAGATAGATAGATAGATAGATAGATAGATAGATAGATAGATATGAATAGACTTTGATATGAATAGAATGAGATAGATAGATAGATAGATAGATAGATAGATAGATAGATAGATATGAATAGACCGAGATAGATAGATAGATAGATAGATAGATATGAATAGATATAGATAGATATGAATAGACAGAGATAGATAGATAAATATTAGTAGACTTAGCTAAATACATAGATAGATATGAACAGACTGATATAGATATGAAGAGCCTGAGATAGATAGATAGATATGAAGAGCCTTAGATAGATAGATAGATAGATAGATAGATAAGAGCCTGAGATAGATAGATAGATAGATAGATAGATAGATAGATAGATATGAATACACTGAGATAGATATGAATAGACTGAGATAGATAGATAGATAGATAGATATGAATAGGCTGTAGATATATAGATAAAATAAAGAAAAAAGAAAAATTTACCTTTAACAACATCTCTCAGAAAACGTGTTTATTGATATTTTACAGATAGAGTCTGTCATCAGTTTTTACTCATCGATACATGAATATGAAGAGAATTTATATTATAAGGAAACAAACGGCAGTAATTAAATGAGCGGTCATTTGCCAATGTTGGTTGACATTTATAAATTCTTTCGATTTATTTTTTTCAGAAAAATAATTTTCTAAAGTCCAGTAGCTGTTATCGCTCTTTCTAGTATTGATGGGGGTTTCATACTTAACCTTTTATTTGAAGTAGTGTGAAAGGTCTACTTCTTAATTATGTCATTATTTTCTCTTCAAGTTACAAGTGATATGTATTTTTGTAGTTGCTGTTGTTAAATAGTCGGTTCCCTGTACTGTGCCAGTAAATACCTGGCTGCTCCTGCAATCCACTACCTTTGCAAGATCCACATCAGGCCGAAAATGAATGACTGTTGTCGTATATGAGCAGGAGCTGCCTAGTTCTCAATTTCCAGTCTTAATAGTGTCCAAAAAGTAACTTGACGTCTTTTTTGGCGACAAATTATTTCCCGCCCTTTCTAGTAGACGAAACATCGCAAAGCTCCCGCTATTCTATCGCCATTTCTATGGAATTACATTCCTTAGTTCTAATTTTCACGGTTAAGACCCGCCATACTAAGCACATTGCAGCGAATGACTCTCATTCCCTTCATATTCCACTGGTGAGATGTAAGTTCCACTCAAACAGATCCTTCACACAAGCCATTGCTTTCTGAAACCGACTCACATGAAGATTCTGTCCTGACTACAACAATCTTAATATGTTCATGTTTAGGTTTAATCGTTATCTTCCCTACATATCCCCATAATTGTGCCTCTTACTTTATAACCCTCTTCGAGATACTCTTGAGCCTTGTACATGTAGACTTCATTATAAAAAAATGTTCTTGTGGTGTGGTTTGTGTTATTTTGTACAGTACTTTGTGATTCTGAAGCGCCAGTCGACAACCTTCGAAGAAGAATGGTCCTTGCCAAGACCTACAAGCTTCCTTCTCTTGATCTCATTTTTAATCAGTGATCTAAGTCCTTATATACAGTTGAGTGTTTAGATGTTTTTCAATGTGTTTGTTGCCATGCATGGCATCTTCTTTTTTTTTTAATCATTTCACCCCCAACAACGACAATAAAGCCACTAGGGCGAAAGACGTTACTCACTAATCTACTAATAAGGAGAGAGGACAATAAAAGAACAAGAATTAAGAAGACAGTAGATAACAATGAACATATTTAAAATTTTGAAGATTAAATTTGATCGTGAAGCAAGACGCCGGAAGAGAGTGCGATAGAAGAAACTGTTAGCATAGAACTTACGGTTACATCTCTTGCCATTTCAACTGTAAAATGATGAGACCTTGCCGCTAATCTATAAGACCGTGGATGTAATACCGTCAGAGTGAAGAAACTGTTAGGACAGAACTTACGGTTACATCTAGACAATTCAAATCTAAAATGATGAAATCTAGTACTGCGCTGAAATTCATAATGTCTATATTCTGTAGAGGAAAGTTCATCATATTATTGGTCCTGACCTGGCATCTCGGCTTCAGTTCCTTTTCCCACTGCCATAATGTAGCCTCCCTGTGCCTTTTCTAAAAATACTTTCATGGTAATTGTTCTGATGAACTTTCATCTATAGTATTTAGACTTTATGAATTTAAGCACAGAAGTAAATTGGAGACAATGTCTCATCATATTACAGTTGAAATGGCTAGAGGTAACCGTAATTTTTTTTTATATTAACAGTTTCTTCTATCGCACTTCTGACTTGTGGAACTCTCCTACGGCTTCTTGCTTCCCAGTCAACTTTGATATTCAAAAATTTAAATGCGATGTCAATTGTTATCGTCTGTCTTCTTAATTCTTGTTCTTTTGTTGTTCTCTCTCCAATTAATAGTATTTTTTCTCATATTCTCTAACACTCAGTAACCACTTGCATCCTAGTGGCTTTATTACCTTGCATGAGATGAAATGATTTCCAGAAGCAAGAAATGGTACGATAAAACTTACAGTTTAATCTAACAAATTCAAATTGAACAGCCAATGTAGAAGTTCCTCCTTCCGCTACTTCTCTTAACCCAACATGGTCTGACGAGCGCATGCGCCGTGAAAATGACAAACACCATAGAATATTGATACCTGTTTTTACATTATCTAAAACTACAAACTCTCTTTTTCTGGCATTGAACAAAAAATATTTTGTCTTCCCCCCAAAATAGATCAAATTTTAAACAAATTATTTTATCCATCTTCTGCGAATCAGTTGAACAATCTCGCTGCTCTTACATTAAAAATAATAGAAAAAAGAATGAGATGGAAAACACAATTCTTCTTAAATTAGCAATATAAGGTAAATATCACATAAACTACAGATCAAAAATATTTGAGGAAATATTTGATGTAACCATGGGAACCTATGACGGATCATTTGTGAACTAGTAGGAATATATATATTATATACACAAAATTAAATTTGGACATAGAGAACACACTTATAATCCCAATCCTAAGAAACGACAATAAATAAAAACAGATAAAATCAGAAAAAATTATAAAAATTTCAAAGAAACCAGATCTGAAATCGACAGTAAAATAATGTCAAATAGAGGTATACTTATTATGTCTTATAATAAAGCTCCATAAAGGTATATATATCAACTGTTCAGAAAACCAAACAAAAAAACAAACATTTTGTATACAGGCTTCTCCAACCACTCATCCGGCATAAACAAACAAATTCCAGTCAACCACGTTTATAAGACAATGCGTCAAATAACAAAATTAAACGAATCCAAAAACGAGTTTGAAATGGTACGAAACACCTGTGGTATACTTACATTTACACGTCATAAACCAAAAATACAACAGAAGTAAAACAACACATGGTTCAAATCATCATATAAGCAAATACTTAAAAGCAATTATTAGTAAAATATGAATCAAATTAGTTGAAAAACGCTTCTCAAAATAAAGCAAACGGCACAAAATGTTCAATTGAAACACTGTAAACTTAAGTAGAGCTGCATTGAAAAGAGGCTACAAAATCATTAAAAAAGCGAAAGTAATGTAAAAATTGGGACGAGGAGAAAAAGTGAAAAGCATGAAGGAGAATAAGTAAGAAAAACAGAAGGAGTAAAAAAAATTAAAAAATTGAAAAGGAAGAGGGAAAAGAGAAAAAAAAAAGGGAGGGAAAAGTGCGGGAAGAGGAAAAATAAAATGAAACACGAAAGGAGAAAATAAGAGCAAAGCAGAAAGCAAAGAAGGAGGAAAATCGGAGAGGAAATGGAAAAAGGAGGAGGCGAAAACAAAAGAAAGAAGAAAAAGAGAAGAAAATAAAGTGAAAATGGAGAAAGAGAAAAAGCAATGTGATTAGAAGTAGGAGGCGAAATTAGAGAGAAAAATAGGTGGAGGAGGGAAAAGGTGAAAAGGGAGGAGAACATAAAACGAAAAATTAGAGACGGAGTTGAATATAAGATAAAAAGGAGGAGGAGGAAGAGGAGGAGGAGGAGGAGGAGTAGGAGGAGGGAAATAAAACGAAAACCTGGAATGGCAGGATGAAAATTAAAGAGGAAAAGAAATGCGAGGAGGCGAAAATAAGAGAAAGAGTAGGAGGATAAAATAAAACAAATAGAGAGGGGAGAAGTAATGAATGAAAGGGGATGTTGCAAGAGGAAAAACTAAAGGGAAAAGAAGGCGGAGGAGAAGATTTAAGAGGAACATGGCAAGTGTAGGGAGGGGGATATCTGCAAGAAGACTCGACTGATGCACAGTTGAGGGTTAACGCGAAAGGAACTCGTCAATTACGTTTAGTTTAATGCAAGACAAAGATTTATCAGAAATCAACGATGACAGCCGAAAATCCCGCTTCCTGATTTTTTTTTTTTTTTTTTTTTTTCATTTCTCTAAATTATTTTAAGTTTTCTTTTTCATCTCTTTATCAATTTCCAGATCGGGTTTTTCGTTTGTTTTTGTATGTGTGTGTGCGTGTGTATGTGTGTGTGTTTGTATCTTTTGGCCTTTTTATTTTCATTCAATTTCATTAATTTTTCTTTGTATCTCTTCTTCTTCTTCTTCTTCTTCTTCTTCTTCTTCTTCTTCTTCTTTTACTTACTTACCTGTCATTTTCTTCAAGTTTTTCTTCTCTTCGCATTTTCTTTCGTTTTCAGAATACTTCACTCTCTTCCTTTTTCTATCTCTTATGATTAATTTTCATTCCCATATTTTTCTTAATCTATTTTTGTCTTTCACATTTTTTTTTTTTTTTTTGCTCTTTCATTTTTTTTTTCTTTTTCATTTATCCTCTGGCTTATTCATTCCATTCATTCTATCAAGCCATTTTGTTCTGAAAGAAAGAAAGAAAGAAAGAAAGAAAGAAAGTGACAAACAAACAAATAACGGACTTTAAATTCCATTTTTTCTTTCGTTCACTCTTTCTTTCTTTCTTTCTTTCTTTTATTTGTTCCCTTTTCTTGTTTTCTCTGTATCTTTTCTTGTTTTTATTCCCTTTTTCACTTATGCTTTTCCTTTTTTTCCTTTTTTTAATCAAGTTTTACTCGCTTTATTTATGATTTCTAAATGCTTACATCTCGTATAAATCAATTTTCTTCCTCTTCCTTCTCCTCCTCTTTCTTCTTCTTCTTCTTCTTCTTCTTCTTCTCTCATTTTTAAGTTCTTTTTTCTTTCTCTCTCCTCTTTTGTCTTTTTTATTCATTCCTACTTTTTTCTTTCGCTTTTCGTATTATTTTTGAAAATTCTTCCGAAGAGTTTCACTCAATCTAATTTCTTCAAATCTTTTTCCCTAAGTAAAATAATAATCTTCTTCTTCTTCTTCTTCTTCTTCTTCTTCTTCTTCTTCTTCTTTCATATTTTGCTTTTCTTTCTCCTGATTAAATTTCTCCCCCCCCCGACTCCGTTTCTATTTTGATTTCTTTCATTCCCACTTACTGTCTTTTCTTTCAATTGTCTCATTTCCTGAGCCGGTCTTTAATCTTGTTATCAGTTTCCATATGCACTAACGCCATGTTATTCCCACTCCCCAACCAACTCTACACACCTCACTCAAAATCCCCACCCGTGATTTTTGATTCGAAAACACGTTTTTTTCTTCTTCTTCTTTGCCTTCATTTCTGTCTTTTATTTGTCTCTATAAATTCCCGTTCTGTTCCCCATCTTTAATTTTTACGTTTCTTTGATCCCGTTTTTTAAAACTCTTTCTTCTTGTTCATTGTCCCATATCCAATTAGGCACGAATTCAATGCGAAATCCCGTCTTTTTCGAACAGCATCCTTATTATCAACAGTACAAAAAAGATTCTAAGTAATTTTGCCTTTCTCCTTATTAGCGTTAGACTTATTATAATCAGTGCAATTACTGTTATTATCATTTCTATCATTATGATTCCTTGCATCTTGACACCAAAGCTTTCTGATGCTTGACGCTGGAGATCAAGTGACAGCAAGGCCCTTCTGATTTCCGCCACCTCCTTCGTCAGTCACCGACCCCCATCACTGTCATTAACTAACTCAGTGGTTCCTAATGTTTTTATCTGCTGTACCCTTGATTCCCAGGGCACATCTTTTCAACACCGATATTAAGACACTTTATACTATTGATCACAAAATTCAAGGTCCACGAGCCACTCAAGGAGGAGTGCTATTGAATGAGGATATTGAAAGGACGTAAAAACAAGAGAAAATAATTGCATACATATATATATATATATATAAGATAGATAATGACTGACCCTAAAATTAAATATATTAAGATTGAAGTGGTCGTGGAAGCATCCTCTAGGGAGTCGGTTCCGCAAAGTGATAGTTCTAAGGAAGAAGCTATTTTCTTTCCTTTTACTTATGTTCACCCTATACAAGGCCCAAGGGCCACTCAAGGTAGATGCTTATTGAAAGCAGTTGCTTTTTGAGCGTAAGAGTAAGGGTTACAGCTTATGCTAATATGCGGGATAAAGGTTAACCTTAGACTTGAAAACGTTAAGATTGTAGTGGCCAGGAAAGCATCCTCTTGGGATTCTGTCCACAAAGCAACAGTTCATGGGAAGAATCTATCCAAATGGAACTTACTCCTTACTAATGGAATACGAAGGGAAGGAGGGTGGTTCGGCGTGGCAGGTTTTAGCTGGGAGGGTTAGAGTTGGGGGAACTAAGGAATGTAGCACGTTTGTACATTTTTTTATGGAAATAATGATATCTGGGAAGCGTTTCGACAGAAGACGGTAAGTGCGACGCTACGATCCGTAGATGTATTGGGATTGGCAAGAACACATTCCAAAAGCTGAGCAGAGTATTGCGAGACAGCGGGATTTCTTTGGTAACAAAGAAAAGAATACTGAGCTGTTACGTGACATCTATTCTTCTTTACGGCAGCGAATGTTCGACGTTCTCCTTAAAGATGAAAAAGAGACACGAGGTGACGGAGATGTGGTTCTACAGAAGGATGCTAAGGATATCATGGACCGAGCATGTGAGCAACGATGAGATCTCAGATATGTTACAAACAAGGAGAAGGCTTATACTTATCATCAGAAAGAGGCAGCTGAAGTTTCTGGGACACATAATGAGGAAGGGGGGCCTGGAGGATCTGATAGTCACGGGTCAAATAGAGGGGATAAGGGAAATCGGCGCGTGACATACCTGACGAGTTTGAGCACGTGGATGACAGAAGCTTGTCTGGGAAAGGAAGCAGAGGGAAGGAACTTGTTGAGAGCTGCAATGGATAGAGGGGGGTGAAGAGCCATGATCGCCTACGTCCTGAAAGGAGATGGCACATAAAAAGAAAAAGAATGATAGAGTAGCGAGTGGATTTCAAAGTTTCTTCTGTAGGAAAGGTGTTGTAAAATGGAAAGCAATTTATCCCCCATAAGACCGCGTAAACGCTTTTGAAGACTATCAAGACGGAGAAGTAAAACTGGGCCCATATATGGCAGCAACAGTCCATTTTTGGCCTGATCGGATTCTTGTGAAGGTAGATGATAGCAGGATGAGTGAGCTACTCACTGGAGCCGTACAGGGAACCGACCATTTTTCCAGCATCTTTAGTCGCGGATCGTATATACGTGTTCAATTTGAGAGGTCTGGATGAATTTAAGTCCCAATAGGTAGAGGCAAGAGCAAATATTAACGGATCGTATATATGTGTTCAACTTGAGAGGTCTGGATGAATTTAAGTCCCAATAGGTAGAGGCAAGAGCAAATATTAACGGATCGTATATATGTGTTCAACTTGAGAGGTCTGGATGAATTTAAGTCCCAATAGGTAGAGGCAAAGGCAAATAGTAATGGATCGTATATATGTGTTCAATTTGAGAGGTCTGGATGAATTTAAGTCCCAATAGGTAGAGGCAAGAGGAAATAGTAACGGATCGTATATATGTGTTCAATTTGAGAGGTCTGGATGAATTTAAGTCCCAATAGGTAGAGGCAAGAGCAAATAGTAGCGGATCGTATATACGTGTTCAATTTGAGAGGTCTGGATGAATTTAAGTCCCAATAGGTAGAGGCAAGAGCAAATAGTAACGGATCGTATATACGTGTTCAATTTGAGAGGTCTGGATGAATTTAAGTCCCAATAGGTAGAGGAAAGAGCAAATATTAACGGATCGTATATATGTGTTCAACTTGAGAGGTCTGGATGAATTTAAGTCCCAATAGGTAGAGGCAAGAGCAAATAGTAACGGATCATATATATGTGTTCAATTTGAGAGGTCTGGATGAATTTAAGTCCCAATAGGTAGAGGCAAGAGGAAATAGTAACGGATCGTATATATGTGTTCAATTTGAGAGGTCTGGATGAATTTAAGTCCCAATAGGTAGAGGCAAGAGCAAATAGTAACGGATCGTATATACGTGTTCAATTTGAGAGGTCTGGATGAGTTTAAGTCCCAGTAGGTAGAGGCAAGATCAAATAGTAGCGGATCGTATATACGTGTTCAATTTGAGAGGTCTGGATGTGTTTAAGTCTCAATAGGTAGAGGCAAGCGTAAGGGGCATCCTTGAGAGAAAACCCGTTCATTAGACGGAGATTCAGGAGCTACACGAGTATGTAGGAATGTGACAAGTTTGGCATTTGAGGTTTTTCAGGTCATCCTTATTGAAGTAATACAAAGGTGATGAGGATGAGTTGTTAATATGATCTCAGCTTACCTACGGGCAGCCTTTACAACCACCCAGTTCTCTTGGTGGGTCAAAATCACAATCGAGTATCTTTTTGTCAGTGTCGCTCACAGCTTAGGTATGATATTTCTGACCGCAGGAGAAGATCTGCTACGTTATTTTTTGATTTCACATAGCATGCTATGCTTGTAATTTCTTCCCGATCCTTGTTAGAAGTAAACATTTCTCTGCGCCAGCGCCTCATCTACGTTATACTCAGGGAGGCGAAACTTATGGTGACTGTGAATTAAGCTATCCTATAACCAGTTGCATACTATCTCGGCTACTGTACTGGGAGTTTGTGAATGGAATCTGGATATAAATATAAAGTACAAATATATTTTATTCAATTATATATTCACAATTTTTGGTCTCGAAAAGTACCTTCAATTTGTGGTTGACTGGAGCAGGAAATGGCTTGTAAACTTTAATTCCTCCAAAACAAAACTGCTCTCATTTACTCCCCATAGAGAAACCTCACAGCGCCTTCTTGGTCTCAAATTTTCCACTGACTTGAGGTGGAACAACTACAATACATCAATAACTTCATCTACCACAAGAAAAGTTGGTTCTCTATGTCGAGCCAGAAGGTTTTACGCGTCTGAGTCCATCCTTCAAATCTACAAATCTACCATTCGTCCTTGCATTGAATACTGTTGCCATATATGGTCTGGTGCCACTGCTGTTCAACTCGAGGTTCCTGATAAAATCCAAAGACGGATTTGCAATGTGATAGGTCCTGATCTGGCATCCCGATTACAGTCACTTTCTCACAGACGTGATGTGGTTTCCCTCTGTCATTTCTACAAATATTTTCATGGCAACTGCTCTTACGAACTATTTTCCCTGATGTCCCAACTGCATAAATTTAAACGTGCTACTAGGTTGGCATCTCGGTCGCAGTCTTTCACTGTACCGCCTCTTCTACTCCAACAACTTCTTCTCTCGCACTTCCCGACAGTGGAACACCCTTCCTCTTACTTGCTTCCCTGGTAGCTATAATCTTCAAATATTCTAATGTGATGTGTTTCGATGACTTGATCTTGATCCCATCCTTCTCTTTATCCTTTCCTCAAACAGCCTTTACTCTTACTTTCACTCTCTGTAACCCCTTGCATGCTAGTGACATTCCTGCCTGCTTGGGGTGAAATGCTTAAAAAAATAGTTCTCGTAAATTATCCGGAAATATATCCGGTAAATTTTCGAAGAGGTTTGAGTAAAATTCTGAAGATTTGATGTGAAAAAGATTTCAATGAACTCTTGAATTTGGTTTTAATTAGAGAATTTTTCCCCTTCAAACATCTTTTCCAATGATTGAAATAAGTTAAAGCCAAATAAATATGTCAAGTAAAGTAGAACAGACCAGCCAAGTTCCGAAATGTTTTTCCCTTGTGATTCTTGCTGTATCCGGCCTGCCGTTGTCACGGAGGAGAATATTTTTTTCCTATCGATGAGCACGAACTGTTTTTCGATCAAACTTTTATGGACACGTTGCAGCTGCTGGACATATAAATGTACATTTAGTATTTAATTGCATTTTAAGAATTCTAAATGTATCGGCGATCCAACCGCACGCACGCACAACATTGTCTTCCAAGGAGCTTAAATTTTGGGATTCATTGCAATATATATTTCTATGGTCAATTGAGAGAAGGAAACTTCAAATAAACCAAATGGTGAACAAAAACAAAAATCCTTCGAAAAGACCAGAAGACAAATAAAAGAGTCGAAGAGAGCCCAAAGCAAAACCAGAGCTCTCCATCCCTCAACGCTCCTACCCCACCATGCGCAACGTTTCTTCAGATCCAACATAGGACTCATTTCACACAGAAGATGTCGATGAGTACCCCAATACTCGACAACATGTTCTGCCAACTAGGATATACACACACACACACACACACACACACACACACACATATATATATATATATATGTGTGTGTGTGTGTGTGTATAGATAGATAGATAGATAGATAGATATGAACAGAATGAGATAGATAGATAGATAGATAGATAGATAGATAGATAGATAGATAGATAGATAGATAGATAGATAGATATAGGAACTAAGTGAGAAAAGAAAACACCAGTAATAGAATAGGATAGAATTTTTAAAAATATGAAGAGATTGGATGAGAAATTGAAAATCATGGAATTCAAGGACGCTAACTTAAATTAAAAAATGTCGTTAATACTGTTTATTATAAACCGAGCATTAACTTAAATATTTGTATGTATAAAAAAGAACGTATAAACATAAAAAATGTTTTACAAATAATTGTTGGACTTTGTCCTTTTCATTACACACACACACACACACACACACACACACACACATATATATATATATATATATATATATATATATATATATGTAACCGAATGGGTAAATATAGTTAAGTACACGAGTGACCGATCGTATACAAATACATATAAATACTCTGTAAGAAAAAAATGCTCAATGTAGAGTTGCTCCCCTTGATTTTCCAACACCACTTTTTTCTTTACTGACGTTTTCAAAACCATCCTCTCTCTAATTTATATTCTATATTTCTTATTTCCAAACTTATTTTCAATCTTGAATTTTAATCTCGGCTTAAATTCAAATTCAAGTACAAACGATCCTTAAAAATCCATTCGGTTATAATTTATTTCATGAATAAACAAAAATATATTCATCTCTCCAGCTCGACGTTTCTTTAATAAATAGAGTCAATTTATCCCGACGAAAGCAAAAGTGAGAGGGAAAAAAAGAAAAGGGAAAAGTTTTCATATTAAAAGAGGAAGAAAGAAAAAGAAAATATTCAAAATACAGTTTTTAAAATTTTACAGGGGAGAAAGAGAGAGATAGGGAAGAGAGAGAGGAGGTCAGAGGGGAGGAGAGAGTGAGAGAGGGAGGGAAGGAAAAGAAAACAAAGAAGGAAGAATTAAACATGAGCCGGCTGAGTGACATAGAAATTATTTTTTTCTTTAAGGACTGGACAAGTTCAAATACACGGCGAGTAAGGGGAGCGATCGGATTCAAAGTAGATACATTGACTTGTCATGTGAATTTCGACAGTAAAACCATCAAAACCATCGGTACAACCATCACAATTTCAAACAAATAATAATAATATTTAACATCAAAAGGTATACATAGGGATATTCTCTGGGAGTTGGAAGCAGAGACGTTACAATCACTGGTATTCCTTCACCAATGCTTCTTTAAGATATCAAAATGCTCTATATAATCATAACTGGAATCTTCACGCGACAAATTAAATGGAGGATCATCAATCTCAGACCCCCAACAACTTCCGGGACAGATGTAATCTATGCACACAGGAAAAAAATCATATTGATTAAATATAAAAATGCTAATGAATTATTGGACCAATGGAACGAACTTATCTTCAAGCGTAGACAAAAGAACAGATTTAAAATTACTGGAAATAGTAAATTTTAAATCCTTCAGCTTTCAATTAAAACTAAAATGGAAGCTTCAGGAAGGCTTTTGTATTTTTTAAAATTAATTTTAAACCTTAAGTATATAGTATTAGTGAAGGTAATATATATATATATATATATATATATATATATATATATATATATATATATATTAGGTTGGTGCAAAAATAATGACGTAATAATGTCGTTTTTTGACGTATAACGTCAAAAAACGACATTATTACGTCATTATTTTTGCACCAACCTAATATATATATATATATATATATATATATATATAGAGAGAGAGAGAGAGAGCGGGAGGGAGATAGAAAGAGAGAAATAGAGTGTGTAACTTTATGTGAAATTTCCCTATTGCAACATTTAATGTTAGGAAAATCTTAAAATTGTCTTTAAAGGTAACTTATCATTGCTTGTGTGAACAACTTTGGTACTTGTTTTTGTAGTTTAGATATATAAATTGAAAGAAAGAAACAGACTAACATAAATATGTGGAGTAATGGATAGCAGCTCGAATTGAATAATGGTAGATCCGAGTTCGAATTCCAGTCGAATTTGTTAAATTCACTTAGATACAAATACCTTTGGGAAAGGTATGGATCCATCTCTTCTCCCCTAGTAAGTAGTAGAAAAGATTTGGTCCTATAGACTTCGGTGACAACCGGATGACAACCGGTCTAGGAGATGGACAATTCTGGGTTGGGTCATTTAGGAAGCTAGTACTATGTGCACCACTTCATTGTATTCCACTCTTCGAAAAAGTTGGTTTTATTCACAAGTCTTTACCGTTATAAACAATTTATATGGGCGAGTAGTCTAACTGTTCGGTTGTAAGAACTGAACAGTTGGACGCTCCTACGTCGAAAACGACGGAAGTGTCCACTATACACATAGTATAGTATGAGTATAGCTGGCCACTCGTATCCGAGGATACCTGTCTACTAGGGCGTCTAGCCGATCCCTATTGCAAATGCTCGTTCAGGCATATTTGTGTTTGTTCGACACCCACAGAGCCAACCTGTGGTTTATACTGCAACTAGGCTGAGTAGACCTTAGTTACAGTTTCTGGGAAAGTGCGGGTTATCTAGCGTGATCAACAATTTGAACAAGTCCAGCATACTGAAGCCCTCGATGACTTGTGACTAGTGCAGCTATCGACGACACCCAAGGGTTCCGTCGACCCAATTTCACTCACAAGACTTGGGTCAATCCGTTGTATGGTGTCCAGGCACTTTTCAAAGGTCCTACACGCTGGGATCAACCTCAATCCAGTCTGATAACTTCAGGAAATCTTCTTCCTGACAAATCGACCATGGTGAGATTCGAACCCGGCTCTCATTGTCAAAATGCGAACGTTCACACATTACGGTTATCCCTATGAAAGGTGGAATCGTCGATTCGAGTTCGAATCCCCACTCTGTCTTTTGCATTCACTTGAGGAAAAAAATGAATCCATATCTTCTTCCCTAGTCATGTGTCAAGTAGACTGGGTTACATAGCCTTGAGTGGCAACCAATCCAGAAGAAAAACTCTAAATTCAAAACCGTAGACAAGGCAATAGAAAAATACTCCACTCAGTAATGGCACTTCACAGATAAGAAAGGAAAAGGATTCTATGGCGGGCCAGTATTGCCTACATCCTAAAGAGATATGACAATAAATTTAAAAAATCAAATAAAAATACTCGTAATGGGCGGGCTTCTAATAAATAGGATTGTTACAATTGAAGAATATTATTCCATCTTGAAAAGTTACCAACCATTACTAAGCTTGTCTTGACGGCTGGTTGGGTGTCTTACCGATAAATTGGTAAGTTACTCAGTATTCTTCGACTGTGGTCTTGTGAAAGATATGCAATCACATGTTAGA
The DNA here is from genome assembly GCA_963932145.1 of Acanthosepion lycidas. Lineage (NCBI taxonomy): Eukaryota > Metazoa > Mollusca > Cephalopoda > Sepiida > Sepiidae > Acanthosepion > Acanthosepion lycidas. The sequence continues at coordinate 110,977,031 of OZ010583.1, read as the reverse complement.
AATAGAAATATACAACGACATCGCAAGAAATACGTCAAAACATACACACACGCGCTCACTCATCACGCTTAAAGCATGCGCTGACGAACTGCTACGCATGCGTACACAGAAAGCAATTGTCTAGTCTGAAGCCTTGTAGACTCCACGATGCGAAAGTTACAGACGACAGTATGTCAACGCGAAGTAATCAACGTCACGTGTCAACTTTATCAATGGAGCTGGCGGAAGTAGAAGACATGCAGAAAACTGAAAGTGGTATGTTTTCGTTTTCTTTCTTTTTCTTTCTTTTTCTCTTTTTTTGTTTTTGTTTTCCTATTCTTGTGCAACTGTGAAGAGAAGGAGATGTTACTTCGTCTATCCTAATTTCTGGGACTTTTTATGATCAGTTTTTGACGCAAAAAATAGAGTCTCGCACTATACACGAGTAATTCTGGTTAATAGTTTAAAATTAAAGCATTTTCGCCAACTGGTTGCACTATACACAGGTAATTTTTCCAGATAAATGAAAATTCATGCAAACAAATTCAGGAGTCACATCATATATGTAGAGTATATATATATATATATATATATATATATATATATATATATATATATATATATATATACCCAAGTATAGGATTGGTGTATACAGAATAAATTCCAATAACCAACAAATACTATTCTTAAAGGAGTGCTCAATACAGAGTAGAGTAAATATAACTATTTATTCGAAAATTATAACGTAAAAATGTTATAAAATTACTACAAAAATAGCCATTTTGTTTCAATACTTCTGGTGTCTTCTCAAGCGATGGTGTTGAATGTAGAATACCCTTTCTTTATTCTATATTTAACACAATCGCAAAAAAATAAATAAGTAAATGCTCTGTTTATAATTTACCGGCCAGAACGTCCGAGAAATTGTCATATAAAATATGCGTCCTCCAACAGGAATCGAACCTGTATTCTATACGGAACGGTCATACAGTCTGATGTGCTTTTACCGATTTCGCCACAGAGGAGCGCTTCGGCTGTCAAGGTCAGTTTTACTGTTTCTAAACTACAATTTTCCTTGATTTTCTCACGCACATTCATATCTGCTCGATGCGTATCCAAATGTAAAAAAAAATGACGTCACACATTATGAAATCAACAGAGTTCGACAATTATTTTAAGACATTTTTATGTTTATACATTCTTTTTTAAAGATACAAATATTTAAGTAAATGCTCTGTTTATAATAAACAGTATTAACAACATTTACCGGCCTGAATGTCCGAGAAATTCTCATAAAAAAATATGCGTTCTCCGACATAAAACATACAAAATAAAAAAAATTTATAAAGCACAAATTTGTAAACAATAACTGCAACTGCTGATAATGCAAAGCTCTTCTACGAATCGAGCACTCTGAGTCACTGGCATGTTTAATCAGAAAATAAACACGTAAAAATTCTCCTTGCCGGGAGCTGATAGCTTAGAGAAAAATCTCCTGCTTTCGATCCTGGTTTGAGACTATCGGATGAGCTCTCATACAGCGAAACAGTCTGCCTGTGGATGACAATATATATATATATATATATATATATATATATATATATATATATATATATATATATATATACTCACACGACTATACTAATTAACATAGCTAAAGCATAGACTATATAAATGCCCAAGCACTAACGGTAGGGTAGCTCTCGGTATACAAGATAAACGACAACTAGATGACAGTTAAATTACGATGAAAATCTCACTTCATAAAAATTTATTTTCAGTATTCACCGTTTCCTTCCCTTTAATTTTCTTTTTTATTCTTTTATTCGCTACCAACTTTTATTTTTATTTTTAATTTTTCTCTTATTCTACCTCCTTCTTTGGAAACTGGCGTAACATTATCTTTCTTCTTTGTTTGACATTGAGTTCTACGGTACTAATTCTAAAATAAGTAAATATTTGCCGCCAATACCAGATATTCATGTTAAGTCAAAAAACATATACTCGAATACTGAAATTCAAAGGAGACCGGTTTTCTTCAGATAGAATACTAACACAAGCTTCTTCTACATGCAGTGTTCGGACAGAAAGTGGACGACCAAAGTTCTCCACAACTTCTTAGCCTTTTAAACTCTAAGAAATGTTTATATTTGTATTATTCCTCTCAATACCGGTTTTTCCATCCATTTACACAATGTAGATTAGTCAGTATTTTCTTCTTTTACCTTCAGTATGTCCCGGTCTTGTGAGTGTGAAATTCGCCAATCCATCTTTCCTCATTAGGCGCTTCAGAAATTCAACTGTCTCTTTCTGATTCTAAGTACGAGTGTCCTTCTTCTTCACCTTTTCTAAACTTACTTGTCGCTCACATGCTGTGACAACGGTATTTTCAGTATCCTTCTACAAAACCACATCTCTGTTGCCTTAAGCCTCCCACTTCATCTGTAATGAAATTATCAAGCATTCACTACCATATTGTCCGGCGTTTGTTATAAAACTTCCCAGATATTTAACTTAGTCTGCCAGTTAAAAAAAAATGCGCTTTTAACTGCAGTTTCATATTTTAGACTTCAGATCCAAATTTTGTAAGGTTCTCAAATGTCTGGTAAATTTAATGGAATCGATGTAAAGAGTTAGCATGTGTGTGTCGACCAGATCCAAGATCGCTATTTGTGTGTGTCTGTGTGTGTGTTTGTGTGTGTGTGTGTGTGACATCCTCTTCCGGCCGCCTCCACCGGAAGTTCAATCGACAGACCTAGATCATGGGAAACACTTTCGCTCGAATGTCGAATTTATCGGGCATTAGTTTGAGGAAACTATTAAGAGAAAAAAACACAGGATGTTGTAACTATGAAGGTAAGTCTGTTTAGTGGATATATATATATATATATATATATATATATATATATATATATATATAAATTTCTTGACACGACCCACTTCCCAGAGTATTTCAATGACCAAATATCACAATAATGATTTTGGGAATTGTGTCAGGCTGATAACTTTTTAACACGGAACATATATATATATATATATATATATATATATATATATATATATATATATATATATATATAAGAACAACAAATTGATGGAAACAAGAAAAAAGAAAGTAAATGAAATCGAATAGATTATATACCCAAATATACACAAAACACATATTTAAAATAAAAATAAAAATTGGACCAAGTCCAACATAAATATTTTAATATATGATTTTGTTATACGTTAGTTTTATAGATACAAATATTTAAGTTAATGCTCTGTTTATAATAAACATTTACTGGCCTGAATGTCCGAGAAATCTCAAATAAAAATATGTGTCCTCCGACAGGGACCGAACCTGTATCCTAATCGTAGCCGCTATATTTTCTGACGTGATATACAACTGAGCTACAGAAGAAGCGCGTGGCTCTTACGGTTGGATTATAAAGAGAACATTTTCTCAGATATTTGTATCTATAAAATTAACGTATAAACAATAAATATATTAAAATAATTGTCGGACCTAGTTCGTTTCGCAATATATTGTTTGTTTACTTTAAGATACGCTTCGAGAAGATATAAGCGTTCGAGAGAAATCATGGGGAGTTTGTAGTTCAAAAACTTGCTAACCAGCGAGGATTCCCGTTAGTCATAATGCCGTGGCTTTTTTTTTAATTTTATTTTAATTGTTATTGAAATTTCTAATTTATTTTTAAAGCGAGATTAGCGAAATTTCTCTGAAGTTTATTAGACGTGGAGATTTTAGGTAATTTCCTTTCTCTAGTTTTTCTGTTTATCTTACTTTTTTGCTTTTGTGAGCTTTTCATTTGGCATTATATATGCACTAACTAGAGTTTTGGAAGATTGTATATATATATATATATGTGTGTGTGTATATATATATATATATATATATATATATATATATATATATATATATATATAACATTATGAAATGGATAAAGTCCGACAATTATTTTAAAACATTTTTATGTTTATACGTTCTTTTTATAGATACAAATATATAAGTAAATGCTCTGTTTATAATAAACAGTATTAAACAACATTTACCGAGCTGAATCTCCGAGAAATTTTCACAGAATATATTCGCCCTCCGACAGGATTCGAACCTGTATCCAATAGGGAACCGTCATTTAGCTTCACGTGCCTTAACCGATTTCGCTACAGAGGAGAGTTCGGTTTGCAAGGTCGATTTTACTGTCTTTAAACTTCAATCTTCCATGAATCTCTCACGTACATTCATATCTGCTCAAAGCGCATCCCAATGTAAACAAATGACGTCACACATTATGAAATGGACAAAGTCCGACAATTATTTTAAGACATTTTATATTTATACATTCTTTTTATAGATACAAATATTTAAGCAAGCAAATCCTCTGTTTATAATAAACAGTATTAAACAACATTTACCGGCCTGAATATATATATATATATATATATATATATATATATATATATATATATATATATATATATATATATATATATATATATATATATATATATGTACATATATATCTATCTATATATATTCACTACAAATACTATTCAATGAACAACTGAAAAGTCCTCGAATTTTGTGAGATGTGTGTTCTTGGTCAAACGAAGTATATTTCAATGCCCCATCTGATATATATATATATATATATATATATATATATATATATAGTTTTAAGGTGTATGGAATAAAGTACTCAATATCAGGGATAGAGCGTATGTAAATATAAAAGTGAACATTGAAGTCAACACTCAGAGGCGACAGACTGCTTCATGCTACATGCATTCATCATGCCTGATGGTTGCGTCTAGCATGAAACAGTCTGTCGCCTCTGAGTGTTGACTTTAATGTTCACTTTTACATATATATATATATATGTGTGTGTGTCTGTGTGTACAGTAATGTCTTGAGATACGAGCGTACCGACATACGAGATTTTTTGGATACGGAGTTCGGCCGACTTTTTGCGTTGGGATGCGAGCTGAATTTCGAAATACGAGCAAGTTTCAATTAAGTATCAGTTAGCTGGTAGTAGTCGAGTTAATCTCGCTCCGGAAGGATCTCGTGTTGTGTTGTTCGGTCTCTTTTTGCTGTTATTTTGCAAAATTCCTTTAGTGACACCATAGGTCCGAAGAAAGTAAGTGTAAAGAGTCGTGCTGAAAAGCCGAAACTTATGATTTTGCTTGAGGTAAAGCAGGAAATAATTAAAAAAAAAACCTTGAGGAAGTCGTACGAGTATTGGATTTGGCGAGAGAGAATAAGCTTTCTAGAACAACGATAAAAAAATTTATACAATGTTAAAAATTAAAAAAAAATAGTTACAATAATGAATAAATGTAATTGTTAATTTTTTTTTTTTTTTAAATTCAATGATAAAGTTAATCTTCGGGATCCTGAACAAACTAGGCGTTGCTATTTCTCTCTCCTCCGCCATTTGGCCTATGGATCGTATGAACTTCATCCTTTAGTACAGTTTATTTCTTTACAATTTGTTTTTCTTTTCTCTTTTATTTTATTGTTTCTAAGATACATTTCTTGTTTATTCACACGTTTTTGATGTAAGAAATCCCACAAATACGGGTGACTTTTATGATAGTAAGGGCTATTTTAGGGACCTGGAACGGATCGAAAATATTTCCATTAAATTCAATAGGGAAAATTGATTTGAGTTACGAACTTGGTCTTGGAATGAATTAAACGCTAATCTCAAGGCATATATATATATATATATATATATATATATATATATATATATATATATATATATATATATATATATATATGTATATGTATATATATATATATATATATATATATATATATATATATATATATATATATATATTATGAAATGGACAAATATTCGTCCTCATAAATGACGTATAGGATACAGGTTTATTATAAACAGAGTATTTACTTAAATATTTGTATCTATAAAAAGAATGTATAAACATAAAATATCTTAAAATAATTGTCGGACTTTGTCCATTTCATAATGTGTGACGTCATTTGTTTGCATTTGATATGCCATGAGCAGATATGAATGTACGTGAGAGATTCATGGAAGATTGAAGTTTAAATACAGTAAATTCGACCTTGCTAACCAAACGCTTCTCTGTGGCCAAATCGGTTAAGGCACGTCAAGCTAAATGATGGTTCCGTATAGGATACAGGTTTGAATCCTGTTGTGAAAATTTCTCGGACATTCAGGCCGGTAAATGTTGTTTGATACTTTTTATTATAAACAGGGCATTTACTTAAATATTTGTAACTATAAAAAGAATGTATAAACTTAAAATGTTTTAAAAATATATATATATATATATATATATATATATATATATATAACTTTCCAAAAAATCTAATGAATTTGTGTACATAGATGGCAAAATAAGGGCGAAAGATAATAGCAGAGTGGGTAAAAGTTACTTAAAGCAACAAAAGACGATTACGGAGAGTTCACGTGACAATTAGAAAGAAAAAAAAGAAACTGTTTTTATTGTTTCTTCTTTCTTTCTTTCATCATCCTCTCTTTCCTAATTGCTTTTCCTCACTCTTATTTCACTCACGTTTATTGCTTGACCTTCTTCCTACTTTTTTTCCCTCTTCCCTTTCCTCTCTACCTTCTTTCTTGTTCTTTTCTTCATCTTTTATTTTCTTTTACTCAGTATTTTTATTTCGTTTTCACCATCCTTCGTTATTATTTTCTTTTCCTTTTATACTCCTTCCGTCTCTTCTTATTCTTCTTCTTCTTCTTCTTCTTCTTCTTCTTCTTCTTCTTCATAATCGTCGTCGTCGTTGTCTTCTCACGGAAATCATTAATGGACCCCTTTCACATCATGTGACTTTTCAGACTATTCTAACTACAGTCTTCCAACAAAAGGTGGAAATGACCCAGTTTTATTTGACAGTCTCTCAGCGTCATTCTATTCACGGGGGTTATGAAAAGACTCAACGCCCTAATACACACTTTTCTCATTCACGCTAGCAACCTAGTTAATATATTCCCGAAGTATTTTTCTGTGTCAGGGCGCCATGGGAATTTCAGTTCTTGTCGAAGGTCACTCGACACAAAGGAGTGGGTCGTAACAAAATGGGACTTTGGAATTTCCAATGCGCTTTTTGTGTGATCACATAACATCACGTTCACAGCGAGAGTTAGACGCGAGACAAAATGGTAGACGACTGTCGAGGGTGAATATAAATGAAAGAAATTCGGTAAAACGGAGTGCAAAGAAAAAGTGATACTTTGAAGACGAAGAAAGAAAGCAAAAAAGTCAGAAGTGAAAAGAATCGAGTAAAAGATATATGAAAGAAAGAAAGGTAGACAGAAAAAGTGGATATTAAGAAAGAAAGAAAGAAACAAAAAATGGAAAGGAACAAAGAGACAAGACTGGAAGTAGGATGGAATTGCCGAAGGAAAAAGAAAAAGTAAAGAGAAAATGGTAGAAAGAATTGCTGAAACGTCAATACAAAGAAAGAAAGAAAGAAAGAAAGAAAGAAAGAAAGAAAGAAAGAAAGAAAGAAAGATGGGCGTAAAAGAAAGATGTAAAAGATAGAAAGGCAAGGAGGGTATGATAAGAGGAAAATAAAAATGATAAGACAAAGAAAGAAAAAAGAAAGAAAGAAACATATAAACAAGACAGAGAGCGAAGAGCATGAATAGAAAGAAAGAAAGAAAGAAAATATGCACGAAAGAAAACTAAGAAAAATGTGCACTTCAAAGAGACAAAAAGTAAATTAACGAATGAAAAAAATGAATGAAAAACTAAAATTGAAAAACGCAAAAGGGCAAATAACTGTGAACTGCATCAAAGAAAAAGCCATTTTCGTTTTTGTTTTTTAATTTTTTGGTGTTCAAAGAAAATGGAATAAACCTAAAAGATTGAAAAACAACTGGTAGAAGGAATTGTTGAAATGGCAATACAAAGTAAGTGTGAAGGACTGCAAAGAAAGAAAGAAAGAAAGAAAGAAAGAAAGAAAGAAAGAATAAAATCGATAACGAAAAAAGAAAGAAGCTACATACAAAAAGAAAGGATTGGAGAAATGGGAAAGAAAACAAAGAAAGAAATGAAAGTGAGGGAAGAAATGATAGAAGAGTATATAATAATATGGGAGAAAGAAAGAAAGAAAGAAAGAAAGAAAGAAGAGACAGAAAGAAAGAAAAGAGGAATGAACTGTGACAATAATAAAGGAAACATTTTTCATGGTAGAAATAAAATAATGAAAAAAGAAGGAAACGTCACGATTGAAAAAAAATGCAGAAGAAAAAAAAGGAATGACAAAAGAAAATCAATAAATTGAGAAATCTGAGAGAGAAAAAAATAACGTAAGAAGCCCAAAGAAAAAGAAACAGAGAGAAAAAGAAAGGCAAATCTTTTGAAGGAAAAATAAATAAGGAAAAGAAAAAATGATGTCAAAAAAGAAAACTGCTTAAAAAGAAAGAGAGAAGAATTTGGGGAACAAAAAATATCGATGAACGAATCAAAGAAAGAAAAAATAGAAAACGAATCGGATGGAAAAAGAAGCGGTAAGAAGGTAGAGGAAAAGGAAAAATAAGTAAAAATGGAAAACGAGAATCACGCTCTTTCTCGTTTCAACGCGAGATGACACGCAAAGGTCACTGTGAGGTGCCTAGAAGAAAGAAGGTAAAGAGAAAATTAATTCGAAATAATTCTATCGAGTGTTCGGAATGAAGTTGTAAAGTTAATGAATAATTTCCGGGCCTCTAAAATTTTGTGAAAGTTGCCGTGATGCGGCGACCAGCTTCAGATGCTTCAGGCAGTTACAATATCGGGGTGAGTCTGAAGTTAACGACTTTATCTGATCCATTAGCTTATATATAAACACCGCGTGATCATTTACAATCTATATCAATTTCTTAGATAGATAGATAGATAGATAGATAGATAGATAGATAGATAGATAGATATGAACAGACTGAGATAGATAGATAGATAGATAGATAGATAGATAGATAGATAGATAGATAGATGGATGAATGAGGAGTAAATGAGGGCTTTTAAAAATGATTTATGAATAGTCTCCTACTTTAAACTCGGTCTTGTGTCCTGTTTCCATTCGAGTTTGCGTATGGATAATTACACATTGATTTGATGTCTCATTTATCCGTAATATTTGTCACACAAACACGGACAGGCAACGAGATAACTTTAACGTAATAACGAGTTGGGGAAGCACACCAGAAAAGAAAACTGTAAAAAAAAAAAATGAGAAAATTGTAACATAACTCTGAGATCTGATTAAAAAAAAATAAAACAGTGACATAAAATACGCAAGAACTCATATTAAGTTATGACGTCATATAAGTTCTGATGTCTACTGCCAACTAAAAAATCAGGAAGGTAAAAATTAATTCTTTCTTGTCACATCAGGTTTTTAGCACCAAGAATTAACTGTAGGCAAGCAGTTTGTCTTGGTTCAAAGTTCTAGAGTACCAGTCAAACATTTCCTAATTTACCATATTACAAATTCATTCTAATTTTAAAAAGTTGGGAGAGAGGCTGAAGGCTAAAGTTTTTTTTTAAAAAAAAAAAAGGACAATAAAAGAAGGTAGGAAAAATAAAAACATCAAAAACAAAACAAAATTTACAAAAACAAAATGGCAGAACGCATTGTAAATTACTTGCAAATAACGGTTCAACTGCTTTTTTTTTCTTTTTTTATTTTTACCAAGATTTAAAATAGCCATTTTTACGAGAAGAGCGAGGCTGAGTTATTTCAGTGGTCCTATTATAGATGACGGCGACTTTGAAATGGATTTTGCTTTCCAAGGTCGAAAACATTCGACTATGTCACTTGGGATTGGTGGTGATGGTACGGGATGTGGGTGAAGAGTTTTTTACTTAACGATCTACCTTCGTCTTCTTTCTTTTGTTTTTCGCATCAATCAAAAGAATTCGAGTCTTTCCCGGTTACCAAAGACATGTCAGTCATATACGAATGCCAAAGTTCAAATAACATATATTTTATTGTTGTACGTTAAGTATTTAAGTAAATGCTCTGTTTATAATAAACAGTATTAACAACATTTACCGACCTGAACGTCCGATAAATTTCATAGAAAATATGCGTCCTCCGACAGATATCGAACCTGTATGCTGCACGGAACACGTCATATAGCCTGACGTGCCATACCAGTTTAGCTACGAAGGAGTGACTGGTCAGCAAGGTCGATTTTACAGCTTTTAAACTACAAATTTTCTATGATAATTAAAGAATTGTCGTATTTAGTCCATTTCGTAGTGTGTGACATCATTTGTTTACGTTAAGATACGCTTCGAGCAGATATGGACGTTCGAGGAAAATCATGTTGGAGGAGGCATATTTTCTATGAAATATCTTGGACATTAAGGCCGGTACATGTTTTTAATACGTTTTTTTTATAAACGGAGCATTTACTTAAATATTTGTTTATATATAAATAACGTATAACAATAAAATATATTAAAATAATTGTCGGACTTAGTCGATTTCGTAGTATATATATATATATATATATATATATATATATATATATACACACACACAGAGGGCCTGAACCCTAGCAGGAATTAGTATAATATTGTGTGAGTGTAATTAGACGCAACCGTTCTAATATCGTTGGTGGTTGTGTTAACATGTACCCACAACTCATCGTGACCGAGGCTTTCGTCATACTGGGCTTGTTAAAAAACTGTTGATCAAAACAGAAAATGAATCTAAGATCCACTAAGTATAATAACGTTCATATTAATAAATAAAGAAATATATATATATATATATATATATATATATATATATATATATATATATATATATATATATATAAGTGTGTGAGTTTGTGTGTGTACAAATGTAAAAGAACGAAGAATAAAATTACAACGTTCAAAGCGTTAATTTAAGACAGGGCTCATCACAAGAGTAGAGCAATGAATATTTATTATACACTATTATATTAGAGCATATAAGTAACCACTACAAAATTGTACATATTGTTTCCGCGCTTAATAAAACCTCTAATCAGGTATTTAACAATGATGGTAATAAACAATCATATTTAAAATTGCAATTTATTTATAAAACACCAAAACGGAAAATGAAGTGACGTTTCATAAATTGGAATTTTAAATAAGATCGTTTATTGCCATCATTAACTACCTGATGAGAGGTTTTATTAAACGTAGAAACAAAATGTACAATTTCGTAGTGGTTACTTACATGTTCTAATGTAATAATGTATAATATATATATATATGTGTGTGTGTGTGTGTGCGTGTGTGTGCGTGCGTGCTACGCGTGGCTGAGCATTTAGAACGTTGGCTTTCCGATCCTGACACCTGTATTGGAATCTCGCCATCGTCTATTTATCCGCGTGCAGCCCCTTTGGAAAATGTCTGAAGACCATGCCAGGGTTTCCTCGAATACTTGTGAGTAAAACTAGTTCTGAAACTGTCGATGATTGTATTAACCCGAAACCACAAATCATCGTGAACGAGAGTTTCGGCGTATTGGCCTCGTTAAAAAAAAAAATGATCACGCCAGATTATTCAGTCTCTCCCAGAAATGTCAATCGACATCTCCAGTTGTCTTGATCTATCCACTACCCTCATCCTTTCTTCTGTCACTCCTATCTGATCCTGCTCTAAATTTTCTGTAACCCCTCACGTCCTAGTGGCTTCCCGCCTTGCTTGGGGTGAAATGCTTAAAAAAAACAAAAAAAAAACAAACAAACTATAACTAAGGAGAACGCAGCATAGAGTGTGGGTCAAAAAGAGTTGGCTAGCAGGCCTGGCCGGCGTACGTGGGCGGTAACAAGTAGTAATCAGTCTTTATATAAGAAATTATAATATTGTGTTGGCCACACCCTTGTGCAAATAAATTTAAACAACCACTTTAGTTTCCTTTCTTTCTCTATACGTTCAGTTTTAGACCCACTGCAGTAAGAGGGTGTAATCGATTTTTATTTTTTCTTCAGATTAGGTCATTTGCAGTGGTGTGCAGTAATATGAATCTATTTTCGGGGTGTACAATGAATTTTGTTTGGCTTTGAAAAATATTGCATCATTCGTGATTGCATCAGATTTTTATCACGCCCAATCACTATTGTCACGACTGTCGATTAGTTGTCCTACAGCAATTCTCTGCAATGGACGTAACTCCAAGGAAGCGTACGAAAATTGTAACACTGCACGAACACACTGACAAGCCTTACCAGCGATCAAATCAAAGTAATATAGACTGGCATGGAAACTCTTCTGATTTAAATCTAATCAAGAATCTGTGGTCAATCTACAAGGAACGGCTTCCTGGAATGGACATACAAAGTACTAACATGTACACTGGATCATACTTCATTGGGAAAATACGAAAAAAAGTAAATAATAATGGAATTATTTGTTTTGTTTCAATTAATTTGCACAATGGTCTATATACGGTTAGGCCCGTGTTCATATTTCAAATGTACTTAAGTATGCCTTCAAATTTATTTGAACTATTGATGCTTCAGCTCTTTAGCTTCTATCAGTTGCTGAAGGTAATCTTTCTTTTTTTTTTAACTACGCAAGCAATCTTCATTTCTTTTACATTGCTTTACCAATTACGATAAACAATTTACTACAGACACCTGAATTCACAATATTTCATTTATTGCCTTCTTCCCTCTACCTTCCTGCTTCACCTTCCTGCTTCACCTTCAGGCCAATTTAATTAAAAACAAAAACAAAAAAACAAAAAAAAAAAACACCCGAGAGAGGAGAAAGGAAAAATAAAGAAAAGGCACATGGCATCGTTTAAATAGAGGCCACCTAAAATGAAATCAGGTTCGATTATTCGATTAACAAACCGAAGAAGATTTGCCACCCGAATGGATTTTCACAAAGTAAACTGGCACAAATAGGACAAACCTAGAAATTTATGCATTTCTGAAATGTAACACATTGCGATTTTCTGTCTGAATTTTTGAGATGAAGAATTATCATGGATTGGACTATTTCCCTCATCTATTTTCTTATTACGACAATGTTTCAAACTACTTGATTAAAGAGTTGGTTCGTGAATTTGGTGACATTGTAATCGTGAGTACAATGTCTGGCCCAGACAGGGCAGATTTAGACGCGGTGGAAAAGAAGCGAACAATAATTGAGCCGGACTAAAAATAAGGACCAGACGAGTTATCTCCCCTAGACATCGACAGCAGAAGAACAGCAATCTGCTCCGTGGATTAAATAAAGTGTTCAGTTCGAAATTCCCTGAAGGTTGCTAGGATCAACAATCACCTGATGAAGGCCTGAAGGCACAACTGCCGAAACGTTGTGCTAATAGTAACAAGATGAGGAAAATAGTCCTCATGTAAATATATAAAATTGGACATTAAAGTCAACCCCCAGATACGACAGTCTGTTTCATGCTAAACACAATCGTTATGCCATAACGCGTTGTCTCATTATCGACTGTTTATATATAGAGACCAACGGTTCATGTTGGGTAGTCTATTTTATTATTCTAACGGTTATTTTGGTGGGCGGTAACGATTATGTTTCGAATTATCCTAGGGGCTATTGAGTGGGAATAATTGTGGATCCGGATGCAGCTTATTTGGCTATTTATGGAGTTGATTTTTAACATTTTTTTAATTTATTATGATTATTTTATTGTTGGTTGTTATTATTACGTTTACACGTGTTTATGTGTGTGTTCGAACGCACACATAAACAAATATATATATATATATATATATATATATATATAGAACCTCACCAAAACCTCATTACTCTTCACAAAATTTCATAACTGAATCAACTAAGCTGTCAGATCCTCATACGTCGAAACCGACGAGAGAGTCCATTATTATTATTATTATTATTATTATTATTATTATTATTATTATTATTATTATTATTTCCTGACCGAAAACAAAGAAGTGGATTGTGGGTTTAGAATTATCAAGAAACCTTAAACCCCGACAAGCCCACCCCGGTTTTGGTCCCGCAGAATTCTAAAGAGATAAAAATAAAAATTAATTAAGCACGCACTGTCTGACAAAAACAAAAGTGTCCGCTGACCACCATGAAGGAAAGTTTAAGCCTTTGTCTATATGCAGAATATCGTTGAGAGGAGCATCTGTTTATCGTCAGGGCTGGCTATGATTGCGAAACTATTTTATCGGATCAGTAATTGGCACCAAGAATGCAAATACGTCCAAAGGGCCACCCACTTGATGCTGGCGAAAATCTGATTGACGAATTCCAGGTGATTCGGTTAAGACAAGAGTCTAGGATGTGAGGTCTCCTCGAAGAAAAGAAAAAAAAAAGGGGAAGATATTTTTTTTTTTTTTTGAGCAAGATTTTTTTAAACCGAGGCCAGTCTGGCCACACCCACGCTGCTGAGCGGCCATTGGCTGGATGGTGGCATGAGCGTTAGACGGAGGTAATCATGTGAAGAAGGAGGGGGGGCTGTTGCGCCTCCTGAAGGGATAGGTGTGAGAGGCCACTGTGAGAGAGAGAGGAAACCCGTTGACACCCTCTGAGGGCATGGTGAGATACCAATATGAGAACAGAAGAAGGTGGGAAGACGAAAGACTTTCAAAAATGGAAAATGATAAAATTTTCCTGACAAAGAAGTGGATTGTGGGTTTAGAATTATCAAGGAACCTCAATCCCCGACAAGCCCACCCCGGTTTTGGTCGGCGTCCATATAAGCAGACTCGCAACGAGTGAAAACCAGTTCAGTTCGAGTTCGAGTTCAAGTTGGCAGTTGGAGTTGCACCCGCCTCGCAGATAGCTGACTTGAAAGATTCCAGGCATCACGACCAATTTATCAAGAACAATTTATTTTTGAAGAACGACTCATACCACCAAAACAAGTTTTACGAATATCGCCTGAAGATACACCAAGAACCAGTTTCTTAAAGGACAAACAACTTAAGATGTTAAGACTCGCCTAACAAACACAAAGTGTCACGAATCCATATAGCGGGTTGCGAAGAAGACGCAGTCCTGTATTCAGCAACCAGATATAAAATATTGTTATCCTTTTTAACACATTTGAACTTTTCGGGTTATTATTTTATTTTCTTTTACATATACTTGTGCGGTGTTGCCCTTGCCCGGACTCAGCTTGCATTACGGCCCGGCGACTGATTG
The DNA here is from genome assembly GCA_963932145.1 of Acanthosepion lycidas. Lineage (NCBI taxonomy): Eukaryota > Metazoa > Mollusca > Cephalopoda > Sepiida > Sepiidae > Acanthosepion > Acanthosepion lycidas. The sequence continues at coordinate 110,961,899 of OZ010583.1, read as the reverse complement.
ATTTCGTCTACCTAAGATCAAATCACAACGTGGGTAGGTTAGACTAGAAATCAAAACAGTTACTTCGGTAACCAGACATTGGAGGCGAGCTGGGAACGACAAGGCTGATACCGAATCTAACCAGATTCCCATCCGAATCACCAAAGTTTAGAACGTCACATTTGGTGCCGCGACCAATACCAAGCCAGTTGGTCGTCACAGGACAGGAGAGCACGACGGACGCGGCTAGGCAGACGTCACATTTGGCGCAGCGACACTGGGGGAACGTCACAATTGGTGCCGTGACCAGGATAAGACCCTATATGTCTATATTTCTGAGATGCGGTATTATGTACATTATTCGGACTATTGTCCTCATCTTTGTCGCCACATTTATTACAACGTTTCGGCCGTTGTACGCTTCGGCCTTCTTCAGGTGGTTGGAATGTCGAACTGAACGCTTTATTTCGCTCATTGGGGAAGAAGGCCGGAGCATACAACGGCCGAAACGTTGTAATAAATATGGCGACAAAGATAAGGACAATAGTCCGAATAATGTAAATAATATATATGTATATATATATATATATATATAAATATAAAAGTGAACATAGATGTCAACACTTAGAGGCGACAGTCTGTTTCATGCTATATGCAATCGTCAGGCTGAATAAATAAAGATGGTCATGCTGGTCTGGATACAAAGTAAGATAATAACTTAGTAGACCTTCATCTGAACCATATCAGACAGAAAAATACCAATGCAGAAGGATATGCACTTAAAAAAATATTTGATAAGGTACAGTACAAAGATCTATTTGAAGTGTTATGGAAATGAGATCTGTTTGGGAAGGTTGTTAGGATAATTCAATTACACTGGATGCAAACCTGCTGCATACGGATATAAAATCAATTGAATAGGTCCACAAAAAAGACAGCCGTAAAACAAGAATGCAACATCTTGTCTCATTTATACAAAAACCCTAAAGCGAAGAGAGCTGGAGAGTCTACCATGATTTATTATCGGTGGACATGATCTTAGCAATATATGATACGCAGATGACACAGTGTTGATGGTAGATACACATGGAATTCTACAGGACCACCCAGACAAGTAGAGAAAAGCGAAAAGAAAGGACTATCACCTGTTAGAAAACTGAATGGATTGTTGTCAGCAAGAGAGAAAACGAATTGGAGTGAAGTTTAAAGTAGTAAAGTTTAAAGGTGGAAAATGCGACACTAAAATCCCAACATGCATTGGACAAGCGAAAGATGCCTTCCGAAAAGATAAGCAGGGTTAAGAGGATATTAAGAAAGAAAGAAAGAAAGAAAGAAACAAACAAACAAACAAACAAAAACAAAAAGAAATAAAGAAAGAATTAAAAAGAAGTAAATATAAAGAAAGAAGGAGAAACAATTAGAAATGCTAAGAAAGAAGTGGATATTAAGAAATAAAGAAAGAAAGAAAGAAAGAAAGAAAGAAGTGGATATAAAGAAAGAAAGAAAGAAAGAAAGAAAGAAAGAAGTGGTTATAAAGAAAGAAAGAAAGAAAGAAAGAAAGAAAGAAAGAAAGAAGTGGATATTAAGAAAGAAAGAAAGAAAGAAAGAAAGAAAAAAAGAAAGAAATTAAAAAGAAGTGAATATACGGAAAGAAAAAAGAAAGAAAGTGAGAAAGAAAGAATTAGAAATGTGAAGAAAGAAGTGGATATTAAGAAAGAAAGAAAGAAAGAAAGAAAGAAAGAAAGAAAGAATTAAAAACAAGTGAATATAAACAAAGAAAAAAGAAAGAAAGAGAGAAAGAAATAATTTGAAATGCTAAGAAAAGTGGATATTAAGAAAGAAAGAAAGAAAGAAAGAAAGAAAGAAAGAAAGAATAAGAAAGAAAGAATTAAGAATGCTAAGAAGTGAAAATGCAACACACCTTAATCTGAAGGTGAATTGGAAAAGTCAAAATTCCTTCCGAAATGGTATTCAGTGTTTAGAAAGATGAAAACCGCATTAGAAATAAAGAAAAGCGTGCTTATGGCAATTCTTATCAATCCCATTTTATGTCAGAAAATGATGGATAATCTCCTCACAAACGATGTGGAAACTGGGGCCAACAGAAATGCTGTTCTACAGAAGGATGTTGAGAATTCCATGGACGGCGCATGACGGAATCTTAAGAAAAATAGCAACAAAAGGTACGCATACTCAGAATTAGAAAGAGACAACTAAACTTTCTGGGACACATGATGAGAAACGAGAGCTCAGAGAATTTGACACTTACATGGCATTTGAAGGTAAATTGGATAGGGGGGAGACAGGCAGGCTATCTACTTGACGAGTTTCTATAAGTGGATTACAGAACGTATGGTGGGAGACTTGCGAATGGGGCAAACAAGTTCCACGGGGAATAGGAGAGTTCGGAAAAGTCATGTCAAGACACACAAAAGAAATACATCTTCAGAAAGAAATGGCTACAGTCATTTATTTATAAATAAACACCCGACTTTGTAGGGACAAATAGAATTTGAATGTAGATATTTGTGTACCTATCTCAGTGCATGAGATTCACGTATTTGTATTGTTATGTGTTTGCGTGTATTCGTTGAGAAGGCTTTTGTGTTTTATTATTTTTTTCAAAATATCGATTTCTTTGCGTATGCATATGTCTGTGAGCGCGATTATATTCGTCCGGATTGTTATGTGCGAATGTGTGTGTGTGTGTACGTGTGTGTGTGCAATCACGCTCGCACGTGCACACGCAAATTGGACAAATTTTGGGACTTTGAAGAAGTTCTCTAATCTTTGATGTTATCTTTTGAATTAAGGAAGGAAGGAAGGATTAGAAAGTTTAAGAAAGAAATGGATAATAACAAAGAAAGAAAGAAAGAAAGAAAGAAAGAAAGAAAGAAAGAAAGAAAGAATTAGAGAGAAAAAGTAAATATAAAGAAGAAATACTGACAAACAGAAATAAATAAAAAAAGAAAGAATGGAAAAGAAAGAAAGAAAGAAAGAGAGAGAGAGAAAGAAAGAAATAGAAATGCTAAGAAAGAAGTGGATAGATAGATAGATAGATAGATAGAAAGAAAGAAAGAAAGAAAGAAAGAAAGAATTAGAAATGCTAAGAAAAAATTGGATATTAAGAAAGAAAGAAAGAAAGAAAGAAAGAAAGAAAAAAGAAAGAAAGAAAGAATTAGAAATGCTAAGAAAAAATTGGATATTAAGAAAGAAAGAAAGAAAGAAAGAAAGAAAGAAAGAAAGAAAAAAGAAAGAAAGAAAGAAAGAATTAGAAATGCTAAGAAAAAATTGGATATTAAGAAAGAAAGAAAAAGAAAGAAAAAAGAAAGAAAAAAAGAAAGAAAAACGTCAGTGGAATATGGAGAGACCTAAAAAATATAATGAAAAAGTTTTCGTCCTTTTTAAAAAAAGAAAATATAAAAAATGACAAAAAACGATTCTTTAAATCAGTTCATAAAACAGAGAAGAAAAAATGGAAAAATAAATAAAACAAAATAAAATTTAAAAATGCGTATAATCGAAGATAAGAAAAAAGAAGTGATCGTAATTGATTGGACACCAATAATATCTAATACTGGGTGATCGAAGATCAAAAAACTCCTGATGCTTCGCACCGATTCCAGACCCAATCGCAGTTGCCGTGATCATGCCAATTTCGGCCCAAGCAGTGTAGACGGACGCCCGTCTCTACATCACGTGACGAAGTCTGAACACCTCGACATCAAAGCGACTTCAGTACTCGGAGTCAAATAACTCCCAACCCCAACTCCAGCGTGGAAATACCCCGGATTTGATAGATATTTGGAAGGATGCTGTGGTTCCGCCTTGAAGAAAGAATAGAAAGAAGTGATAGGGCGATGAAATCGACGGTAAGTCATACAGTTTTTTTTCGTTAACCATAACGACTTTGGGGTAATATGAAGTTATGAGATGACATGGCGTAAGAAAGATGGCGGGGTAGTTAGCCGACGTCATCTATGGCACGTCGTTGAAGCACTTCAATGTACTTTTCACACAGTTACACATTTAAAGCTTTTCAAAGATCAGATTTGTAGGGACGTGATGCAAAATTATTAACGGAAGGAAGATGTAAAAAAATTATAAATGAGAATGACATTTTGAAAAAAATCGACAAAAATACAAAATAATCTTTCAAAAAAAGGATGGAAACAACAAAATATAATATATGACTCATTACTTAATATAATATCAGATGAAATTAGAGTTTCAGTGTTACAGTACAGAGAATTAATGGTCTTATGTTAAAAACAAGCAAGTACAGCATTTAATTATATAATTAGCATAATGACAGTTGGCGGAAAATGACACAGAAATACAGAATTATTAGGTTGGTGCAAAAATAATGTCGTTTTCTCACATATGTTACTATGTGAGAAAACGACATTATTTTTGCACCAACCTAATATATAGGAATTGCAAAACGTAAAAATATATAAGAATTGCAAAACCTGAAAATATATAAGAATTGCAAAACCTGAAAATATATAAGAATTGCTAAACCTAAACAAAATATTAAGATATGGAAAAAATATCGTTAGAAAGAAAACAAAAAGTCCTAAGTAATGTATAATCTACTCGATGGAAGCGAGTGTTGGAAAACTTTCATCATGAAGAGGTGATTTCATTGAATAATTACTTTTTTACGGGTTATCAGCCCCTAGCACGTTATTTAAAGCCAGGAAACATTTTTAGATTGTAATAATTTTAGTGATACAATTAAGCAATATCTGGAGGAGATGAGGTAAATTCATACCCACAGTAATTCCCCATGTATAATACGCATTTTTCTAAAAAAAAAATAATAAGCAAAATTAGGGGTACGTATTATGCACAGCTACAAAAAAATCATCAAATTGCCGTTTCATAGGTCGATTTCAGTTGCGAAATGACTACTCACCACAAACATATGATAATTTGACACAAACATTCGGCGATTACGACCCCATAAGGATGTCAAATACAATCATATGTACCTAATAATACTTACAAATGTAAAATAAAATAAGAATTATCATAAAACTAAATAAGAATAATATTATTCTATGTTTAAAATCATTTTTAATAAGAGTAGGAAACGCTGGCCGTAATTAAATTGGAGAGGTAGAATTTGTAGGTTTTGATTACCAGACAAAGGGGTGCGTATTATGCGTTAGTAGAAGCAATTTCCCACACTTTCAGCACAATTTTAGCGGTGTGTATTATGGATGAAGGCATATTATAAATGGGAAATTACGGTAATCAGAGTTTGATAAAGAAACAAGAAAATGTAATGTCTATATAAAATGGGGGATCAATTCTATATTACAATCAGACAATGAATTGATCCCTCAATTTGTGACCACCTTGGTTTCTATACACTTATATATCACAGAATGTAAATAAATCCAAAAGACACGCCTGTGCATCTGATTCATTCATTTTTTTACGACTTATTAACCTTTTACAGGTTATTTAAAGCCAGAAAATATTTTTAGATTGTCAGATTTTTTGCGATGTTAGTGATACAAGTCTTACTACTTAACCGATAGCTGAAGAAGTAGATTTATAATTTTTCTAAGAACTTTTTTGCATCAGTGAATTTAATGAACCCAACTGGAATTGGAACTCCGATTAACAATTCCGAGTCTTTTGCCCATTACACCACTTGCACATCCAAGCTTACAGTACCTGGTATTCACAAGTGGTCACCCATCAAGGTACTGACCAGACTCAAACGTTGTTTAACTTTGGTGATCGGTTTCAATGTGATATGGCCATAAGCTAATTTTCAATAGGATTGAGTTTAGGACTGTTGCGGGGTCATTCCATTATAGTGACCTGGAACCTCTTATGATATTCTTGCATTTATTTGCTTTGTTGCATGGTGCACCGTCCTGCATAAGTGTGCAGGCATCATATACGCGTATGTGAATTTCATAGTTTGTCATTATCTGTTTTAACACGAATTGCTAACGTAGCCAATTTCTCCAGAGTAAATCGGAAAGAAATTCTACTACATTATTTGTATCCTTTCCCATATCTTATTCGTCAATATTATTATCAAAACTTAATTTTACTACACACAGATTTCTGAGATCCCAGTTCTAGATACTTTTACAGTCAGTTGTATACAACCGATTTCTCAGATTGATTGTTAAAATGGCTTCGAATGTGTGAAGTTTGCAAGTCTTAGTGAGGCAGAAGCTACAGAATCACATAAAGAGAACGATACGAGGGAACATAAAACCAGTTGGTTCGCTTGAGGACTTTCAACAGAAGTAGTAAATAAAATCGATCCCACATGTAATCCCCAAGGGAGGATCATGACATAATCAAGATACTGACATACGACACTCTTTCAAACAAAACACAAGGAAGGAAGCTCCCACCCATAAACAGCTACAAAACATGAGAATCCTATTCTCCTGAACATTTTCAGAGACAAATTTTAAATATTTAAACTGACAGTTGCACTGGCTGCTCGGTCAATGAATACTGAATGTTTCCTTATAAGGAAACAGTCAATGTTACCATTACTATTGATAGTGGTTCAGGGGTCCAGGATGTTTAAACTTACTATTCCAAATTGATCTGGCTACTTAGGTGTTTCGTATTTTGAATGTTATATTTTTCATCATACATCTTTCTCGGGGGCTTTCTAACACAAAAAAACTGATTCCGTTTGAATTCATCATAGAAAATAACGTTTCAGCATTGTTCCTCTGTCCACGGTGATTTCTCCAGAATATATCGAAACGAAATTCTACTACATTATTTGTATCATTTCCCATATCTTCTTCGTCAATATTATTATCAAAATTTAATTTTACTACACACAGATTTCTGACATTCCAGTTCCAGATACTTTTACAGTAAGCTATATTCAACCAATTTCTCAGATCGATGGTCAAAATGGCTTCAAGCGAGTGTAGATTTTAGTGAGGAGCATACTTCTTCGAACCTCTTAGGCTGGCACTGCACAGTCACAAACAAAGAACTGTACCAAATAACAAAAACGATATTACTTGAGGACTTTCAACAGCGACAACTAAAATGGATAGGACATTGCAACCCGAAGATAGAATAATTATTTAATCAAGAAGATTATCTGCTACACTGTTTCAGACAAGGAAGGAAGCCTCCATCGATACTGAAGAGATCCATAACAGCTACAGGACATGAGAAACCTATTTTCCTGAAGAAGAAGAAAAAAAAACAGTTTCAAAGAAATATTTTATAAATTGCAGCGCGACAGTAACATTGGTTGCTCCTGTCAATGAATACCGAAATTTTCTGTATAAGTGTTGAGGAAATATAAACCTGCTATTCCAAACTGATCTGGTTGCTTAGGTGTTTCATAGTTTGAATGGTATATGTTTCATCATGCATCTTTCGCGGAGGCTTTCTGACACAAAAAAAAACCTGCTTCCGTGTGAATTCCCAGAGAACGTAACGTTTCACCATTGTTCCTCTGTCCAAGCTGATTTCTCCAGAGTATATCGGAACGAAATTCTACTAAATTATTTGTATCCTTTCCCATATCTTCTTCGTCAATATTATTATCAAAACTTAATTTTACTACGCACAGATTTCTGAGATCCCAGTTCTAGATACTTTTACAGTCAGCTGTATACAATCGATTTCTCAGATCTTGAAAGCGGTTCCATACAGCTGACAGTTTAGATATTTCTAAGTTGGTTTGGCGCCATGAAATGGCATTTATATGAAAGTCTCGATGTGACAAGGCAATTTAAGAAAATGACTTAAGTTTAAACGCCAGGTAACTAAGGACTTTATAGAGGTCATACCAGTTTTCCGTTCTAAATAGCAGAGAAAATATACGGAAGAATTTTAAAAGTAGAGTTCTTCAGAGGAATTCGAAATACTTGAGCAGTCTTAAGGTGTTTCGTCAAAAGGAGTTGAATAAAAGCCGAATTATTTTCTGCGCAAGACCTATTTCAAATTATTCATGTCTGAAAGCTGTCATTGCAAATACATGTCACAAAATTAAATATTGAAAGTGGTTTAATATTAGGTTTTTGATGTGCACCTTTTTTGGTAAATTCCCATTAAATTTAAAAAACATTAAATTTAAAAAGGATTCGGACAGTTTTTACTGTCCGAATATTCTATATATCCTGTCGATCTAATACGGATATTAACACACACACGCTCACATATAAGCCTTTTTTCCTGAATTTAAAATGGAGGATATTTTTACCGCCATGTTCTCTAATGGTATTGGATATTTTATCCATGTTTAACTGACTTTTACACCTGGGGAAAACTGTCAAAAATATAAAAGATTAGGAAGGAAATATTCATCAATTATGGAAAGAGCGATAATAGTTACAGGAAATGAGAAAACTATTTTCCTGAACATTTTCAGAGACAACATTTAAATATTTCAACCGACAGCAGTACTGGCTACTCAGTCAATGAATACCGAATGTTTCCTTATAAGGAAACAGCTAATGTTACCATTACCATTCATAGTGGTTCAGGGGTTCAGTATATTTAAACTTGCTATTCCAAACTGATCTGGCTACTTAGGTGTTTCGTATTTTGAATGACACAGGGTGACCCCAAAAAATGGGAATTTTTGAAGTGCGTATTGCCAGACATGAGCAAGTGGCAACACTGCGAGACAGTGACTTTGAGCAAGTAAACATTTCGCCATTTAGAATTCAAGATGAAATTCAAAGTATCCCAGCTGAGATCTTGCAGCAGTCAATGAGGAATCTCAACAGCAGATTTCAAAAATGCATTCGTACAGGAGGACACCATCTACAGGACGTAATTTTTAAAAAAAGAAAATTCCATCATTATTTCTTAAATGGCATGTTTTAAGGTTTCAATTACTATGAATAAAATATTTTTCTTCCATCACTCTTGGTTTTATTGGATTGTTAAAAAATTCCCGTTTTTGGGGGTCACCCTGTATATGTTTCATCATACATCTTTCGTGAAGGCTTTCTGATATAATCCTGACACACAAAAAACTGCTTCAAGGTGGATTCATTAGAGAACATAAGGTTTAACCATTGTTCCTCTGTGCAAGGTTCATGCCTTTTTGGTGAATGCCAAGAACTTCTAATTTCATTTCCACACTCAATATCGGTTTGGGGTCAATTTCTACTTCTGAAAAGTAGAGGAAATTGAATCTTTCTTCGCGAAATATTGAGACCAGGAAAATGCGACGGATGTAAAAATACGACCATCTCTAGGAGGTGTACGCCCACGACGTTCACTTTTCTTTTGCTCAGAATAACAGCCATCAGCTTTGTTCTTGGTGATAGCCTTTTGAACTATATTCCATTTAGACTGATATTTCACAATCTGAGTAAACTTCTCTTTTATTATTTGGGCTCCTCAACTCTCAGGAAGTGACGACTTTTTGCCTCTTTTGAACGTATAAAGACTTACTGAGAACTATTCTTTGAAACAACTTCACAGTTTTGAAAATAACCAGAATTCTATAATAATAGTATTGTAGTTTGTGTTATTTAAATGGCGATGATGCAATATCCGTCATAAATATAAAAATTTTAATTTTTGCTAAATGGTTTTAAACTTTTGGTCAGAATTGCTCCTTGTTTTACTATTTTGGCCCACAATGCCAAAGGTGAAAGTTAGTGTGCTATGGTAACTTTTCTGCATGGCCTTGTCGAGGATCGAGAAAAGATGGATTTGTTAAAACGATAATCTCTAGGGTTTTTTTTTTCTGGGACTTCCACTTTTTCGGTCAGAATAATAGCCATGATAGCATTATTGACAGATTTCATTCTCTGTCTAACCCTCTCAGGCAGGGTTAGGGTTAGGGTTAGGGTTGCGGCTTTTTGCATATCAGAAAGTGACGAGTTCAGTTTTACTTATTTGCTAATTTTTATAGTATAAAAAGTTACTTAAGATTATTCTTCAAAACAACTTCACAGCTTTCAAATTTGGCTATGTTTCTTTTTGTTCCTTTCTTTAAATTGGAAACGATCCTCATGTTCTCGTCCCAGTGTTTTAATATTGACGATACTCTGATATTGCAGTTTACATTAACTGAAAGCGGATGAGGCAATATGCTGTAATAATAAAGAAATATTAAATTTTCTCAGGTAGACTCAAAATTTTAACCAAGACCTGCAGAGATGAAGTACTTCTACTCATATAATGATTTTACAATTACAATACAGTCGCTGCCTAGATTTCCTCAAGGACACATGACACAGTTGGATAAAGGCCTTAGTTAGATCCAGTGACATGACCCAAAGTGTGTGAGTTCAATACCCGGTTAAGGCAGTGAAGAACTTGGAGAGGGGAATTAACAGGAGATAACTGTCAACTGATAATCATTAAACATGGCATGTGTAACTAGAACAGTCTACCTCAGTGAGCGAAATAAAGGGTTCAGTTCGACATTCCAACCACCTGAAGAAGGCCGGAGCGTACAACGGCCGAAACGTTGTAATAAATATGGCGACAAAAATGAGGACAATAGTCCGAATAATGTAAATAGCGTACAAAACAGACTTCGGTCTTTCATCGCTTCGATTGAAGATAATAAGGGAGTGTCTAACTTTGTCATCAACTTAAGCACGACAAGCCAGAATTCTGTGTGTTACAGAATAACTATCACTTGGCAAACTGTTGTCAATTTAAGTTTTTCAATAAGAATAATAAACCCGCATTGAATGTCTCCTTCTTCTATGTGGGTTGGCCATTTATTAGGTTGGTGCAAAAATAATGACGGTTTTTGACGTTAAAAAATACGTCAAAAACCGTCATTATTTTTGCACCAACCTAATAGGATGTTGGCAAATATGGCCCTCCACAATTTCATGTTCTTTGTAGCTCTTAATAAACTGTCGTTTTGTTATCCTTTCTAAACTCACTAGATAGGTTACAATCAACGACGAAATTATTCGTACACTCATCAATTTAGAATATTTTTATCCATTTCTCATAATCTAATCCCCGTATGATGCCAGCTTTTTTTTAATATCTTAATGAGCACAAAGAGAAGGAATCTAAAACTCAATTTTCAGAAAAGCAGATTAAATACAACACATTCGACACGCGAATTATTCAAAATAGAAAAACACAAAATTATTCGTATAGGAGAAAATATCGTTTTAAATTGATTGATTCCTGTAAAGATAAGTAATTTGCATAAGTATTTTATCAGTGAAGTCTTCTAGACTATTTATTCAGTAGAATATCTGTGATAAATCCAGCAAACTACATCACGTCGTGCATAGAGTGTCACCATCGTTAGTTTTACATTAACAACACGATGGGAAGACAAAGCAACTTATCGTTGACTTGAGACAGAGAATTATTAACTTCTGCAAGTCGGGAAATAGTTACAGCACTATTTCAAACCGGTTAGCTATCCATAGATCTACAGTCCGTTATAAAAAGTTTAGACAGTTTGACACGATAGAGAATTTGCTTGGGCATGGAAGAAAACCCAAATTGTCACCGAGAACTGCACAAAAACTGTCTTACGAGGTTAATATATACCCAAGAGTTGTTTTGAAACACATCGGCAAAAGTTTGAATACGATGGGTATCAGTGTAAGTACTTGCAAAATACAGTGTTATTTAAATAGAAATGGGCTGTATGGAAACCGACAACGACGAACCCCCTCTTCACAAACCATGTCACATTGTTGCTGGGTTTGATATTGCCAAAACGTTCTTGGACAAAGAAAATTGCTTTTTGGAACAAGTACAATGGAGTGATGAATTAAAAAAAAATCAGCTTTGTGGACATAATAATGAACAGAAGATTTGGTGCAAGAAAGGTGAGGCTTTCCTCCCAAAGATCACAGTTACAAAATTAAAACATGAGAGCGGTTCGATGATGTTTTGGTATTGTTTTAGCTCAAGGGGGGGTCTGGACAATTAATTACAATATGAAGAATAATGAAATCTACTGACTACATCAAAATTCTGGATGAAAATCAACAACTATCAGCGCAAAATCTTCATCTAGGTCGGTCATTTACTTTCCAGCAAGATAATGATCCCAAATACACGTCTAAATTAGTGACTGCGTGGCTTCAGACAAAGAAGTTCTGCCATGACCTTCAATTTGTCCCAACTTGAATCCTATTGAAAATCTATGGCAAGAATTAAAAGTTCAAATAAATTGTTGGTCACCAAAAAGCCTTCAGGACTTAGAACGTGTAACCATTGAAAAATGGAAGAAAATCCCAGAAAATCTTGTTCAAATCTCATCAAAAACTTTAGAAAACGATTGCAAAAAGTTCTAAAAATGAGAGGCCAATATTGTGAAAATTGTTCAATTTTTGTTCATACTGCACGAATAATTTTCCTTTCCTATTTTGAATAATTCACCTGTCAATTTTTTTTTTTTTTGTATTTAACCTATTGTGCTGAAAATTGAGTTTTATATTCCTTTTATTATTAACATATAAAAAGCTGCCATCATACTGACATTTGATTCTGAGAAATAGATAAAAATATTAAAAATTTATGACTACGAATAATTTCGTTGTTGACTGTATGAGTTGTTTTCCATAGTCCCTCTTTCCTTCAATCTGCCCTGTGAGTATCAGATTTTTCAAGCCCTCTCTCCTTATTACGTGTCAAAGAAATTTCAACTATCTGTTAAAAAAGAATTTCTCTCTTGAATTGTTTGTGTGAGACGTGATAGCAACTCGTACTACACTAAGTAAAGTGAAACAGAATAATAATAATAATAATAATAATAATAATAATAATAATAATATAACCAACGAAATCCCTGGCTTAAGATCATTTCTCTTATAATAATTTTAAAATATTTCATCAGGCGATGTTACTTTATTTATGTTATCGGGATTTTTGGCGAGTCCCTTAATCAGTTTGATATTGTGCGTCTGAAAAATGGCGATTTTATCGACGTTGCCATCCCTTATCGCCCTTATTGCTAAAATCAGAGTTCTTATAAGCTTAATATGATTCTTATAAGCTTAATATGAATAATAATTCTGTTCTGATAAGCTTAATATGACTCTCCCTATCCACTTCTAACTTCCCTTCTTTCTTTATTTCATTTTCTCAATGAAACCAAGTAGCATCTTTTCAGCCCGCTTTCCACGCGATCAAAACGGAATAATCCATTATTTAAGACTTACTGGCAGGGCGTAACGGCCGTGGGAACTAACAAAACAGTGACTAGCAGATTAATAATAATAATAATAATAATAATAATAATAATAATAATAATAATAATAATAATACTGCGCGATTTAAGAAAAGAAAAAGAAAACAATTACTTCTCTTAAAATGAAATGAGGTCTTCTAGAAGTGTTGCAAAATACTGGAAGTGGAAAGACAATCATTCAGTTTAATAATAATAATAATAATAATAATAGATAGATAGATAGATAGATAGATAGATAGATAGATAGATGTGTGTGTTTCATTAAAGACGACAGACAAGGTACAGCTTTACGGCGATTAAGATTTTTATTTAATTTTTGTCGTGTTTGAACAAGGGTTATCTGCTTAATAATAATAATAAGAAGAAGAAGATAGATACATACATACATACATACGTACGCACATACATACATACATACATACATACATAGCTAAAGAGAGAGTGAGAGGAATAAGCATAGATAGATAGATAGATATGAACAGACTCGCATAGATAGATAGATAGATAGATAGATAGATAGATAGATAGATAGATAGATAGATAGATCACTCAACGTCTTCATTCCGATGGCTATAATGGAGTCTTTGCTTTTCATTTCTTTAAGTAGATGTGCATTTGAACTGGTCAAGGATACAAATGCTTCGAATACCTAAAAGCTATCGTCTCTGTTTCTTCACAAGTTATCAATTTCAGGCGGTCGATCAGTGACCTCATCTGTCTTCAGAGGAGTCAGGCTCGATAGTCAAAGACATTTTTTCTCTGTAGGTGCCCTTTACAATGTCTAATTCAGAAATACCTGACATGCCATTGGCGACAATGTCCGACAGGGGCTTTGTCGACAATAGCCCGAGTGTCAGCGTTGATAATGGGCGCAGCAGCTTGCAACTGTTCTTTTCTCTTGTCACTGGTTTTGCTTTGAGATTTATCTATAAAGACCTGCAATTACACACACGAACACCCACACAGAACAAACAGACAAATATGCAGATAGGTAGATATCAAGATAGATATCAAGATAGATAGATAGATAGATAGATAGATAGATAGATAGATAGATAGATAGGAATAGCCTCAAATACGTAGATATGAATAGAGTCAAATATATAGTTATGAATAGACTTAGATAGATAGATAGATAGATAGATAGATACATACATACATACATACATACACATACATACATACATATATACATATATTTTTATATATATGAACATACTGACATAGATAGATAGATAGATAGATACATACATACATACATATATTGTGATATATATGAACATACTGACATAGATAGATAGATAGATAGATAGATAGATAGATAGATAGATAGATAGATAGATAGATAGATATGAATAAACTGAGATAGATAGATAGATACATACATACATACATACATACACATACTTACATATATTCATATTTAAATGGGAAAACATTGATAGAAATTTCCAAATAAAGAGATTGTGATATGTAAGCAAATATATGGCTATAGATCCGTCAGTATGAAGAAAAATATACGGAAAAAACATTATGCTGTTTTAAAGTGACCATGTTTAAACGGAACGCTGATCATATAAAACTTTCAGTTATCTGTTTGGATAAGTCTTGTTCTTATGTCCATCGTCTTTGTCATGTTGAATTGATAATGTTAATTATATTTTATGAATATGTCCTGAAGATGGTTTATTAGACCGAAACGTCCGACGCTGACATTATATTAACATTAAAACAGCATAATTGCATATAAGGATTTTTGTTTGTTTTTTCCGTATATTTTTCTTCAGATTGTGATATATATATGAACATACTGACATAGATAGATAGATAGATAGATAGATAGATAGATAGATAGATAGATAGATATGAATATACTTACATAGATACATACATGGAAAGACATTGACAGAAATGAACAAATGCAAATAGTGATATATATGAACACACAGACATAGATACATAAATACATTTTGATACTATTAACTGCAGAACGACTTATATTTCAGTGAAACTTATCAACGAAATCTCATTTCTTTGCATTATACTAATGTTATTAGAAATTTCAGTCATTGCTCATATTAATAGTAAATATAGTAGCAGTAGTCGTAGTAGTAATAGTAGTAGTAGTAGTAGCAACAATCGTAGTAGTTATAATAAAATTCATCGCTGTAATGACGAGGTAATTGCAGAAGGAAGTGATTATATGTAAGTCGCGTCGCCATCTTTGTCAATGTTCTCAACGCCTTATGTCTTCTTTCGGTTACCTTCATCGTCAAAATATGGCGCAAATTATTTCATGGAATTTAATATCGCTTCACGCTGAGATGGATTGTCAATTAATATAATTTAAACCACTTAAATAATTTTGACTTAAAATTTTACCATCTGGAAGCAGTATTGAAGATAAAATATTTGATGGCTTGTTAATTATGAAGTGAATTAGATGAAAAAAATATAGACGACGGAATCTGAAGACATTTTCTGAATGCATTAAGTGTCTGTATTAATTTAATCTGGGCACTTTGACGTGGTGCAATGGTTAGCAAGTCTTTCTCACTCGATCAGTTATGGATGAATAGCGAGTTCGATTCCCACTGAATACACCACGCTTTCAGCTTAGTCAATGTCTATACAGTAAGTCCCAAAAATGTATTCTGCTTTTGACTTTCTGTAACGATTTGAATTTTTTTTTTTTTTTCAGATCCAATTTACTCTAATAATGGCAGGAGTAGTTTTGAAGAAAGAAAGTCAAGGCGCTATTGCTCGCATCAAAGATCAGTTTGAAGCAGATGAACCTGTTTACGATTTTCATAAACATTCAGGAAAATGACGGTCATCTACCAGCCCAGCAAAAGAAGAACAATTGCTGAAAAACTTCCTCCGATTTCCAAAGAAATCTGTACGAAAAATACTGGTCGTCAGTTCGAATATTTTTAAACAAGCATTTAATTTAATTTGATATTTAATTTAAATCATTAATCTTCTTATGTCAATAAACATTAATATTTATTAATTATAACCTTTAATTTTGATTACAACTCAATAAATACTGTCTATATTTCTGAGGTGAGTTATTATGTACACTTTTTACATTATTCGGACTATTGTCCTCATTTTTGTCGCCATATTTATTACAACGTTTCGGCCGTTGTAAGCTCCGGCCTTCTTCAGGTGGTTGGAATGCCGAACTGAACTCTTTATTTCGCTCACTGGGGTAGACTGTTCTAGTTCCACGTGCCATGTTTAATGGATGTCATTTATCTCCTGTTAATTCCCCTGTCCAAGTTCTCCACTGCCTTAACCGGGTCCTGTCACTGGATCTAACTAAAGCCTTGAGGACACATGGCACAGTGGCAACTAGCATGGCACGTGGAACTAGAACAGTCTAGAAAACAGATGAAACGATGATTGAAGTTGCGTCTAAATTTTTATAGATCATAGTTGACAGGAAAGCAAAAACGGAAGGAAGTTCCACAGGCGAGAAGTGCGAGAAAGAAACTAGTAGATCAGAACTTACGGTTGTTTGTAGCAATTTCAACAATAAAGGCACAAAAGTGAAAAGTAAAAAGCAATATTTATTTTGAATAGTACATAACATGTGGCACAAGGCCAAAAAGGGGGGACCTGCTCTTCAATTTGTCTTATCTTAAAGTTAGCGAGCCACGATTACTGACCCAAAAGTGCCACAATATTCCATACACCAAAACGTTCTTACTTAACATTCTGACTACAGCCACTATAATACATCAGAGTCTCTACGTAGTCTAGACTAGTTCCCATATGTACAATTTATCTGGGGCTGGGGATAAAATCACATTTAAAAATGAAACCCCAAATGTGGAAAGCTCATCAGAACAATTGCCATAGAAGTATTTATAGAAATGAATCTGGGAAACTACGTATCTTCCAGAGAATAGAATGTCTTCCTATAAAGAGAATTTTGTATGAATCTAAATAAGTGGCAATCCGAAGTTGCAAGGTCAGGTGAATAGGGTGGGTGGCAGTAGAACTTCCCAGCCAAGATGTATTTATTTCTGCCAGCCCGGCAAAGAGACATTGTCCTAATGGAAGATTATACTTTAAATCGAACTCATAATGGACAATTCCTTTCCAATTCCACTAAATACACACTATGACTCTCTTCGAATGAAGACTCATTTTGGATGTGGCTAACGATGCCGAATTTCATTTTTCCTGGGACATTTTTCGCTCCACATTGTTGTAAACAATCCATTATTCATCGCACATGTTCATTATTTTCTAAACATTATATAATACTAAAGCAATGAAAAGCTCGGACGATTCGATTTACAATTATTTTTATTTACGAACGGAATTTACTGCTTAGCTCAGTTTATTAAGTAAGAGCTCAGTCATGCAGCAGTAAATTTGAATTTAAGAAAAGCTATTGCTAATTGAATTTCTTGGCATTAAGAGAATTTTGTAGGAATCGAAATTAAAGGACACCCCCCACCAAGTGGGTACGGCCTCTGTAGTAGTATATGTCAGCCAAGTTCCACCGTAATACAGTTCCACACGCTGTTTGGACTGTCATAGCAAAAAAATCCTCTCTCACGTGTCAAATGTTTTATGGTTGAAGTTGGATCTTTTTCAAATTGATCTCTTTAGCTCTAAGTTGAAACGATGATCCGTCTTTCTATTGTGACCTCCTGATCCATCTTGCCTCTCTATTGTTCCCTCTTTTTTAAACTTACTCACCGTTCTCTTGATGGTTCTTAAATAGACTTTGAAGATTGAAACCAGCGTATGAATATTTGTACTATTACTGAAGGCCTGGATGATCTTTTTACCTCTCACCATTGCTCATTTGGGAAGACAGTGAGGCTAATACAATACGATCTTTTTAGCTGAATAACTCAAAGGGTTTTTAAGTGATTCTTATAAAAAATGGTGTCAAGATGTTTAAATTTCTTATCCGAACACCAGGAAAAAAAAAGAAAACTCATTTCGTTTTTGCCTTGAAAAAGTCCACATTGAACGAAACGCGTCGGCTAATATTACAGCTTACCTATTGTCTTTTACATTTATAAATATTGTCTTTTTCTACAGGTTAAGTCTGAGAATTTTTTCATACATATATATATATATATATATATATATATATATATATATATATATATATATATATATATATATGAAAATATATAGAAAATAGGAAAGAACTGGTTAGGTAAAAAAATTCAAAGTTCTTTAGTATTTTTGTTATTATTTTTTAAAAATAGTGCTCGATACAAAAGTAAAGCATAAATATAATTATTTATTTAAAAATATGATTCCTATTTTTAAATAAATAATTATATATATATATATATATATATATATATATATATATATATATGTTAAGACATTTTTTATGTTTATACATTCTTTTTTTATAGATACAAATAGTTAAGTAAATGGTCTGTTTATAATAAACAGTATTAAAAACATTTACCGGCCTGAAATGTTGTTAATACCGTTTACTATGAACAGAACATTTACTTAAATATTTGTATCTATAAAAAAAGAAAGTATAAACATAAAAAAATATCTTTAAAAATAATTGTCGGACTTTGTCCATTTCATTAATGTGTGACGTCATTTGTTTACATTTGGGTACGCATTGAGCAGATATGAATGTATTAGAGAAAATCATGGAGATTTGTGTTTAAATACAGTAAAATCGACCTTGCTAACCGAACGCTCCTCTGTGGTCCAATTGGTAAAGGCACGTCAGGCTATATGACGGTTCCGTATAGGATACACGTTCGATTCCTGTCGGGGGACGAATATTTTCTATGAAAATTTCTCGGAGATTCAGGCCGGTAAATGTTGTTAATATTGTTTATTATAAACAGAGCATTTACTTAAATATTTGTATCTATAAAAAAAAGAACGTATAAACATGAAAAATGCCTTAAAAAATAATTGTCGGACTTTGTCCATTTCATTATATATATATATATATATATATATATATATATATATATATATATATGAAATAAACATGTGAATTTTGCTCTGATCCGAAACTCTGACTTGGATTATTCAAACGTTCTGCTGCTTGAAGACTGCTGCTTGTCTAGAAGAATTTATTGCGCCAACAATCAGCATTCGAAATTATAGTTCTTCCCTGTGATGGAAAAGTAGTACCGGTGGTAAATACATAACAGATCTTGTCATCATGCTGATGGCAAAATATTTTGGCCAAAATCCTACTTCTAAAAGGTACGACATTTAGCTAATCTCAATTAACAACCGATGGGCAATACAGAATTATTTCCCCCATGAGACAGACTGCTTTTGAATTTCTTTACTGAAAAAACACATCGTTCACAATCTTGTGTAAAAGTGGCGGTTTACAGCCTTTTTTCGTTTCGTTTTTCCGGGTTTTTTTGTTGTTGTGCTTTTGTTTCGTTTTTTCCGTTTTTGTTGTTTTTGTGTCGTTCTTATTTGTCTTTGGCTTTTGCTTTTCGTCTCAGGTTTTTCAAATTAATGTTTATCCAGTGAAATATACTTGCTGAATAATTTTTCAATAAATCATCGCCTTCAGAGTTTTATTGTCAACAATTACCATAAATTTTGCGACCCAATTCGAAATATATATTGTACATACTTTATATTATCGATATCAACAAACGTCTAGACTACGTAAAGTCTGGTTGATGTTATTATTATTATTATTATTATTATTATTATTATTATTTCTTTTTGATTTGTTTTTTGGGACAATCATTTACAAAGACTTTTTTTATAGAGATCTAAGATAAGTATGTTTTACTTAGGAAATAATTGAAGATACAGGCATACAAGAGAAAATGTTGAAAAGGGAGAAAGGGGAATTTAGCTTAAATATAGCCTGCTTTTGTCCTGATAATGCGCAATTCATTTGCTCTATAGCATTGGATTGCTGCTGCCTAAAACTCCTAATTCGTGCGCCTATGATTGAATTTTTTTTTCTCAAATATGAGAGCAATCTCTGTCTATATTTCTGAGTTGAACTGAAGACAAGAATTATGGCAGCATTCACCAACTTAAACAAGGAGGCCGTCTAGAAGAGTTGCAGGAGATTCCGAAGTCGTTTGGAGACCGTGGTTGAAACCAATGACGATTTTATTGAATAAGTTTAGCCTTTACTATTTCAAGATATTTTTGTGTAATTTTGGTAAATATATGTGTTAAAATGATATGTGAGTGTTATTTTTATATTTGTGTAAATGAGATGACAATTTATTCATTGCACCCTGTGCATTTTATAGTCCCATAAAATTGTTACAGGCTCTGTCTGTAACCGGTTCTGGGTGGTGTTTATACAAGCTTCTTGAAGTTTCCTTTCCGTAAAAGTTGCAGATTTTCCAGTGAACATATTATTATTATTATTATAAGATACAAACTGGTGTGGTGCCATACATGCAAGCAGTGGGGAAAACATTGAGAGAAATCTACGTAAGATGGGGATGATTTTTTTGTAATTCACCTATTTTAAAGTTGACAGTAATTTGATTCACATATTTGCTTGCTTTTTTTTATATAATTCCCAAAGCCCCAATAACAACAGGTAATGTCGACTTCATATGCCACATTCTACTGATTTCTATATCGAGTTCTTTGTAATTATTATTATTATTATTATTTAAAACATTGCTTATGACCTGAATTTGTTTTATAATCATATGTTATGTCATAATGACCTCCGACAAGTAAAGGAGACGTTTTTTTGATGTTTGTTTTTTGCACTTAATTAAACAAAAGACAGCTCTCATAAGAAAAAAACAAACTTAAATGGACAGGATATGTTAGAACTATTCTTTGCAGCAGGGATTATGTTGATTTGTTCTTGAGTTCCTTTCTTTATCAAACCCAAAGCTCCAACCACAACGAGAACAGTTTTAGTTTTGAAGTGCTCCATTTTTCTGTTTCCGTCTCCAGGTTTTTGTGTTGGCTTAGTTTTTTTTTTTTTTTTTTTTTTTTTTTTTTTTTTTAAATGATGTTTTTTGCCACTTGGTAGACTCATGTCAATCAGTGTACAAACTTTCTCTTTTCTGTCTTTGATAATAATCTCTGGACGATTTACTTATATTGTTCTATCTTTGCTGATAGAAAAATCCCAGAGGATGGTAACATCTGCTCCTACAGCTATCTGTTCAGTGTGATGCTCATATCAGCTTGCGGCTGTGTTTATCCCATAGTGATGACAGATCTGCTAATGCAGATATTGACCTACCCTGTCATAATGTGTTTTGTACTTCCTAGGTGTGAATATTAAGCATCTTGAGATTAAGTTCAACGCATTGGTCACAGAACTTATATTTTGGGTCCGTACTATTATGCAAGTTGTTAGCTTGATTGTTCCGTGTAAGCAGACTCTCTGGTCGTATGCAGCAAGAATAAAACCTTCAGCCTCGGCCTTAAGCCTTGAACTCCTTAGCTACTAGCGGGTTACGAATTGATCTACATAAGCATTTTTTGCTTCGGAGAACGAACTGGCTGTGTGGAGATTTGGGGTTTCAGCTTTCTTCCATTCGTTTTTTGGCCTGGCCTTTTCGTTTCTTATTTCAGTTTTCTAGTTTATTTGTGGCAATTTTATCTGCTTTTCAAGATTTAAGCTGAATTCTGTTATACCCCGAAGGTTTTCCTTTGACACATAAGAATAAAGCTTCATTTTTTTTTTTTTTTTGCTTTTCCATGCTCCATTACGAGTAACATCCAACCTTGTACAGCTGCAAGATAATTTTAAAGTCCCATTGTTGAATTTTTTAAAGACAATTCCAATTGAATCATAGACCCCTATTCCCATTATTTCTTGTCAGATACAGATGGTCAATATCTGCCTTAGAGTGGTGTATTTTATTGTGTATGAATTGTTGCGAAGTTTTGAATCAGTTTTCTTGAGTTCCTTTAAGTTATAGTTTCGTTCTATATAATACAACTGGAATAGAAAGAGTATTAATGTCCATTTTTATATATTTTTAAAGTTCAGTTCAGTTTTCCTCATTTACTCGCACTCTCTAATGCTATTCTTTCCGTTTTTACCTTTCATCTTCAAATGCTGTATTCCATTGCCTTCAGTTGTAAATACCTTCCGGGTAGACATCCTTAATCACAGTATCTACATCAAGAATTATATCTTCGCTACTAATAAGCTTTCCTCAATTGAAGATGACCTTTGCGCATTTATCTAGTGTAAATGCCATACATATTTCATTGCAGAAACTTTTCAGTGTTTAAAAGCCCTTTAAATTCATTATCATTTCTTGCGTGCAATTTCAAGTCATCCATATAAAATAGATAATTTATCCTTTTGCTTTCGATCTTAGACGCATATCCTACCATGTTTAACAATTTTTATAAAGAAACGAATGCCAGACAATAAGAGAAGAGGAGGTAAGGTGTCTCCTTTAAAAAATTCCAAATTTAATTTTCATGTCTTTAATGAGAAGTCAGCCATTAGAATATGAAAGTAAGAGATCTGTCTTCCAGAATGACATATTTGTCTTAAGACATTCACAATTATCGGTACTGTGATTAAGGAAGTCTACCCGGAAGGTATATTTTGTATACTTCAAGGGCATTGATGATCTCCGGGTGTGTCATACTGTCAAAGGCCTTTTTGTAATCTATTCATGCCACACCGAACCTTTTGTGCTTTGACTATTTTTAAGAATTATCTAATTTATAAGTCACTGATGTTTGCATCCATAAGAGCCCCTGGCAACAACCTTTTTGCTCAATAGGACATTTATTGTGTTCTAGATTGCCCTATGTTCTAACGCTTAATTGGGACATTAACAACTTGTAAGATGTTCACAAACAAGTGATAGGTCGATAAATTTATGATTTTCTGGCTTATTATTTTTTTGTAGAAAGTATGTGGAATCTCGGTAAAAGAATCCTTTATTGTTATGGGCTCCAGTATCATTCTGCTAAATAATGCTGCCATAATGGTGTGAGTAGCAGAGAAAATATCAAGCCAGAATGTTATTAGGTTGGTGCAAAAATAATGACGTAATAATGTCGTTTTTGACGTATTTTTTGACGTCAAAAAACGACATTATTACTCATTATTTTTGCACCAACCTAATAGAATTTAGTCAATTTATCATTAACATCTTTAATGCGTGTTTTATGTCTTTTCTTGTTATATATTGTCATTTATATTATTGGGTGTTTCCTTTTTTTTTCTCCGGATCTTTTGACCATTTTAGCATTCTCCTTGTGACATGTCATCTCCTTATATGCTATTCTAGAATAGGATTATTTCTCTTCCCTGTGATGTCTTCTCTGTTTCAACTGTTTGGTTTCCTATTTCTCTGTAAACTCTCTTTGCGTCTGATTTCTTATTTTGTCCATACAAACTTTTCTCGTTTTTCTCGAGCCTACGGAACCGTTACGCTTTAGCTTGGAATTCTTGCTTCAGTTTCTTCCTTCAAGCAGCAATATTTGTCCTTTGCAATTGATATTTTCTATTAACTTTAAATCATTTACCAGATCTTAATTCATTATTTTTATGAAGTTCATCCCAAATAAATATTCCTACTTTCATTTTTTATATATATATATATATATATATATGTGTGTGTGTGTGTGTGTGTGTGTGTGACTTTCATTTTGATTTATTATTTGGTGACTTACGTTTCTTTTTTTCTAGTTTATTCCGAATTTTGACTCTTTTGTCTTTCATATTTCTTTTAAAGTAAAATTTTCAACATAAATTTATGTTTAAACTTCTGCTTATTTTTGTTCTTTTTAGAGGCTCTCTTGTAGACATGCCAATATGGGCTACTTTCACTTTTACTTTCACTTTTACTTTCACTCTTCAATCATTTCTCCTTTGATAATTCTAATATTATCTGTGTATTCTTCAAATTCTATTCTTTTATGATCCATTTCAGTTGTTTCATGATCCCTTTAAGATATTTCGGGATTCCGTTTCAGTTGTTTCATGATTCCTTTCAGTTGTTTCATGACCCCTTAGTGTTGTTCATGATTTTCTTTAATTTGTTTCATGATCCCTTAGTGTTGTTTCATAATTTCCATTCAGTTTTTCATGGTTTGCTTTCAGTTGTTTTATGATCCCCTTGTGTTGTTTCATGATTCCTTTTCAGTTGTTTCATGATTCCTTTCAGTTGTTTCATGACACTTTTCTATTGTTTCATAATCACTTTGCGTTGTTTCAGGATTCCTTTTCAGTTGTTTCATGATTCCTTTCAGTTGTTTCATGACCCTTTTCTATTGTTTCATAATCACTTTGCGTTGTTTCAGGATTCCTTTTCAGTTGTCTCATGATTCCTTTCAGTTGTTTCATGACCCTTTTCTATTGTTTCATAATCACTTTGCGTTGTTTCAGGATTCCTTTTCAGTTGTTTCATGATTCCTTTCAGTTGTTTCATGACCCTTTTCTATTGTTTAATAATAACTTTGCGTTGTTTCAGGATTCCCTTTCAGTTGTTTCATGATCCCTTAGTGTTGTTTCATAATTTTCTTTCAGTTGTTTTATGATCCTTTGCGTTGTTTCAGGATTCCTTTTCAGTTGTTTCATGATCCCTTTCAGCTGTTTGATGATCCCTTAGTGTTGTTTCATGATTTCCTTTAATTTGTTTCATGATCCCTTAGTGTTGTTTCATAATTTCCATTCAGTTTTTCATGGTTTCCTTTCAGTTGTTTTATGATCCCTTTGCGTTGTTTCAGGATTCCTTTTCAGTTGTTTCATGGTTCCTTTCAGTTGTTTCATGATCCGTTTGTGTAGTTTCATGATCCTTTAAGTTGTTTCATGTTCTACCTCATTCTCAACTTCGATTTCTCAATATTTATCAAGTTGCCGGAGCCGACATCAGGCGAAATGGTGTTCTCGTCTTCAACTTCAGTCTCTAGCTGTTCCTTGTTTATTTCCTAAATGTTATTCTGTTTGCTGTGTTTTTATGTTGAACTCAACTTTTGATTTAACTTCTATTAATTCCTGATTTCTGAGATACTTTAGTTTCATGATATATGCTACGACATTTGCTAACTTGTTTCAGACGAAATCTTTTCTATTGACATTATATCTTTCACGAAACAATTGGTAGCTGCCATGTTCTTCTCAGGTTAAGTGTAAAATATATACGCTGCATGACTTCTTTATATTCATGCTTTGTCCATTTACTTTCTTGATTGCTTTTGACTTCTGAAGATGGGAAACCGGGGGGGGGGCGGTGGGAAGAGTTATGGTTGAACTCGTTCTGGTAACCTGCCAGGCTTTTGTTTTGGCATGAATTGGATCTAGTGGCTAATTTTTCAGCATCAGCCTGGTTCCTCCCTAGAGCATCCATAGTATGCTTTACAAGCATTTCATAATCGTGCCACACGCCGGAATCGTCTCTCCAGTCCCATATTAAACCCCTCCATGACAAAATCAACAATGACGAGATTCGGACCAGAGTCTCATGGTCGAAACGCTAGACTCTTAACCACTCGATCATGCACCCAAAATAAGCGGTTTATTTGGGCTGTAATTTCTTATTTATTCAGGTTTAGTTGAAAACAATGATTAATTTTCTATGAGTATATATTTGTTCCTTGTTGTTTTTTTAATGCCGATACCATTCTTTTGTTGTTGTTATTATTATTATTATTGTTGTTGTTGTTGTTGTTGTTATTATTATTATTATTATTATTATTTATTTATTTATTTTATTAATACTGTTACTTTTTATGTCTTATGTTTCCTGCTTTGTATCCTGTGGAGCCAGGCCCAAACTATGGTCTTTAGTCTCTATAGGAGAATTGTCATTTAATTGATAGCACTTTTCTTAGTATATGAAATGTTCCTAGTAGGGCGATATCCTGGGCAATTTGTATGTTTATATTACCTGGGACATTGTCCATTCCTTATCTCTGTGGCCCAATCTTCATTCCCTACATCCTGTTAATCTCGATTTCCTGGTCATTGAATTTAGAAAATTTCTCTATAATTTTCATGGCGGTTTTTCTCTGAGATGGCAATAAGCATACACCTCCTGAATTTCTTGTCTTTTATGGTAATATCCGGTCTGTTGGCTTTTATTTCCTTGTCAGACTTGAATTGGCATGTCCCAGAGGATAGTTGGTGCTCATACAATCTCTCAGTGGCTTCGATTTTATGCTTCTTGCCTATATTCCAGTGCACATATGTAGCTACCTTGTTGTGTCTCTGGGTATATTCATTTATTATTATTATTATTATTATTATTATTATTATTATTATTATTATTATTATAATTGAGAAATATATTTACATGTTTTTCACAAATTGGAGATTTTTTTTTATTGATGCTACGTTCGTTGATTTTATGATTAAGGATATTAATATTTGAAGTTTATTTCAGTTTACCTTACATAGTCTGTTTGTATTGGTGGTAAATATTTATTGAATATCTTGTTGTGTTGGTTAGTTGATGATATGGGATTTATTTGATCTATTATCGGCTAAATTGGGTGTTAGCCGAGACGATAATGTGCTGATAGAGTAACCAATGTAACTAAGAACGTTCACAGCTTTTGGAGCACTCACTCAGAGTGCTGATGACGAGTATAGAGCATAAGTATAAGATTCAGGGAAACTAAGAAAGAAAGAAAGAAAGAAAGAAAGAAAGAAAGAAAGAAAGAAAGATGTTGAAGTAAATGAAAGAAAGAAAAAATTTCAAGTAGAAAGAAAGAAAGAAGATTTAAGAAGAAGAAAGAAAGAAGATTTAATAAGAAGAAAGAAAGAAAGAAAGAAAGGTTTAAGAATGCTAAAGAAACAAGGTATGATGATTTAGAAAGAAAGAAAGAAAGAAAGAAAGAAAGAAAGAAAGATGTTGAAGTAAATGAAAGAAAGAAAAAATTTCAAGTAGAAAGAAAGAAAGAAGATTTAAGAAGAAGAAAGAAAGAAGATTTAATAAGAAGAAAGAAAGAAAGAAAGAAAGGTTTAAGAATGCTAAAGAAACAAGGTATGATGATTTAGAAAGAAAGAAAGAAAGAAAGAAAGAAAGAAAGATGTCGAAGTAAATGAAAGAAAGAAAAAATTTCAAGTAGAAAGAAGATTTAAGAAGAAGAAAGAAAGAAAGAAGATTTAAGAAGAAGAAAGAAAGAAAGAAAGAAAGAAAGAAAGGTTTAAGAAGGCTAAAGAAACAAGGTATGATGATTTAGAAAGAAAGAAAGAAAGAAAGAAAGAAAGAAAGAAAGAAAGAAAGAAGGAAGGAAGGAAGGAAGGAAGGAAGGAAGGAAGATTTAGGAAGGCTAAAGAAAGAAAGAAAAAAAGAAAGAAAGAAAGAAAGAAAGAAAGAAAGAAAGAAAGAAAGAAAAACATATTTTTTCTTCGCTTTTCGTTCTTCAAATATCAAATAGATGCCTAACTTCATAATATTGACAAACTGAACGTTTAACAAAAAAAAGGAGTGGACAAAAATAAAGAAATAAAGAATGAATGAATAAATCGATAAATGGTGAATAAGAAATCGTAATAAAGGCGAATGAGAATGCTTCAAGAAAGCATGAAATTGAAAAAGAAAGAAAGAAAGAAAGAAAGAAAGAAAGAAAGAAAGAAAGAAAGAATGATAAAATAGGCAATGAAAAGCAAGTGGTAAAGAAAGAAATCTTACTCTTCTTTCAAAATGTCTTTGGTTTGGCGGAGGAAGTCACTGTGTCAGACATTCAGGTCTCCTCCGCAGCAATCACCCAGGCGTTTAATATGGTTGATGATGACGCTAATGGCTTGAATCAAAGTCTATTTCTTCGCAAACCAAGAATGTTGACTGAGGGATTGAAACTGATAAATAGCACACTTCCCACGCCCATGCCGAAAGACTATCAAATGTGAGTTATTTCCGGAAACCAAAGTAACAAAGAAAAGAAAGAAAACGAAAGCGAAAGTGAAAATAAAAGGAAAGGAAGACAGTATGATGCAAAGTAAGATTATATCCTTTCTCGATCCATCGACTGGAAATGTCTTCCACTCGGAAGAAAAAGAAAGAAAAAAGAAAGAAATCAATATTATTCCTTTCACAAAAATCGATAGACCAACTGAAATATTAAATATTAAACATCATTTTCCCCCAAACAAAAGTAAAAGGCTTTTAGTTCAATCTGTGTAAAGGTGAAGATTGCATTTATGTATCTGGGTCGATGCGTATGTGCGTGAATGTTTTGAGTGATTAAAACTTTTTACGGTTTATCAACTTTTTTCCTGCTTATTCAAAGCTGAAACATATTTTTTATTATAATAATAATTCTTTTTATACGTGCAGATATTGCATAACAATTTCAGAATTTCCATATAAAAAATAATTTTACATTAAATGATTTTTTTAGATAACAATGATTTTTACTGATTCAAGTTCTACTCGCTAGTACAAGCAACAAGTGCAATACACCCAGCGAGGATAGAACACATGACACAATGAAGAATAACGATCTGTTAAACTAGCTTGAAACAATATCCCAAAGCGAGGCACTTTATTTTGATAATACCAAATGCTTGTTGCTGATTGGCTGAATATATGACTTGTTCTTATTTCTGACTGGTTGAAATTAAAAATAGATTGATTTAATGCTGCTAATGAAATCGTTTTATGTTTAATTCCTCAACAACTTTTCAAAATTGAAAAAGCTACTATCATCTACACATAACTTTTTATTTTTCGTCTTATAGACTGTAGTTTTGAATCATTATCAAAGCTGTCTCGTCTTGAAGACACACTGCAAATCAGATTTCTCATCTCCAGAATGGCTGTTCCTTTCCGAAACTGCCCAACTGCTCAGCTTCTTTTATGTGTTTATTCAACAGTAGCAGAGCCAACTTGTGGTCTCTAGTGCAACCATGCTGATATGGTGCACCGGGTCACATTCGGTCTTGACTTCAGAGTTGTCCTTCAGTTATACTGGTTGCCAATCCCGGCTAGAGATCCCTACTGCTTAACCCGTAGCTGAAGGAAAGGAGAGATATCCCCATTTCCAGTCACACCTAAAGAATTCAGTGATCCCTTCTATTTAACGCATAGTTGGGGGAGAAGAGAAGGCTATTTGTGCGAAAGTGAATGCAACGATCTCGACCGGTATTCGAACCCGGCTCGCCTATTTCTCGCTGCGAGCTTCTAAATATTACATCACCTGCACATCCGTTCTCTAAGTGACAAATATCTTCCGAGAAAATGATGAGTTTGCATTCATAAATAAATATGCACAGAAAACCGCAGGTGTTGTGTTATTTTCACAAGAAAAACGGAAATACCCTGGGCAATTATTTTGGAAAAGATTTTAGCAGCCCATATATGTTTAATATCATAAGATTTAATGGGAACATTTCTTTCTGCGACTGCACAGGTGACGGCTTCAGGTATCAGCCTTTCATCAACAAGAAAGCACCAGTATATATTCCTCTTCGGGGGAATATGGAACGATGCTGCGCCACATTAAGAATATGAACCTGATGGTATCCCTCTCGAGCTGTACAATAAATGCCTCATTGCCTCTGCTGTTCCAGTCCTTGAGAAAATCAGGTGAACTATATGACTCTTCGACTTATCGCTCTATTAACATTCAACCTCTTTTTGGCAAACTGCTAAAAAGCCCTAATCAGCACTAAATTTGTTAAGTATCTCACATCGCGTGGCCTTCTTTCAGACACGCTTCTCCAAGTCAACTGCTAATGTACTAAAAATTATTGCTGAAAGAGTCTATCAAGATTTAGATAAGAATGTTGATGCTCGGGGTATTGCGTTGAACATCTCGAAAGCATTTGACAAGGTTTGGCATACTTCTTCGCAAGTTGAAAGGTTATAGTAATTCCGGACGAATTTTTGAAATGATTCAGTCCTCTGATCAAATCTCGAAATGAAAGTTATCTTTAATGGCCACTCTTCTAGATCTTTTTAGGCTAATCCAGGTGTCATACATATCTTTGAAGCTACGTTGTTTTTAATTATTCTTAATGACCTTTCTGATATCCTCAGTTCTCAACTTGGTACCTATACTTATGACACAACCATTTACTCCTTTCTTGATAGTAAGTTTGATCAGTTCAATACCGTAAAATTGGCAGCTGATCTTAAAAATGACTTACAGTCTGTTGTTAATTGAGACAAGAAATGACTGGAAAACGAAAGTTCTCTCTATTAATCACCTAATTGACCCCTTCCATCAATATGGCTGATGCTAACCTTTATAAGATTGACTTCTGGAGCTAAAATTCTCGGCTGACATGAAGTGGAAAGATTATATTGGAATCATTTCTAGATATACTCCTAAGAAAGTTTGCCCAGTGTGCCGGGCTAGACAATTTTTCTCTGCTGAATATATTGGGCATATTTATAAGCCTTCCATTGGCCTATGTTTTGAATATTGCTGCCACATATAGTCCGGTGGTTCTGGTCTTTGCATTAGTCCACCGCTATTTAGCGAACCAGTTTACCGCGATACTCGGTGTACCGTGGGTTGGTGGTGGATCCCAAGATTTTGCTTTCGTACCCTCAATATCGCTCACTTTTTAAAAAATTCCACCCTATTTTACCAATTTCTGGGCTGTCTTCTTCACGATAGACAGAACAGCGATCATCAGATGGGTCCTAATTTGTTTTAATAGTTACACCTCTTTTTCACACGTTTTACATTGATATTGATGATCAAACAGCTCAAACTTTGCGAAATTTTAACACCTCGTCCGTTTCGCACCTAATCCAATTGTATTGGTAATAGTCACACATGATTACTTTATATTTCTATTTCGCGCGGCATCAAAGTTTTCCTATAATAGCGGACTAATTAACAGGAATTCAATCACTGCAATTAGATACCACAGATGGGGTATAAATAGGAGTACTTTTCTCTGGTTGATTATGTTCAATTTGACTGTCCAATAGTAGACATCAAGAAACTCTCATAAATAAACAAAATGGCGCGTAGTAATTAGGAATCACAATCGGAAATTGCAAGAGGAAATACTTTTGAGGACGGTTAAAATTTATTGTATAAAAAATCTGCTGTAAAACACTGAAATAAGTTAAAACTTCAGGTAATTTGGTTTTAAGCTCCGCGCTAAGTATCTAATAAAAATTTCACGAATAGTTATATTTACATGTAAATTTACATGATTAATTCGAAAAGAACAAAGAAATTTTGATAAAATCTACCTTTTTGGAGTTATCGACAGTAAAAATTCGGACATTTGCGTCGAGGCAGCCATTTCTAGCGTTGTTTGCAAATATTAGCTGCGGAACAGACATTCACATGTCTCCATTATTGCTATCTTGGACCCAAACGCCCACGCTATAGCGGTAGACTACTGGAGAGATTCTTGAGAAAATCCAAAGAAGAATCAGCAATATAACTGGTCCTGATCTGGCAGCTCGGCTTCAGTCCGTTTGCCACCGCCATAATATAACTTCCCTGGGCCTTTTCTATAAATAATTTGATTGTAATTGTTCGAATGAACACTTCGCTATTGTGTCTAGACCTTATAATTGTAAGCGCAATACTAAACTGACGGTAAGATCTCATCAATTCACAGTTGTTCTGGCTCTATGTATCCGTAAGTTCTATGATAATTGTTTCTTTTCCCGCACTTCTCACTTGTGGAACCCTCTTCCAGCTTTATGCTTTCCAGCCAACTTTGATCTTCAAAAATATAAATGAAATGTCAATTTTTATCTACTGTCTTCTTGATTACTCTTCTTTTATTGTTCTCGCTTAGTATGTTTATATTTTTTCTTATTCTTTCACATTCAGTAACTCTTTGTGTCTTAGTGGCTTTACTGCCTTGCATGGGATGAAATGATTTAAAATATATTGATTCCGGAAGCACAGCCCCACAATGGCTCGCCATTAGGCTTTCCTCTGCTAACAACATAGCTTAAAATTACTACAAGGTGCCTAGTAAAAAAAAACAGCAAATTTATTATCATTGTTTTATCTGTCAAGAATAAATTGACCTTGAATAACCTTGAATAGATTTCTTGAATATTCATGACCTTGAATAATCATTTGACTCTCGAGTAATTAGTTAACTCTGATTGTTTTTTGTGATTGATTTAATTGCTGTTCGGTATTGTGACTCGTCATTTAAAGGTTATTTGCAGACAACTTTCATCTTTCGTTCTGCCCTTCTCGTATGGCTAAACAACTCATTGATCTGGAGTGTCAAGTTATTTTACGTTTCAAACAACATCCGACATGGAGATTGACGAAATGTGCAGAAGTTCTTCCTGATTTTTTTTTTTTCAGTCACATCAGTCGTTACCCAGTCTTCAACGGTTGTCTCACGTCTATCTGATTTACCGCTTTTTTTACAGGGCTCTGTACACTTGTAATTTAGTAATATATTCACATTATTGAAATTTCTAATATAAATTATTGTATTTGATAGTATAAAAGTCATATTAGGCACATTCGTATTTCTGCAGGTTGCAGGTAAAAAGCGTATTGTTGGACAATACATCAAAAATAAGTGTTCCATATTTGTTCAGTTCAAAAGAAGTTTTCTTTCATTTCAACAAAAGCTAATGTTTTTCCGCGTCATCAGCTGTAATTTTCTGCACAATGGGTGTTTTTGCCAGCATTGATAAAACCTGATTTTTCATACACAATTAGCACTATCTTTCTGATCTTGCAAATTTCAAAATCTTTTGTTCTTTTTGCTTAAACTTAAAAACATAACTGGTACTGGGATTTAGCGAAAGAGAAGATTCTCAACATCACCAAAGAAAAGTCCAGGAATTGATTGTACCAAGAATTCTTTTAAAACTAAGTGGTATTATCTTTCACCAATAGCGCTAATAAAAATATGACGCCCCTTTCTAAATATTTTTAGAACTTAAAATATGTTAACAAAACCCCTACAGTAAAATGGAACATACTAAAAAAAAGCTAGAACCTGTAAATCTTTAAATGTACCTTGCTTCTTATGATTACATAAGAAACTAGAAATAATCCGATTTGTTGAAAAAAAAAACTCTATTAAACCAAAGAAGTGAATTAACTGTAAATTGCCGACGCAATTTATCTTTTGCCTTACAATATAGTTAAATCTTAAAAATTAGATAGTACCATATCTTATGGTCATAATTTATAAGTAAATAACGGTCCACCTTCTACGAGTTATCTTATTTTGTTTTTTCGGATTTAGTATTGCTATGTATTGCTGTCCAGTTAGTATTATTAATATCTTATACAGACGTTCCACATTTTTAATTTTATCTACAGATTCCTTTAAGAAGCTACCTGAATTTGAAAAAAAAATCTGTTGAAATTAACTTTACGTCTTATTATCCTCCTACTCCTTCTCGCAGCGTCCTTTGAAAAATTGAACATGTCATATTTGTCTATAATCAAGATACATTTGTTGCTTGCATGTCTTCCACAATGATGACCTGTCTAAGTTCCGGTTTATCATGCCATAAAAAATAACTCCCTCACCTCCAACCTCTGAGTTAAATTCTCTATTTAGCGTAGATCTGACACTTGATTGGTTAATCAAGGCAAACCCACTAGTCTATTTTTAATTCTGACCTTATGTTTCCTCATCCCACCCTTTATCTTTCGAAAAAGACGTAGCACTTTGGTTTTGCAATTTTATTAAAAATCATTTAATCACCAGTCACTAACCGTCGCCTGAAGAGGCACAACATAGTGCCGAAACACGAAAGCTATTGTGTAGCGATTTAAGCATGTTTTTGCTCTAATTTCTTATAATAAAAATAATAATATATTGCTCTTCTTTGTATTTTGAAAAATTAATTGCTATTAACAGCGTAATTTTACTCTGTTCTTTCTCACATTTGTATATATATATATATATATATATATATATATATATATATATATATATATATATATATATATATATATATAAAGAACAGTGTATGTGAGTGTGTTTGTGCGTGTATGTGTCCAAGCAACTCCTTCCACTGGTCCTATTTCATAGCTCATTCAAAAGCCCTAGGATAGGCGCAGAGAACTATTTTCTATGAGCTCAGATTCAGGGTTCTCAGATTATTCGAGGTGAAAAATATATATCAATATATTATACAAGTCATTATCATTGCTTTCATGTTTTAAGGGTAGTAACTCTAATTTTCCTTTCGTATCCAAAATTTAAGTGCACGTTTTATTATAAACTAGCGTAAAAGACGCCCTATCGGGCGACATTTAAACTAACTCCTGTGGAGGATTGTTGGTTGACCATCATCATAATAGCTAGGAAGGAGTAGATGCGAAAGGCAACAATAAACTACAGAAGAACTCAAAATTGATCGCTGCATTTAAGTATTGAATTAATGTTTAAGCTTAACTTTTAAAAGTTCAATGATATTTCTTCTGCTGCCACTTAATTTTAAAATGACTTGATGTACGTAGATCCTTATTTTATTTCATGGGTAACAGAACAGGGGACAATTTATAAAATAAAATTAATATAGTGTGAAGATGGGAAAATATAATTCGTTATACATTCAACGTTCGAAGAGTTAGAAAAGCATAATAGCTAATTAAGTAAGACCTACATTATGGAATCCATACGATAAATGCTAAACGGGAGTCCAATTAACCAACGAATTCTGGGGTTAAAAATCCCTAACTATTCTTTATAATAACTCTTGCACTACGTGCCCAATATCTGTGTTATATATTATCTACTTCTAGGTGATATCACTCTTCAGGTTTAACTAATTTGCATATTGATTTTAAAAAAGTATATTTCATTAATTAATTTTCATTAGTGTTCTTTTATTCAAGGGTTGTTTTGATTTCCATATCAAAAATAGTTCTGTCTTATATAGCGCAGAAAAGTGTTTTGCATTTTACTTGGCCTACAACAAGTTGGCATCTATTTGTAAAACTTTAATTAACTATAACAAGCCAATTTATGAATGAAATGTTCATTTAAAATTTCTCTCTCAAATATTTCAAGTAGTGAATATATCTTATTTTGCGAAGTGATATCGAGCCAGCGAGGCCTGCTAATATATATATATATATATATATATATATATATATATATATATATATATATATATATATATATATACATACATATATATATGCCTGAAACTACAAGTCTTGCTAGCAGTGATGGATAACAGATAGATAGATAGATAGATAGATAGATAGATAGATAGATAGATAGATAGATAGATTTTTAGATCTCTCTATCAGATAGATAGATAGATAGATAGATAGATCACACCATCTGTCTATCTATCTAGCTAACTAGCTATTTGTCTGTCTATATATATATATATATATATATATATATATATATATATATATATATATATATATATACCTATCTCAGTCCATTCGATCTTAAGAGAATCATGAAGTTTACTTCTCTCACATAACCATCTAATAATACTTGCGCCGTAACTCCAGCGGTTGCATCTATTCTCACCGGTGCGTGGAAGCAAAATCTAGAAATTCCCATGGCCAAAAGCTTCAACTGACCAATAAATGTTCACGGTATATAAGTCTGATGATTTCCTCCAACGGAGAGTTTGGCTTGTTTCATATCCAAGTCTCCACTCGAGCATGAATGATGTCTTCTATTAAAAATGGAACTTGTCTCCTTGTTGAAACCACTAACTCATGCCATTTTTCTGGTAAAGGAATCGTTATTTCGTTCGGATTATCATTAAAATTGCATTTAACGATTCTTTCAATATGGACGGCGAGTAAAACGGCCATAAATATTTCATATACAGTTTATAAATGGTTTCCAAATGTGTCTTCGTTTTATGATTTTCAACAGTATTTTTCTACTTTTGATAAGCATATTTCTTTAGGGTTATTTTTCTTGATTTATTTGTTTCTTTCCTTCTTCTCTAGCGATATTTTTTCCTGGTGCTGTGTTACTGCAATCTGCGAACACCCAGGAAATGGGAATACGCCGTGTTAGCCAAAACTGTAGTCGGATATTTGTGTACACGTCGATCGCAAAGAAAGACTTTTAAAAAAATGTAGTCTTTTCCGCTGGTTAAAATAAATGCGCAAGATAAATACGACATATCGAAGCAAGCAAGAAAGAAAGAACGAGGAGGTGATAACGCTCTTATGCGTTTCACGTCTGCTTCAGTGAAATGTAAAACTTTGTCACATCTTTTCATTTGTACCCTCTTACTTCTTTAAATAATGATCTTTATTGCAGCACGTTAACATTGTTAAGCTCATTTATTTAACGATGCAATATGGGAAATTCCATGGGTATTTTATAGTTGTAGAACTTGCCATGAGCTCATTCAATCATTTACTCAAGAATTATAAATCATCAGCAAATTCAAAAAGCAAAACCATAAAAAAAAATTACGTGTATTGCTAGTATATATAAATATACTGAAACGAAAATTCAAGGGAATGTACAGAATTGTTATCTGCTGCGTGATCTTTTGCCATTAAATTCACGATAAAACATATATATATATATATGTGTGTGTGTGTGTGTGTGTGTGTGTGTGTGTGTGTGTGTGTGTAAAAATAAAAAGAAAGAACAGTAAGATATATAATCTGGTGTTCTTATAGATATTTTTATTTTTACAAAATAGTGCTCAATGTAAATTTACAGAGCATTAATATTATAAATTAATTGATTTGAAATATGCTTTTTCCGCTACACTGTTCTAGCCATGTTTCAAAAATGGAAGCTGAAAGCTCTGAATTTAATTTTGTAATGAAATTAAAGACATTAGTTCCATTTCATCCTCAAGCGAATTTTGGAGTAACTTTTAAAATTACTGTGTTTTAAAGACACAGCAAAAATAATAATTCACGTTTCCAACGATACAGAGAAATCCAATTCAACCAGACAAGAGGTGTTTGCGTGTTCATTATATCTGTATTTTGATGTATCAGTTATTAGTTACGTTTTGGTAGGGGTAGGCATGTATTTTTCATTGAAATCTGACATCCGTTAAATGCATGTCGTCTGGATTTGTTTAAATTTTATTGTTAACGGCAAAAATTCTTACGGCATTTTTTTCTGTTTGTATGTTTAAAGATTTTTGGGAGGTGTTTAGGTTAGAATATATTTTATTTAACTACGATTTGAAAAGTATTTTCACTTTTAATTTTTAATATACTATATTTCTTCTAAGAACAAGTAAATGCATTAGAATCCCTTACAGTATGTAGAATTATTTTCACATCAAGTATAAGTATGTATATTATTAG
The DNA here is from genome assembly GCA_963932145.1 of Acanthosepion lycidas. Lineage (NCBI taxonomy): Eukaryota > Metazoa > Mollusca > Cephalopoda > Sepiida > Sepiidae > Acanthosepion > Acanthosepion lycidas. Next base: position 110,924,605 of record OZ010583.1, on the reverse strand, counting down.
GCAACAATTCTTTTTTTAATTATATTTAAATATTATTTAAGTAAAATTTATGACAATGACGGCAAAAATAGCTAATTAATTTCTTTGATTTAGTAAACTTTTATTTTTTGTATAAACCTAGTAATATATTGAACTAATGTCTTTAATTTAATTACAAAATTAAATTCGGAGCTTTTTTTCATGGTTAGAACTGTGTAGCGAAAAAAAACATATTTTAAATCAATTAATTTATAATATATATATATATATATATATATATATATATAAGTAATGAAAAGTTTGGTAATCCATATGATTAATCCCAAGGAGGATATGATCCGCATAGCTCAATATCAAATCAGACCAATCATTAATTTAAATAGAAAACAGTCAACGTTAAACGGTCAATTGGTTGTAATTTATTTCCCCAGGTGTTTGATTTTTACCTGGTTGATCAGACTGCACATCCAATGGTGAAAAGAAAAGGTGTTTTAAATTTACATATAGTTTTTACTCACTTTTGAGGGGTAGTTTTAAGTTAATGGAATGTGATACAGAGAGCGGGAGGAGGTGTGTGACAGACACGGTCGAAATTAGAGAGATAGGAATAACTTTAAATCTATTTTTATTAAGATATTTAAGAGTAACAGTAAAATTGCTCAATACTATTTCACCCCATATATATATATATATATATATATATATATATATATATATATATATATATATATATATATTCGGAGAACACATTTTCTGTATTCAGATTTCTTGAATGTGCAGACCGATAGATGTAATAAATACTGTTGAAAATAAAAATGAGAATAAGGCGTCTATTTCAAACACGAGTGTCGTCTATAATAGAGTTTGAAGTAATAAAAATGCAGGATTAAAAATAAATTAACTCTTCAGACATGTCAGAGGATATACCCCAGATGAGGCTATGCCCGAGGGACAGAGTCTCGTCTCGGGAAACTGACTCAATTCTTATGTGGTCTATAGGGAAGTTTTGCCCGAGCCTACGGGTTCGGATACACACCTTTAAAATTCGGTCTTGTGCCACATCCCGCTGCGTGGGGCAGTGGGTAAATAAGTATATATATATATATATATATATATATGTGTGTGTGTGTGTGTGTGTGTGTGTGTGTGTGTGTGTGTGTGTCCCAAAGTATCACAACGATTAAAATTTTAGGTACTTTTCGGTCGACACATCTTCCGAAAAAATCATATTGTCGGCAAATAAAAGTAAATGGTTGAAAAGAATAATTATTTTCAACTACTGATGTTCAAATATGGCAAAAAATAGGGGAGGGAACATTTTTTTTTTCTAGTTAGACGTTGAATTGTCGACAGGCTCTCCGAAGAAGGCCAACTTGTATTTTAATTCTCTCTGTCTACAGAGGGCAGGATGTTGTATATTAATAACAACAGAACCCAATAATAAAAAAAAACTAATAAACTTTCAAGCATATATATATATATATATATATATATATATATATATATATATATATATATATATATATATATATATATATATATATATATATATATATATAGTCATCCACAGATAGACTGTTTCGCTGTTTCAGGCCGTGTTGTGTTTAGGCTTGAGTATGCTGATCAATGGTGCATTGTGGGTCGTAAGGTCTGTTGTATTATCCTAATGGTTATTAAATAGACGGTAACGGTTGTTTCAAATTATTCTAGCGGTTATTGAGTAGGAATAACTCTGGATCCGAATGTGGTTATTTCGGGCTATTTTATACTACTGTTAACTTTTTTCCGTTATTTATTATTGATTATTTGTTTGTTGTTGATTATTACGTTTATGTGTGTATTCGTAGTTTGTTAATTTCTTTATTTGCTTAATTTGTTTATATCGATTTTTTTTGATTTTTTTCGTGGCTTGATTGTCTTATTTGTTTAGTTTAAGGTTTGGTTTTGTCTACAGCATGTTCCATCATTTGCGGTGTATATAATGTATATAGTTGCATTTATCATGGGCATATTTTACAAGGTATTCGTTTTAGTTTTAGTTTTAGTTTTTTTTTTGTTTTTTGTGACTGCATCAAGTTCTGATCGTTTATTTAGTAGTTTGCTCTGATTGGTTATTTAGTAATTTGTGTCTGGGAAGATGAGTGTAGACTGATACTGTTTTCATTATTTTCCATGATATTTTTACTGAAATTTGTTTTGTTCTTCTTTAATCTCCCATATATTAGGTTGGTGCAAAAATAATGTCGTTTTCTCACATATGTGAGAAAACGACATTATTTTTGCACCAACCTAATATGTTTAGAAAGCATTGTGCTGTTCGCATATTTACTATTTGTAAAGTATGTTTTTACCAATAGTATTTTTTATGAAGAAACCCTAGATGGAATAACACGGGATAATCGCGAAAGTGGAATTTTCACCTTGATGTTTCGTTATAAAATTCATGGAAAAACGTTTTTCTGTCCGGACGTAGTCTCTAGTTGCCTTTTAAAAAAAAGAAAAGGAATATCAAAAATCCCTTAAAGTATTAAAATTCTTAATTTTGTTTTTGACAAGATCGTATTCCAACCTTTAGTACCTGCTGGGAAATAATCATAAGACGCAACAGATGACACTGCGCAATGTTGAGTGACATGAAGAAAGATAATTCGATTCCCACCAGACGCTACGCTTATGCAGGCTGTTCCAAACGTAATTATTCACTGAGCTGAGTTTCGTCTGGCAGTTAGAAGTGAACGTACGACACCTGGGAATTGCCCAGCTAACAAAATGACGTTGCTCTGATGTTTCTGCAACGCTACGTTCATGATGCAAAGATGATTTTTTTTATATATTCTCCACTGCGTAGCCGAATATGTTGCCTTGTAATATTGCATAAACAGAAAATGGATAACGCCTAGGAAGATGTACAACGTCAATTATAATCTAAATTAATAATTCTCATTTTTTTAAATAAGAAAATATTTTAAATCCCGCATACATATTGCTGATTATCATTTTAAACGTTATTTTTATTGGGCACTCATATTTGAGTAGGCCATCCGTTAACTCTTTGAGCCCTGACCACCGCTTTACCGGTGTTAAAGAAGAATGACGTAATGCCCAGCCACCGGTTGAAAAGTGGTAGAGAAAAATGACTTAATACGCAGCCACCGGTTGAACGATGAGTAAACACTTTTAACTATTTTTATATCTACCGTGAAGCATTACATATCAATTATTTGTGAAATTTGACTCAGGGTTTCAAGCAGAAGGGTTAAAATTGTTCGGGAATGCTGGGCTCAAATTTATTTATTTTCGTCTACCGGACTGAATGTTTGAGAAATCTTATTAAAGAAATTCGTACTCTAACAATAATTGTACCTCCGTCCTTAGGGCAAAGAGAACTACCGTTTAGCCATGTAAGCCTTAACCGACTTGGCCCCGAAGAACATTCGATCAGCCGAGACCAAGTTTCATGCTTTCAAGCGAAATTTCTCCTGTCATAAATCTCTCGAAGTTTTTAATATCTGCCCAGTTTTGTATACAAACGTAAACAAAGTGAAATTGAGAATGGATTTTTTTTTATTAATTCGACAGAGTCTGGTTATTTTACACATTATTTTTAGCGGTTACTCGTATCTGAGTAGACGTTCAGTTTATTTATTGTACAGTATATTTATTTATTTTCTTCTACCGGACTGAATGTTGGGAGAAATCTTATTAAAGAAATTCGTACTCTAACAGTAATTGTACCTTCTTCCCTCAGGGCAGAGAGAACTACCGTTTAGCCGGGAAGGCGTTAACCGACTTGGCCACGAAGAACATTCGGCCAGGCGAGACTAAGTTTCGTGCTTTCAAGCGAAATTTCTCCTGTCATAAATCTCGCGAAGTTTTTAATATCTGCCCAGTTTTATATACAAAACGTAAATAAAGTGAAATTGAGAATGGATTTTTTTATTAATTCGACACAGTCCCCTCACTTTAAACATTACTTTTAGTGGTTACTCGTATCTGAGTAGACATTCCGTTTATTTATTAAACAGTATATTTATTTATTTTCGTCCTCCAACCTGAATATTCGCGAAATAGTATAACAGAAAAATATTCGCTCTGCGGCAGGTTTTGAACTTGCGTCCCCACTGGGCAGAGGAAAACCGTCGTTAGATTCGACGTGCCTTAAACGACTCGGTCAAAATAAAATTTGCCGATCAAGAACAGACAGTGTCTTTAAGCGAAATACTTGTCGTTATAGATGCTTCAAAATTATCATATTAGCTCAGTTTCATAACCAAACGTAAAGAAAATAATTTTCTAAAAATGTAATGGGAATTTTATTTATTAACCCGACAGATTTTTATCATGTTTTTTTTAATCGGTATCACGTCATTCAAGGCAGTACAGCCACTAGACCACAAGGGGTTACAGGGTGTGGACGAATTAGAAATAGAAACATTAATAATGTGCGGGAAGAGAAAAGAGTAATCAGGATGACAGTAGATAGTGATTGGCATTTCATTTAAAATTTTGAAAATTAAAGTTAGCAGGAAAGTATGGAGCCGGAAGGAAGATCCACATGCGAGAAGTGCGAGAAAAGATACTGTTATCATAGAATTTACGGCTACATCTAGCCAGCTCAACTGTAAATTAAAGTGATCTTAATGTCAGTCTAGTACTGCGCTTAAATTTTTTAAAAATGTCTTGGTACTACAGAGAAGAGCAATATTTATTCTGTTATGTACACAGAAATGTGGCACAAGATCGAAAAGGGGGGGATTGGAGAAAAGGACGGTCTTGTTCTGTCTTAACGATAACTTAGCTAGCCACAAACACTGACCCAATCATATATAACAATATTCCTTACACCAAAACAACACATTCATACGTACCTTTCTTACTACATCCACCATAACACCTCACCGTCTCTATGAAAATACTATCTAGTCCCCATATTTACAATTCATTGTTTGTGGAGGGGGGTATAAAACAGCAATTCTAAAAACTAGCACCAATGAGTATTTACAATATGAAAGCAAAAAACTATTTACAAGAAACTAAAGAAAATAATATTAGTAATAAAACCCCCACAATCACTAAATGTAGCAGAAACTTCAGTTAACTTGCCGAAATCAATGCTGGACTATAATAATATAAAACATTCATTCATCACAGGCACTCACACTAACACGCACTCATTCAAACACAACAAATAAGAAAACATTCACGCGAAACGAAAGGCGCCCCGCATTCACCAGCGAACTGACATCACTGACTTCCTAAAGAGGGAGGGGATGGAGAATTAAACTTAAGAAAAATAGGGACAGAAATAAAAGGGGGCCAATGAGCATACATACCCTAGCAAAATTAAATAAAAGAAAAAGAAACTAAAGCATCATAAAGTAAACCTAACCTAGCCTAGTTTCGGGATGGGTTGCACAAGTTCAACCCAGGAAGATCAATATCCTGATGCCTAAGCGGCATCAAAGTGTCATTCCAGGTACTATAAAGAAGAGCTCATCCGAACAATTGCCATGAAAGTATTTATAGAAATGACTCAGTGAGGCAGCCATACAGCGATGGGAAAGTGACTGACGCTGAGATGCCAGGTCAGGACCAATAATAATGCTGATTCTTCTTTGGATTTTATCAAGTAGCTCAAGGTAAATAGCAGGGCAATATTCAAGCATGGACGAATTGTAGGCTTATAGATATGCGAGATAGATTCTGGAGGGAAAATTGTCTCGTACGGCACAATGAACCAACCTTCTTAGCAGCTGATCTAGCAATGGATTAATTATAGTCTTTCCACTTCATGTCAACTGAGAACGTTAGCAACGAGTCACTTTCCTGGAGTTTCGTATTAGCCATGACGTTAAAAGGCAGAGGAGGCTCTCTCAGATATTTAATGGAGAGAAATTTAGTGTTGGATTTAGAAATAATAAAATTATTCTATCTTTATTGGACGCCTTAATTCGGCATACTCTTTCTTCATATACGCAGCTGATCTCCGTAGTTTATTTACATTTATTTTGCGCGCAATTTTTATTTTCTTTTAAAATCACCATTATTTATGATCCCTTCACATAAAGTCACTCTTAAAAGTCATTTAGGGAACCCGAATTATGTAATATTTCGAATACGTCACTTAAGTTTTAATTAAGGTTTAATTAAACGATATCAATTGCAATTGCAACGAAAAGCGAAATTAAATCTTAAATAATAAAGAATTGTTTTTCACGCTGTTCGATATGTAAAGTTAGCTTTAAATGAGTTATTTATTTAATTTTTAATCGCGTGTAACTGCATTAGTTATTACCTGTTACTCCAGGTTGTTTATGATTCACCGGACGGACAGACGGACACACGTACACTGCGCTTTATTTATGTAGATAGATGTACTGAAATAAACAAGATAACGTTCGCTCTATAGTTTGTAACGTTAAAAATACGTTTCGTTATAACGTTACATTTAAGGGAAAATGAGGAAGATAATACAACGTAAACTCTTCATCTAAGTTAGTGATTAAAAAAATAGAATGAAAATGTTCTACCTTCTATACATATAATTAAGCAAAAGAAAAGCTATTTACATTATTTGGACTATTATTCTCATCTTTGTCGCCATATTTATTACAACGTTTCGGCCGTTGTACGCTCCGGCCTTTTTCAGGTGGTCGGAATGTCGAACTTAAACCTTTATTTCGCTCACTGGGGTAGACTGTTCTAGTTCCACGTGCCATGTATAATGGATGTCAGTTATCAGTTATTTCCTGTTTAATTCACCTCTCCAAGTTTTCCACCGCCTTAACTAGGTATTGAACTCACACTCTTTGGGTACTGTCACTAACGCGTTTATCCACTGTGCCATGTGCCCTTGAGATACTGAAAGAAAAGATTTCTGGCGTTATTTGACCAGTGCGAAAATTTTCAGCTACAACACTTTGCAGAATTAGCAGAACGTTTTGACAATGTTATGGCGCTAGAAATAATAGTTGATTGAAAAGTTACAATAATGTCGTCATATATTCCCCAACCAAAACACAAACTGTCTACAAAGTTTCAAGAATGTTCGCTGTTAGGTAGATGATCGGAAAGACGATCGGAAGGCTATAAGTGCCTTTTATTTTTACTCTTCTTAAGTAAAAAAGTTAAACTATTTACATTATTCGGACTATTTTCTTTATCTTTGTCGCCATATTTATTACAACGTTTCAGCCGTTGTACACCCCGGCTTTCTTCAGGTGGTTGCAATATCGAACTGAACCCTTTATTTCGCTCACTGGGATAGACTGTTCTAGTTCCACGTGGTATGTCTAATGGATGTCAGTTATCAGTTATCGTTTCCCCTCTCCAAGTTCTCCACCGGCTTACACAGGTATTCAACTCACACACTTTGGGTACTGTCACTGGATCTAACTAACGCCGTTATCCACCATGCTATGTGTCCTTAAGCACATATGGCGACAAAGTTGAGGACAATAGTCCGAATAATGTAAATAGTGTGCATAATACCTCATATCAGAAATATAGACAGATGAAAAAGTTAAAGTTCAAAATCTTAAAGAATGTGAACTGAGATTATATTGAGAGTTCTAGATCTTTGCACACAGTTAATACCAGAGAAAGTAATTGTCAGTTAAACTTTTATACTTTTAAAGGGTAGTAAACATCACACGCACACGTGGCTATTAAAAAAAGAAAATCCCAGCAGTAAATGGATTGTTTAATATATGGATATAGAAATCAATAATACGCTCTGATCTATGATTGCTGTTACATCTGGTTTGGTAAGTCTGCCATGTATCTGCAATGTTATCGATCCTGACCTGGCAACTTGGCTTCATCCACTTTCCCATCGTCGTAACGATTATTCACTATGACTTTCCATGAAATATTTTCATGGTAATTGTTCTAATGAACTTTCTTTTTTGGTACTTCGACTTTAATAATTTAAGCGCAGTATTAGATTGGCAGTTACGTCTCATTATTTTACAGCTGAAATTGCTATTAGGTTGGTGCAAAAATAATGTCGTTTTCTCACATATGTTACTATGTGAGAAAACGACATTATTTTTGCACCAACCTAATAGATGTAACCGTAAGTACTATGCTATCAGTTTCTTCTCTCTCACTTTTCGCTTGTGTAACTCTTTTGTTACTTTTCGGTTAAAAACTTTAAATGCAATATCAATTATTATCTTTCGTTTTCGTAATTCTTGTTCTTTTATTCTTCTCGCTCCTTAATAATGTTCTTATTTATTTTTCTCATATTCTTCCACATTGCATCTTAGTGACTTTATTGCCTTCATTTTGATGAAATGATAAAAAAAACTGCAAGGAAACTCGTATCAAGTGATTGTGTCACTAATTTTGCGGTGTCTGCATATAAATACTAAGCCAGAGAACTGGAAAGAGTTGTTTACTCTCCTCCCCTACTTCCCGATGTAGCCTCATTTCAATTCTCCCTTATTTTTCTTGATCAGATGACTGATCAATACTAATTTTGGAAGAGGGTATTCTTTGAAGTAATGCATCTTCTAATAATTCTGATTCTCTATGAAGAGTTCTGTGGTAGTTAAGTCATTTTATTCGTGCTTGTCAACAGCATGTTTTACGATGTGCCCAATGCATATTCGTTATGATTTAATAATCTAAATTTAATTTTTTAATTTCTTTTGCTTTTTATGATTCTGTTTTGCGCTTCTTTTTTTTCTTTTTTCATTCGATTTATTTTTCACTTTTCATTTCCTCATACACTCATTTTCTCCTTTTCTTTCTTTTACATTTTCAATTCGTCTTTCTCTTTCCTCAGTTTCTTTTTCTCTCTTTCTCTCTCTCTCTCTCTTCCTATTTTATTTAAGTTTCTTTTCTTTCTTTTTCTCTCTTTCATCTTCTATGCCTTCTTTACAAGTTTTTAACCTTACGTCATTCTTAAACTCTCTATTTCTTCTTTCTTTCTTTTGTTTTCTTGACTCGTTCTCTTTCTTTTTTCTCTCGTTCAGTTTCTTTTTCTTTTCTTTCTTTCCATTTATTCATAACACATCTTTTTCTTCTTTTTCTTTTTTATTTCCTTTCTTTTTTCTTTTATGATTCCATGCGTTTTCTTAATTCTTTTTGGGCTGTTTATTTCTTATGTTTAAACATGTTCTTTCTTCGCCCGTCCCTTCATGCTTTCTTTCTTCCTTCCTTTCTTCTTTCTTTTCTCTTTTTCTTTCTTTCTTCTTTCTTTTCCCTTTTTCTTTTATGTTTAGTTCACTTTTTTAGCTTCTTTCTTTCTTCTTTCTTTCTTTCTTTCTTTTCTTATTTGCTCATCTTTTCCTTTTTTCTTTCTTTCTTCTTTCCTTCTTTCTCTTCTTTTCTTTCAATTTCTTTTTCTTTCTTCCGTCTTCTTCATCGAATGTCCCTTTTTTCCTTCTTTCTATATTTCATCCCTTCTTTCCTTCCTTATTTTTCTTCTACTCTCTCATTTTCGTTTTCATTTATTTCGATTTTATCATTCTAATCCCTTTTCCTTTTGTCTGTTTCTTCATTGTTGTTTTTTGTTCTTTTTACCTCCTCCTCCTCTTTCGTGTTTCTCTCTTTCTGTTTTTCTTCTCTTAATTTCGACTTTCTTTTTTTCTTTTCTCTCTCCCTCTCTGTTAATCACTTCTTTTTTTTAAGAAAATTTTTCTTTCATTTTCTGATTTTTTTTCTCTTCTACTTTTTATTGTCACTAACATTTATTTCTTCATCCATAATTTTCATTGTTTTTTTTTTCTTCCATTCACTTCCATATGTTTTATCCTTTCCTCTTTCCTTTCTTTCTTTCTTTCTTTCTTTTTTCTTTAGCCTTCCTAGGTCTTCTTTACTTTTCCTTCCTTATTTTTTCTTTTTTCTTCATAACGCTTTCTTCTTTCTTTCTTTCTTTCTTTCTTTATAATTTTTTCTTTCTTTACTTTTCCTTCCTTACAATTTCCTGTCTTCATAATGCTTTCATTTTACTCTTTCTTTCTTTTTTTCTTTAGCCTTCCTAAGTTTTCTTTACCTTTCCCTCCTCATTCTTTCTTCTTCTTCATAACGCTTTCTTCTTTTGTGCTTTCTTTATAACTTTTTCTTTCTTTACTTTTCGCTCCTTACTCTTTCTTTTGTCTTCATAACGATTTCTTTCTTTTTTCTTTTTTCTTTCTTTCTTTAAAACATTTTCCTTTCTTTACTTTTCTTTCCTTACTCTTTGTTTTGTTTTCATAACACTTCCCTTTCTTTCTTTCTTTAATTTTCCTTCCTTACTTCTTCTTTTGTCTTCATAACTCTTTCTTTCTTTCTTTCTTTCTTTCTTTCTTTCTTTCTTTCTTTGTAACTTTTTCTTTCTTTACTTTTCCTTCCTTACTCTTTGTTTTGTTTTCATAACACTCCCATTTCTTTCTTTCTTTCTTTCTTTCTTTCTTTCTTTATTTCATCTTTTTCTTTTTCATTCTAAAATATTTCATCATATTTTCTCTTTTCAATAACCTTATTTCTATTGTTACATTTTTCCCAAATCCCTCTTCCCATCAACAAATTTTCATTTTTTTTATTTTCTGTTTCATTCCACACCTTGTCTATTTTTTGTAAAAAAAAAAAAATAGGTCTCATTCACTCATTTTTTTTTTTATTGCGTTAGCATTATTTCATTTTTTTCACTAATACTCGCAATTTCAAAACGATCTCATTCTGCATGTTAATTTGTCTTTTTCTTATCCTTCTTTGTTTCGTCCCTTTTCTTTCATTCATTCAGTCATTCATTCGTTCATTCATTATTGAAACTATTTATTTTTTCACAACTCATTCATCGCTTTTTATGACCATTGTCACACAAAACTTAATTCCGTGCTTCATTGAAGGTTAAAAAACCCACATCGTTTCAAAGAACCTTAATAGATGATATGAAGGCTTCACTGATGAATACATTTTTTAACCGCCTTAGTTATCCTCAGATAGTCGATGGGAAACGAATGCATAGAGAGATGCACACGCACGAAGGGAAAAAAATCAGCTATACTAACAATTGTATAAATCCGTGCAGTGAAGATATGGGAACAAAGCGAGAAGTAACCCACTCATTCTCTCTCCAATGCAAATAAAATGCAGACAGCTTCATTTGAAGAAAACCAAGCAGAAAAGAATGAGGAGTAAAAAAAATAAAATTTGAGAAAGGAACAGTGAAGATTCGCAGAAAAAGGAAGTGAAGAATAAGGCGATTTTGTCTCATTGAAATAATTTCTTGGTTGTTCATCTTGTTTTCGATACAATTTGCGGAAAGCGTTGTCGTCTGCTTTTCCGTCTTCTAATGGCACACAGTAATGGCCGCCGATCGCTCAACATCCGTTTATTGGGAAAGTCATACGGCAGCTTTGCCATTTCTGCGGCGAAAATAGCAAGAATTAGGAAAAGAGAAAATTCAAATTGGAAACGAGGAGAGAGGGAGGTAAACGAAGACAAAGAGATAAAAAATAAAAATTCATTTATCATTAATGCAGCTATTTTATTAGTTGTTGTTGTGCTTCTTTTTGGATGTGTTCGTTCATATTCCTTTGTATTTTCTCCCTTCTTTCTCGTAACTTTTTTTGATTTCGTTTCTTCATTTTTTTTTTTTTTTTACTCCGGAGGGAAAGAGGCGAACGCAAAGAGAACAAAAAGAAGACAGATTTGCTATAAATTGGTTAAATGATTATGAAAATCAATATTTTTACCTCATTAATGTGATTACATTGATGAGTTGTGGCCGAGCTATTAGTTTGGAGTTGCCGGCTCTGTTGATGTAGTGTGATAGCAAGCGTTCGCCATTACAAAGAGCGATGGACGCGGAAAGTAGGTTGCTTGGACGCAGGAAGCAATATGGCGGCGTTGTGAGTAGTGGGCCGAGGAAGGAATGGACATTATAAGTGATTATTGTGAGAGGAAAAGAGGGAGGAAAAGTAGGAGTTGGGGCTGAAGGTAGAGAAGAGAAAACTTGAAAAGATGGCGTCGATTTGGGATGAAGAATTGGCTTTTGTAATTTTCTAGAAAAATTTAACTGCATTTTCCTTAGTTGTATTCCTCTAAGCGGCAAATTTTATTCGATTTATTTTGTTTGTTTACGTTTTCCGTATTTGGATACTGTTTTAATCATCAACATAATCGTTATTTTTCTCTTCTCGTTGCAGTAGGCCAGAGAGACGTGCCAGCTGGTGGTACTGGCCATAATATTTCTATGAATATTACTGAAATGTAAAGAAATGTTCATACGTTTATTCATTATTGTTATTCAAGTGGTTATTATTATACAGTCAATGGATATGATTATCATTTTGTTACTAATTTACTATATTTTGTTTTAATTCAATATCATCTCTTTTTTTCTTTTCTTTTTTCTTTTCTTTTTTTCTTCATTTGCGATCTTATGGATTCTTCAAGTATAAACCGGACTTATTTTTACCATTTTGACTTAAACTACGTTTACCAATTTAATTTTTGTTTCCATATTAAAGTTGGACTTATGCCTGCATTTCTTTACACTAGAACAAAATCCGAACTTCGTCTACCTTCTTTTATTTTAGTATCTACCAAACATACGCCTACACTTTGGACTTTAGTGTAAAACCGGACCTATGTCTACTTTAGGAGTTCTTGTGTAAACCGGAATTATGTCTTCCTTTTGAACTCAAATGATAACCGGAACTGGCTGCAATTTTGGTTCAATTAAACAGGATCAATGTGTCAATTTTTTATTTTTGTATAAACCGGAAATATATCTATCAACTATTTGAATTATTTTTTAATTAAGGTGCAAACTGTACCTATCTCTATGTCTTTTATTCTAGGACTTATATCTATCTACTACTACTTTTTATTCTAGTATAAACCGGACATACACACGCATATATATATATATATATATATATATATATATATATATATATATATGCTAATTGAATTTTTTTTTTCATTCAGGTGTAAATTGGACCTATGTCTACCTTTTTAACACTAATGTGAACCGGTCCAATTTATACCCCTATTTTTGCCATCTAACAAAAGTTAATGTGTTATTAACTGATTAATTTTTGCTGGTTTATTAGTATTGCTAAGATATATTCGAAGTATTTTCATTTTCTTATAAAAATTCTTTTGTTAAACTTATTTCATTAATACATCTAATATCTATCTATGATCCACACACACGCACACACACACACACACACATATAAATATATATATATATATATCATTAAAAACGACACTCAACTTATTGTGATTAAGCTAATGTAAAGAAACGATGAAGAATAATGGAAGCTTTAATAATAAAAACGAACAACAACCGGTCTTCAAAGATACCTGAAAACTACAGGAGGCAGAGGATTAGTTCAACTAGAACTATCTGACAAAACCACAAAAAAAAGCTGGTCTTCAAAGATAACTGAAAACTACAGAAGACTGGATGTTAATCTGCGTCAAAGAATATAAAAGAAATAATAAATTTTATTCAGTAATAAAGAAAAGCAACAAATTCAAAAGTGAATTTCAAGTGGGTGATGAAGTGCAAGTGAAACCATAATACACCTACTGCAGCGGTAAAGAGCCTAAAAAAGAAAGCAAAATCAAATACAATGCAACAAATGCAGAAATGATGGCAAGAGAGGCCTTTTCATACCAAACAAGCTGATTTAGACAAACCTGCCAACCATAAGTGGTTACATAATGCAGCTTAAAAGCTGAAATCGATGCACAATTTTTGCTAACTAGAAATTACCAAGTGCACATATAGAGAAATTGTGTTAGCCCAAAATTCAGATTCTGTTAAAATATCCAGAAACAACTTATCATCTTGTATCAGGTTGCACAGTGTTAGCACCCACTGATTATAAAACTCGTCATGATCGAGTGGGCCAATATCTGCACCGGAAAATATGCAACTTTTACGGAAAGGAAACTGCAAGAAACTGCAACATGATCCAGATCCGGTTACAGTGATAAAATCTATAATAATTTTATGGAAGTTTAAAATACGCACAGAGAGAACAATCAAAGCTAATAGGCCAGACCTCGTGATCAAAGATCACAAAAACAGAATGTACTTTCTTATTGACAAGGTAGTTCCTGCAAATTACAATGTAGCTTTGAAGATCTTCAAAAAGCTATTAAAATACAAGGATCTTGAAGTGGAAAGATAAAAAAAAATGTACCATATGTGGACATCAATAATTCCGGTTGTAGTTGGAGCCCTCGGATTGATTGGGAAAAGGTCCGATAGATTCATTGAAGGGATCCCCAGTAGTCCATGCTTTAAAGAAATACAAAAAATTGAACTCGCACGTCATGAAGATCTTTATCTATGTAAAATGTGTGTGATCTTTGTTTGTTTGGGGAGGGTGTTACAGAAAATGTCTTGAAGCCATTTCTGACGTTAGGTCTCTGGTTGGGACCCGAAGAAAATGTGTATACAACAGAAATCAATAATAATAATAATAATAATAATAGCTGAAGCTTTGGGTCTGATAAAGAAAAGAACTCAACAAGAAATCAATAAAATCTCTGGTAACCCCATCTCTCCAGGAAATAAAAAGAATAGTTCTAATAAGCACAACCCACGTCCTGCGAAGATCGTTGTCCATTTAAATTTTTTGTTAATGGCGGTCTTTTGTTTAATTAAGTGGAAACAACAAAGAAATCTCATCCTTCGCTCGCCCGAGGCCATTGGTTATGACCCGGTATGTGATTATAAAACAAATGCAGTTCAAAAAGAGATTTTTCATAATAATGATAAGTTTTTTTCCATTTCACTGGAGCAGACGATAAACACATGAGATCGTTATCACATATTCTGTCTTCGCTATAAGTTCTCTTTCCCTCTGCCTTTCTTTCCTTCTTTCTTTCTTTCTTTTTCTCACTGAAACAGCGTTTCTTATACACCTTTTCCTCGCAATCAAAATGAAATAGTCTATTATTTATGAGGCAAAGGCCGGGCGTAACGTACGTGTTAATTAACAAACGAACCAACTACAGAGCGAAGTAGCATAATTAATAATAATAATAATAATAATAATAATAATAATAAAGAAAATAATAATGGCAGCAGCAAAATGCTTCATGAAACACGAACTATTATCGTCATGTTTGTTGTTGATATCACAAAAACTTTTCATAACAACAAAGATGAGGACAATAATCTGCATAAAGTCTAAATAGTTCAATTAATGAGTCCCAGCATAGAGATAAAATTAATACTAACGAATGAATCTAGTAATATTTCTATCTCTAGACTAATAGAAATTAATTATATTCTTTACGAATGCAGAGCTATCTATTAAACACATTCATACAAATATATATATATGTGTGTGTGTGTGTGTGTGTGTAGATATATATATATATATATATATAGATAGATAGATAGATAGATAGATAGATAGATAGATATTTTCGGCAATAATATATATATATATATATATATATAAATATATATATATATATATATATATATATATACTTTATTTTAGGATATTACTTCAAAAACATGTAAAAACGCTACACAAATGCAGTCATGTTTCGATACGTATTAACACATCTCATCAGACGTTAGTAAATAACTGGTGAGTAGACAATTTATACAGAGACAATTTCTAGAGATTAAAAAAAAAAGATACACCCTCTTTACATGAGGAAAGATAGAAAAAGAGGAAATTCCGATTGGTTGATCGGAATAAAAACAAAACAAACCCTACTACTATTTCCTCTCATTTCCTTCTTGCTGTCTTTCTTATCCTTCCTTTTCTCCAGAAAAGAGGATGTATCCTGTGTCTTTCTTGCTCATTGTCTTTTCTTCCTTTTCTAAAAAAGGAAGAACAATCAAAGCTAAAATAAAAAATAATGAAAATAAAGAATATTGCTCTATTTTGCATTGAGCCCTCTTTTAAATTGAATGTTACGAATGTCGGAATTGAATTCTATACGTTCTCATTTTACATGTATATATATATATATATATATATATATATATATATATATATATATATATATATATATATATGAAGAAATATAGTTTTAAGGTGTGCTATATTTATGGGATAAAGTGCTCAATATCAGAGATAGAGCGCATGTAAATATAAATATAAAAGTGAACAGGCAGCCTGACGATTGGGTCCAGCATGAAACAGGGTGTCGCCTCTGAGTCTTGACTTCAATGTTCACTTTATATATATATATATATATATATATATATATATATATATATATATATATATATATATATATGTATGTATACGTTCTTTTTAGAAAATAAAAATGTCTTAACATAATTGTCGGACTGTGTCATTTCATATATATATATATATATATATATATATATATATATATGATTAATGCAAATATAAAATTTGTTACTTAGTTGATTGATGTTATATTCAGCATACCGATTCTAGAGCTTCGTAGCAGAACCTATTTGTAAATTTTCGGTCCACTCGTTTGGGATTAATTTACATATTGTATATTTTAAATAATAGGTTATGAATTTTACCGTTTTCATTTAAATTTTTAACATTTTTTATAGTCATGGATGTTGGCTTGGGAAAGAAGTAATTATTTCAGAAACGAAAATATTTGAAAAAAATCCGGGGTGCCGATTTATAGTTTCATAAAATTCGATAGTGACACTCTCAAGAATTTTCCGTCAAAGTCAGCTACTTTCTCATTTATAGCTGTGAAGACGTGGTTGAATTTATTTCTGTGTATGACTAATGCATTTGTATGTTTGTTTTGTTTTACGGCATATCAACCTCAATGGGTTATTTAATGCCGACAACTTTTTTTTTCCTGGTAAAATTTTTGTTAAGTCAAAAGTCTATTTCCGTTAATATTTTTCCTCAAAAACGTATAGCTGGTAATATTATTTTTTCTAAACGTATAGCTGGTAATATTATTCTTTTCAAAAACGTATATCTGGTAATATTTTTTTCAAAATGTATTGCTTGTAATTTTTTTTTCTTAAAAAATTTATTTCTGGTTATAATTTTTACAAAGTATTTTCTGGTATTAAAACCTATTTTTACACTTTTATAATACCTGTTGGACGTAGTTTATCGTCTTACCTGGACGCGGATGTAGTTTATCGTCATACCCAGGACGCCTAATGCATTTGATAAATTGTTGTATGTAAGATCATTTTTGTGTTCATTGATACGTTTTCTTTTAATATCTGAAAGGTTCCCCAATGTATTATAAGGAGCAGTTGTTTATTTTATATATATACCTGCTACAGAATCATTCTTGTTATGGATATTTTTGGTTCTGACCATATCTATCATCGTTTTGGATGAGGTTGTAATTATTTTGATATTGTTAAATGTTGTCACTGAGTTTTCAAAAACAACAGTAGAAAACCGGAAATGGTCTAACAACAAATTTGTTACATTTCGGTACAGGGAAACACAATGTAGAATAGAAATTAGGTAAGAGAATGTTTAGACGTGAATGCCTGTTTTCAGCAAAGGCTGTTGCTGCTGCTGCTTCTCCTATTACTCCTCTTGATGTAGGTGTATATTTATGCCTTTCGTACAATGGCCGAGTCCAAACCTGAAGGGAAATATTCTCCCTCACAACATTAAGGTTGAATAAATTGTTTTGGATGACAGATGTAAAGTTGGTTTGTTGTTGCTTTTAGCGGGATATCAACCTGTATGGGTTATTTAATGCCGAAATCTATATATTTAGTTACACAATTTAAAAAAAATAATAATAACTTTTTAGTGATACATGTCTTACTAATTAACCCATAGAGGGGAGAATAAGTGGATTCATACCTTTCCCTATGGTATTTACGCGTAAGTGAATTTAACGAACCCAACAGAAATTAGAACTAGGATCGCCAATTAACAATTCCGAATCATTACCTATTACACCACCCTCACATCCGGGATTACTGATATTCCCAAGTGGTTACCTAACTAGGTACTGACCAGGCTCGAGGTTGCTTAACTTCGGTGATCCTGCATAATATTCAAGAAATATATTTTATTTCTATTTTTAATAGATGAATAGAGGAGCCACCGTGGGGTAATGGGTTGCGGCTCGGATTGAGGAATCGGGAAGCCGAGTTCAAATTCTATTACGTGTTAATACCCTTGGGAAAGGTATGAATCCTCTTCTTCTCCCCCCCCCCACCAGCTATTGGTAAATAGCAGCACAGACCGGGTTCTATAGCTTTGGATGGCAACTGGTCTACTACCGAAAGAAATAACGACCTACTGCGGGATATAATCTGCCTCAAAAGATACATGATCGCCTAAGCGTGTATCACGCATGGCACATAATTGACTGAGAGGAATAGAGTAAGGATGGACGTATGTGGCATACATCTTCAAAAATATGACGTAATGGAACTCCATATATTTCTTGAATATTACCCACGACTTATGACACGCTGTGTCCTCCATATATTTTGACAGCCACCTGATGAATATTCATGAACGTTCTCAAATTTAAAAGCCTTGATAAGCCAGTGAATTAAACCAAATTTAAATTGACATCCTGGCTTTTGTATATAAACACGTGCAACAAAATAAACATTTACATTTAATCTCCCTCGGAGTACAAAACGCGTCCGCTAAGAATAGTTTTTCCCCATCTCTTATTCATATATATATATAGATATATATATATATATATATATAATCAGAGACGAACAACGGGGATGCTCTCGCTGTTTATCTTTCCCTCTTGTAAAGAATTCCTATTGTATTGTTATCCTAACCATTATTTTTATTGTCGCCGTTCACAAGGAAATCCGAATTCTGCATCAGGTTTATTGAATAATTTCATTGTGTGCCTAAATTCAACAAATAAACATCATGGATCCTATTCAGTATCGATTACGGCACCCACTATATTCCTCCTCTTCGCTCCCCTACGACAACAGTTCTCCTCCGCCACAAAGCCCAAACACCACCACAAAGATGCCACGCAAAGAAGATTTTCTTTTCCATATTGTACAATTTGCGATAAGGCGATGTTGTTTGCTTTAGTCGCTCGATAAATTGAAAAGCAAATACAATATCCCTTCTTGCCGTTCGAGTGCGAATTGATTACTTAAAAGAATGAATGATTCTATCATAAGAAAATTATACAACACTTATTTCGATTCACCGCGTTACTTAGAACGATTATTTCATTACTTATATAAATGTAAAACCAGTCTCAATTGGCAATAACATAAGTGACAGATGGTTATAAAAACGCAATGCTGATTATGTACGGATTATTTGCTTAAATAATGCACTGCTATTGTTTGCATTACGTGGCAATAATTGTAAGTAAAATGATGCACTACAATAAGTAAACAAGTAATCTTTTTAAGTTCTCTGAATATCTGTACCTCAGAAATATATGTACTTCCAAGAAAGCGATATCTAAGATTTAAAATGCATTTTCTTCATTTCTTGAAGCTTTTATTTTAGTTTTAACACCAAGCTAATAGATTAAATTTAATATTTACAATGAGCAAAATATTTTGATGTATTTCAAACCGAATCTAAATTGATTCGAATGTTATTTTTAAATCGCTCAAACTGGCCATGTTAACAAATCTGTCAACTCAATATAATTCTCTTTATTAAAAAATCTTTCAAAACTAAAATATACTTTCTGAAACTTTATTTGGAGAAAATTAACTGATTTAAAGTTCAATTAATATGACTTAAAACAAATATTACTTGCTTTTAATTAAAAATATCGCAGAAAAGCAGTTATTTTATACGTGGAAGTGAGTGTTATTATTAGGTGTTGACACATTTATTGATAACTTGATGTTTGCAAGATTTATGTAAGGGGGAAATAACTGTAGTAAAACTACATGACGAATACAACGTAAACGTCCGTTTGTGATATTTTTAACAACCCATTAATCTTGAAAATTTAAATTATTTTAAATATTCTAATATTTTGTTGAATTTTAGGTACTTTGGCCTGATAGTCTTACTTACATAGACGCTTGTTGAGGAAATGTTAGAAAATTACCTATAAATTTTGAATTTGTTATAGTTAAGCGTTTATTTTCTGATAATATCGCGTATGGACATCCGTATTTACGTTTATATACACACAGAAATAATTCACAGTTCTTTTTAAATTACTGGTGGCCTCTAAATTGTATTAAACTTTTTTTCATTTATGATTAGTAAATATAGTTTTTATTTAATAACAATATCACTTGACCGATAAAAATTAATATAGAATTCTAAAAGATTTAAAACTTTATAAATTATTTTAATTAAAGTTTTAAAAAATGGAAACAATTTTAGTAAAAATTCATTATTCCCCGAGGGTAATGTTTTTTGTTAAGATAATAATGTCCATAACACATTTTATTCATAAAAGCATTTATAATTAAATAATGTAATTGTTTTATTGCATTTTTATTTTACGATTCAAAACAGATTTTCGGTAACTCACTGTTCTGTTTGTCAAAAAAAAAAAAAAAAAAAAACTGATGATATACATTCTCCTAGGACTTGTCCTTATGATTAATATAAACATTAAGTGCTACAAAATAGAATTTCTTGAAATTTCATAAAATTTAATCATAAAAATCCGACTATTATCCCATTTTTGAAGGAATTTCCAAATGTTTCATTGTTAATCATGTCAATCATCGCAAAAAAACAACAAATTTTACATACATATTAAACAACATTTACCGACCTGAATGTCCGAGAAATTGTCATAGAAAATATGCGTCCTCCGACAGGAATCGAATCTGTATCCTATAAGAAACCGTCATATAGCCTGACGTGCTTTTACCGAAAACCATGGAAAATTGTAGTTTAAAATCAGTAAAATCGACCTTGCTAACCGAAACGCTCCTCTGTGGCTCAATCGGTAAAAGCATGTCAGGCTATATGACAATTCCGTAGAGGATACAGGTTCGATTCCTGCAGGAGGGCGCATTTTTTCTATGACAATTTCTCGGACATTCAGGCTGGTAAATGTTGTTAATACCGTTTATTATAAACAGAGCATTTGCTTAAATATTCGTATCTATAAAAAAGAATGTCTTAAAATAATTCTCGGACTTTGTCCATTTCATAATGTATACTAGAAAAACAAGATTTTAACCAAAATTCCGAAGATTCTACAAACAATGTCAAAAAATTTTTTTTTTGCATAAAAAATCCTTTGGTCTTACCTTTTCCTTTTAATTAAATTTTGAGCATTTTTTATCATGCATGCTCGTTTTTTAGCGAATCTTTAGACGTGTGTATATATATATATATATATATATATATATATATATATATATATATATATATATATATATATTGGACAACATTTATTAGACAATCCTGACTCTGCCGCCGATTACAATGACATATTTTTCTCTATTTTACACAGAGCTCACTCTGTCCACCATCTTAGAGTTCTCAGGGCTGTGTGCATTAATTTTCATCAGCCGATGTAAGCAGAAGGAAGACTTCATTCGTTCCTTTGCTTCTTCAGGAAAATATGAGTAAAATTTTTCTGTTTTATTTTTGTAACCTTTTATTATTGTTCTTTTAATAGTCACTTTGTTTAGAAATAAAATCTATTTTAATCGTGTTCCAATTTCCCCTCCTCATTCGCTATTTCTCCAAGTGTCATTGATTATTTTGTTCTATTCACCAACGTCCACATTTTGATAATGAGTCGGCCGAAAGGCTTTCCTTCAAGTAAAAATGGCGTCTTCTCTATTTAAGTATATATGTAGATAGATAGATAGATAGATAGATAGATAGATAGATAGATAGATAGATAGATAGATAGATATAAAGACATACAACAAAAATTTGTAGATTTATCACAATAAATTCAAACAAAATTCTCACTTGAATAATTTAAACAAGAACACTAGCATTGCGGAATCGCATGTTCCAAAATAATATAACTGTCAAAAAAGCATAGTTTTAAAAACATCTTTCGGTCTATACTACATTAATTTCGTTTTGGTGCTTACCTGCAAATGGAAATATGACGCCCTGAAGATGACAATTTGAAATTGTCGAAAGTACTCGGCCCAGGATCATTAATTCCATCTGTCAACAATTTAAATATAAGGATCGGGTTATTCAAGGAATTGATAGTAAGTTAATGACTCATAAAGTCTTGTTAGCGAAGTGATTTCGACATTAATCACGTTAACATTGCTAATTAATACTTTGCATAATTACTTCTTTATGGTATTATATATATATATATATATATATATATATATATATATATATATTAATTCCCTGAATGTTTCATGCGTTTTCACGCAATCATCAGGTATTCTGCAACTGTTATATATGAAAACGAGTATTTTATACCTCCTTGGCAAGTTGAAGATGTTTAGGGTAATTAATGTTCATACATTACACACGCACCAACCAAATTCACACAGAGAGGAATGCCTATACTGCCAAGATGGAAATGCCGAAAATCACAATTACTTGCGTGGGGGGTAGGGAACCAACGCCAGAAAAAAAAAGCGTGCCTAGAAAGTGCTCGATAGCATCTGACACGGTAGGGCCCTCAACAAAGGGGGGCATAGAGGTAAAGACAAAATGGTGCACAAAAATACCTGGCCCTCAAAGTTTAAATATAAAGTAAGCAACTGCTAAAGTAGTATGCTGCAAAGGCACAACTTTATAGCATTCTCCCTTACGAGTTGGTTACACTGTAGGTTATTTAAATTTGAACATATATAAAGCACCTTGTCTGCCATATTCAATGGAACTTGTATATATATATATATATATATATATATATATATATATATATATATATATATATACAAGTAGAGGATTGGTGTATACGGGATAAATTCCAATAACCAACAAATACTATTCTTAAAAGAGTGCTCAATACAGATTAGAGCAAATATAATTATTTATTCGAAAATTATAGGATAAATATGTTATAAAATCACTACAAAAATAGCGATTTTGTTTCAACGCTACTGGGGTCTTATCGACTGATGGTGTTGTCACCGTAGAAAAAAAAACAGGATAATCTTCCAGTTGTCAGTCAAGAATTGTTGAAACAAAATGGCTATTTTTGTAGTGATTTTATAACATATTTATGTTATAATTTTCGGATAAATAATTATATATATATATATATATATATATACATATATAATTATGTTTATATATCTATATATATTATATATATATATAATATATATAATTATGTTTATATATATGTGTGTGTGTGTATCGATGTGTGTGTGTGTGTATATATATATATACATATATATATATATATATATATATATATATATATATATATATATATATATAAGGATATTACATCGAAAACCTGTAAAAGTCGCTATACAATTGCCGTCGTGTTTCGATATGTATCACTACATCTCATCAGGCTATTGTAAATTACTGGCGAGTGAACGATTTATTTAGATCTAAAAGCAAAATACAGACTCTTTTTACGAAAAACAAAAAGAAAGTTGAAATTTGGCTTTTAGATCTAAATAAATCGTTCACTCACGAGTAATTTACAATAGCCTGATGAGATGCATTCATCCATATCGAAATATGATGGCAATTGTGTAGGGATTTTTACATGCTTTCGATGTCATATTCTAAAATAAATAATATTTCCCTACATTGTATTGTGCCCTCTTTTGAATTAAATGTTACAAACATTGACATTGTTTTCTATTCTTTCTCATCTTACCTGGACACACACACACAATGTTTGAAATAGCCTCGAACTTCATGGAGACTTCCAGAAATTTATGGATCCTTCTAGAACGTGTTTTCGTTTATTTGTAAGTTTGTATGTTATGGTAGATGTATAAACTGTTAAATACGTTACAAATAAATCAGTCCTATGCAATTACATCATCAGCAATTCGACAAATGAAGCTTCTGCAATTTTGCAATTTTGTTTATTTGTAATGTTATATGTTATGCTATAGCCATAAACGAACAAAAGAGTTAAAATACTTAAGTACAATACAATTAAATCATTAGCAATTTGAAGAAGAAAGCTTCTGAAATATTTTGATATTTTACTCTTAATGGGTGTTTAGAAAATTCGAATTTTCTGTTTGGGTTGTCTCATTTCAAGAACGAAAATAAATTAAGGCTTTTGTTTAATTGATTTTGAATAAAATTGCATCGATATATGAAACAGGAACATAAGGTTACAAGAAGCCGTAACACTAGTACACACACACACACACACACATATATATATATATATATACATACGAGCTCTGTCTGAAAACTAACGAACTGGGTTTGTTATGTGAACTATGGTCAAAAGAGGGATAAGTGGATTGTGTTATCATCTAATATGATATCTTCGGGGTATATAACTTTAATCTTAGCTTTCTGCAACAATTGCATTTGTTTATATGTTTTTGTGACAGAAAAGGTCGTGGATGCTTCACGACGGCAATGCACCTGCTCACAACGCCCTTAGCATCCAGCAGGTTGTGGCCGAGAACATCGCCGTACTGACCTTGCTACGTGTGTTTTTTTGTTTTTTTTTCCTTTCTCCAAGCTCAAGGGGATCATCAAGGAGACCTGTTTTGAAGGCGTGGAGGCCGTAACGATGGAGCTGAAGGTCATCCAAGAAAAATCCTTCCAGGAGTACATAGAAGCGTGGCAGAGTAGGAGGGAAAAGTACCCTAAAGTCGAATGGGGTACATTAAAAAGGAAACCATTTAGTTTATTGTTTGGAATTGAAATAAATTGTTTGTGACACCAGTCCCGTTACTTTTCAGAGACAGCAAACACACAAACACACGCATACACACATAGGCACACACACGCGCATATATATATATATATATATATATATATATATATATATATATATATATATATGCACACACATTCAAGTCATCAGAGGATCGTGTGAGCGTTAAACTCGGTTATGGCTAGGGCCATCCTTTCATAGGAATGATCGTTTTTTACTCTGTCTAGGCAATCTATGCTTCGAGCACTATACTTAGTAGGCAGGTTTGACTTTAAGCCTCCTTTTTCCTTCTTTTTTCAGTATTTTCGTCTTTGTTCTTGACTTTATCTGGATATGAGTTTTAAGTTTTGGCAAGTTGTCCGTTGGTTCCATCAATAATTTTGTTATTTAACACACACACACACACACACACACACACACACACACACACATATATATATATATATATATATATATATATATATATATATATATATATATATACAGGGATGGCCAAAAGTCGCTTTACCCATATGCAATAATGATAAACAGAAAAATATTCAATAACTAACAGTTACATTTTTTCTTTATTTTCGCCAGTATTCACATGCTTCGAGCTCCCATTTCTTTTTACCATCTATTCGTTTTTAAATCATTTGGAAATTTGTTTTTTTACTATTATTGAAAATGGGTAACGCCACTTTTGGACCTCTCGTAGGTTGAGCACTTTGGAAGAAAGGGAATTTGTCGGCTGCTGCTATTAACGCTAAAAGCTCTTCGCTATGAATTGAGCACTCTGGTAGCCGGCAATGCTTATATCGTGTATATAAGGTGTTAACATTCCCTTTCTCCGCTGTGTGAGCTGATAAACCTAAAGGCGAGAGTCTTTGACTGATGTAAAATCGGTCGGGTTTCCATCCTGGCTTGAAACAAATCGCATGTCTATTCACACTGATGGGCTGTGATAGAGCGATCTGTCTCTCTGTAGATAACTATATATATATATATATATATATATATATATATATATATATATATATATATTAGGTACTCATATTCAGAGAACTTAAAACGATTACTTGCTTACTTATTGTAGTTCATCATTTTACTTATTGGCACGTGGCGCAAGCAATACGCAGTGCATTATTTAAGCAAATTAACCGTAGTCAACAATGTATTTTCATCACCAGCTGTTATTTATATTTTTGCTATAAATATACTCAAATGACTATAATTGATAACAGATGCCATTGGCTTATATCAACGGCTTCCCATACTTAACACTACTCGTTTTTACTCTCGTGTGATCATGTGTGACGTCACGAGCCGCGATGGGATTTTCGCTTCCAGCGTCTCGTGTACACGAATTTGCCGTTGCTTGTAAATCTTCCATGCAAACAAAAAATGACTATCATTATTGCCGTGTCAGTGTATTGTTTAATATATTGGAAAGTTATTGTCATCTTTGATGATGGCTTATGTAAGCTAAAAGCTTAGATAGGATTAAAAAACATGTATCAATATGGCGATTTTCTTTCGTCTTTCAATGATAACGTTATTAAGCTTATCAGACGATATGAAAGGAATTTGCATAAAATAAATACACAAAACTTGTCTATATTATTTAATGAAACCTGCATCAATGAAAATATGCCTCCTAAATACACACAAACGATATATATATATATATATATAAGTTTTGGGGATGAGCCTGGGCCTTTAGTCGAGCTTATTTCATTCTATTTCCCTCTGATTTTGTTTTTTATCGTTTTTGATATTTTTGATGCCCCACATTGGAATAGAAAAACATCTGCCAAGGAAGGCGAAATGTAAGAACCTGGGTGCAAGTTTACGGGTCTTACCGACATATAACGTTGAAACATCGATTCTCCTCCGATGAACGAAGTTAAATAACGTTGGTCAGTGCCTAAATAGGTGACTGCTCGGGAATATTGTAAGCTTGGGTGTGCGTGTGATGTAATAGATAAAGGCTCGGAATTAGAAATCGGAGAGCCGAGTTCGAATTCCAAGTCGGGTTCGTTATATTCAGTTGCGCGCAGTATACTCCCGAGAGATCTCCCGATCAACGGCCTTGCTGCCGGATGTAGCTTATAGTCATACCTAGGATTACATGGAAAACATAAACTTCGAGAAAATTGCAGAATATTCAGTGTAAAAGCAACCAAACGGCTACCAAAGAATAGAGTAGGGTATTCGTAAAACGTATCTCCCTGTAGCGGACAGTTTTGTTTTCAAATCCCATAATTATCGATCAGAGTTTTTACTTTCGTTATCGAATCACTCTTCCATTCCAACAAACTTAACATCTTTTAATGATAACAGTGTGCATCAATTACTTTTACCACCGCAGCTTTTGCGACAATCCACAGAGATTTCACGCCCTATAAAAAATCTCTTTGAAATGACGAAAATTAATGATAGCCAATACGAAAGCGTTAAAACTTTCTGTAATAAATGGTCGGCATCATACGTAAAAAAATAATAAATAAAGAATACTAAACTGACATAAGGATTTCTGTTCAGGAGATAATTATTGAATTAATTCCTTTCATGCGTTACTGCTGAAAAGTTAAACATACAAATAATATCCGGGCATTTCATCATCATCAACATCATCATTATCATTCCCTTGACTGCTTCAGTCGTTGGGAGAGCACCCAAGAGCAGAAAAAACAGACAACCTAATTCAGGATGATCTCTTTTGCGATGGCTCTCGGGATTGCCATGTCCATCCACTCTTTGATGTTATCTGCCCAGCTTTTTGCCTTGCCGTCTCCGTTTGCGTCCGCATTCAACAATGCCTTGCATGATGGCCTTGCAGAGGCTGTTATGCCGTGTGACGTAGCCAAACCATCTTCCGACGTTTAATAGTAGCGAGAAAAGATTCCTACGTGGCTTTTGACCTAGCTCCGCACATAATCGGTGGGTTTGTGATACCAGTAGGAGATCTAGAGGAGCTGTCTCAGGCATTTGTTCTCGAACGCCTGGATCGTTTTTTTCTGCTTCAAACAGGAGTCTCACACCCGTAGAGGAGGATCAATCCGACCAACGATTAGTATTACGTTGAACATGATATGGAAGCTGATGTTGCTCTTCCATATCAATTTCAGCCTGACCATCGCCATTATGGTTGCGGTGACACCCGTACTGATTTATGCGTTACAGATACCAGGGTTGCTCTCTAGTATTTAAAGCCGCACATCTCCAGTGGTTCGCCGTCTGTGGCGACGCTGGCATTGGTGTTACTTGTGCTATTCCCCATTACTTTGCATTTGCCGCATAGAGTCCCATTCTATATACGGCGGTTCTTTCAACGAGCTTCTTGGTCAGGTCTTGTGGCTCACTGTTACTGTCTGCCATAAGGTCTCTATCGTCCGCGAAAACCAGTTTGCATATAGGTCTACCGCCGATAAAGATAGAAGTGTTGTTATCGTACATAATGGCCTCTGCCATGTCCTCAAAGGATTTAGCATAGAAGAAGGGCTTATACAAGTCACCAGGCCCTCTATGACCAAACCATCATTGCAGTTCTATTGAGTAATCAAGTGGGAGATATCTCCTAGCTCTCTATCGTCGTTAAACAAGGATGCCTACACACTCCAATTTGAATATCTATTCAGTAAGTTCAGTACAAGCCTAAAACGTGTTGAAAACAAAACTTTTAGTCCTTTATTCGAAAAGAATGAACCTGTAAACATACAGCAGGTCCCATTCTCTGCTTTTCATCAACCGGACAAATTGGTGTGCGAAAAAGAAAATTTGGCAAGGCCTGAAATTACTGCCATGGTGAGAAATGAAAAAGCGAATCCAGTTTCCCAAATATTCCTTTCTTTATTCAGGGATTCGCGTACATGGTTTAGGCGAATAGGTTGGTAATCTTTAGGACAACTTGCTACTTTTGTCAGGACAGACTAACGGATCAGCTTTGTTCTGACCTATCTTG
Organism: Acanthosepion lycidas; assembly: GCA_963932145.1. Lineage (NCBI taxonomy): Eukaryota > Metazoa > Mollusca > Cephalopoda > Sepiida > Sepiidae > Acanthosepion > Acanthosepion lycidas. Next base: position 110,895,978 of record OZ010583.1, on the reverse strand, counting down.
AAACTCACACACCCAAGGGTTGCTTGTGTGGCATTGGACCTCTCTCTCTCTCTCTCTCTCTCTCTCTCTCTCTCTCGCTCTCGCTATATATATATATATATATATATATATATACAAATAAAGAGAAAGAACAGACAGATTTTAAAATTTTATATATATATATATATAACTTAGAATTTGGTATATTTATGAGTGAAAAGTGCTCATACCAAATTCTAAGCAACACACACGCACACACACACACGCAAACACACACACACACACATATATATATATATATATATATATATATATATATATATATATATATATATAGTGAACAATCGAGTCAACACTCAGAGGCGATAGGCTGTTTCATGCTAGACGCAATCGTCAGGCCGCGAATTCGTGAGTCGACGATTGCGTTTAGCATGCAACAGCCTGTCGCCTCTGAGTGCTGACATTAATGTTCACCTTTATATTTATATTTACATACGCACTATCTCTGATATTGAGCACTTTATCCCATAAATATAGCATACCTTAAAATTATATTTCTTCATAGATATATATATGTATATATAGATATAGATAGATAATATTAGTGGTCAATATACATATATATATATATATTGCCAAATGGATAGAATCCAGGGAGAACTGTCTAGGACAGCGTAAGAATATAATATAAAAGGCTCAAACACTAATATTTCATTGTTATAATTTATTACATTGAAATCGTAATCGCGATCCAATTCATCTGACCTATAAATTCAAAAAGAAATTGGAAAATATAACTCCGGGTATAAAAAACAACATTTTTGTGAGTGTGTATGTGTGGGAGTGGGAAACAAGTGTGAGAGGGAAATGTATGAAAGCTCTAGAGAGAGGTGTAATAGAAGAAAGAAGAACAGGATGGCCTAAAGGTGAAGATGGGGATTAAAATTTAACAGATAGAAGTTTTAAAGAGAGGAGTTAAATAACGGTTTAAATGAGTGAGATACAGAGAAATAGGAATTATTTTTCGATGCATAATTCGCTACCGATTCGCTGATTAAAATTTAAAAAAAAAAAACGATACCGGTAACATGTGAATACATTTGTGGTGACACTACGCACGTAAAAAAAAAACAATATGATCTAAACTTAAAATCCAGAAGATGAGAGAGAGGGAAAAAAAGGGGGGTCCCAAACTAAAAACGCGGACATTTATAAGAGAATTGATGTGTAATCAAGAAAATTTATTTATATATATATATATATATATATATATATGATAAAACATAGTTCTTAGTTATGCTATATTTATAGGTTAAATGCCCAGGGATAGAACGCATACAAATATAAAAGTGGACATTGAAGCCAAAACCCAGAGGCAACATTCTCTTTCATGCTACAAGTAATCGTCAGGCCATGTGCATTGTGCTTTTTGCTCGACTTTTTATATATATGCCTTCTTTGTTTTTGATTTTGTCGACTGCAAGGTATAGGGGGTTCACTTAGGCACCGTTTGAGAGATACAAAGCACCATAATGCAATTCACTCCGCCAGAAATTTGGAAACGGCATACCGTACTGCTTGGCATTCGCGCCGGAAGCTCCAATACGAACATTTCAGAGTGTTTGGATGTCAATCTGAGGACAGTACAAAGAATTCGGAAAGAGTTGGTCGAGTCTGATGGCGATTACGAAGATGTTTGAAGTGATCACTAACGATGGCGACGTTATGGCCACATTCATTTTTCCACCGGGACTCAGACTCAACACGAAGGACTACATCAAGTGACTTGAGGAGGTACTGCTGCCCTGGGTTAAGAGTGTTGGCGCTGGGAGACCCTATGTCTGGCAACTGGACTCATATTAGACAAAAGGGCGAACCTAGTCATGTCTGCCAGACAATTTCTGCGACCACATTACTCCATACATTTGGCCAACTAATTCCCCAAACTGTAAGCCTCTTGATTATTATGTGTGGGATGCAACCACCTGAAGAAGACCGGGGCGTACAACGGCCGAAACGTTGCAATAAATATGGCGACAAAGATAAGGACAATAGTCCGAATAATGTATATAGTGTACATAATACCTCATCTAAGAAATATAGACAGATATTGTTCTTTATATATATATATATATATATATATATATATATATATATATATATATATATATATGTATGTGTGTGTGTGTGTGTGTGTGTGAAAATATTGTAGAAAATAGGAAAGAAACTGGTTTGGTAAATAATCCAAAGTTCCTTAGTATTTTTGTTATTATTTTTCAAAAATAGTGCTCGATACGAAAGTAGAGCATAAATATAATTATTTATTTAAAAATATGATTCCAACTCGCTACATAAGAGGTCTCATGTTTCAAAACAAGAGCCGAAAACTTCAAAATAATATTTGAATTAACTTGAGTTAAAGTAGGCTCTGTTCCATCTTCAAGCGAAATTTTTTTGGGAATGACTTACTTCTGAAATTTACGAGTTTTAATAGTATGGTCAGAATTGAAATCAAAAATTTCCATGGTAACATCAAGGGCGGATTGTTTAGAATCGGCAGGGGAGGGGTGTTAATAATTTGTATCAGTATAGAGTTATTTTCATAGATGTCGGGTCAGGGTAAGGTGGGGGTGGCTAAATTTACGACAGGGGAAGTTTTCGCATAGCCTGGCTTGAGCGTCTACGGAGATTTATTTATTTATTTTTATTTTATCCTTTTATTATATCTCTTTATGAAAGGGATTTGTGTATATAAAAAAGCCGTAACGTTAGTTAGGTTTCGCCTATACGGATCGTCAGGGTCATATATATATATATATATATATATATATATATATATATATATATATGACCCTGACGATCCGTATAGGCGAAACCTAGGTAGGTTTACCTGGCTCTTTAGGTTCATATTTAGGTTTGCTCTACTTGGCGTATTGAGCCCTTTACGTAGTTACTTTTCCTTTATTCGTTTTGGAGGGTTTTTTCTTTGAACTCTGAGCTTGAATTCTGGACGATTGTTTTCGCCTCGATTTCATCTTCTTAGTTCTTTCTGTTTTTATCCCTTATTTTCCCTTCGGCATTGGTTTGTTCAATTACAGGCCAAATACCTAAGGCCTTTCCATATAAGTATAACTATATTATTATTATTATTATTATTATTATTATTATTATTATTATTATATATGTATGTATGTATATAAGCAAACTATTCGATGTTCATTTGATTTCAGATATTATAACTGCAGTATTGAGTTCGTGGCAAATTTGAGGTAATATTTGAAATTGGGTCTAAGAACTGATAAAGATGCTCTTAGTTATCCGAAAATGCAAGAAAATGAAACAATATCTTCCGTTCTTGCCAAAATTACTTGATGAATTTTAAGGGTGTTGTTTTGGCCCTTGGAATTTGGCACAGAAATGAAATGACATTCAGTTTTTGATATTTTGAAAGTCAATTTAGTGTAGAACCCGACCAACAGCAGTACTCGAGCTAAGATTGTCGAAAGATATCATATCCAGAACATTTCTTCTTCTGTTTCTTTATGCTCTTCTTGCCTTCATTATACCCTGTGTGTGTTAAATTCTTCAAGCCCTCTTTCCTCATTATATGTCAGAGAAATTTTCTGCTCCTGAACACAAAAGTCTTTTTGTTCCCATTTTCCTTAAAACTGGTCTACTCTGGACATGAGCAATTGTATCCTTCCACAACTTCCTATCCCTTCTAACTCTGCATTTAATATCCATTCATACAAGCTTGTTTCCCTGTACACCCACCTTCAATATGTCCTGAGAGTATCAAAATTTCCAAGCCTTCTTTCTTCATTATATGTGCAAGAAATTTCAGTTGTCTCTTTCTGATTTTAAGTATAAGTGCTCTTTTGTCTTCATTTTCCTTAAAACTTCCTTGTCGCTTAGACGCTCCGTTGAAGGTATTCTCAGCATTCTTCTGTAGAACCACATCTCTGTTGTCTCGAGTCTTCTCTTCATTTGCGAGTGAATTGCCCAGCATGCATTGTTAGATTGATATTACGGAACAGATGAGCGCTGTTTTCTTCGCTTCTAACGAAATTTTCCCGTTTTTTAATACTTTGTTTAACTTCTGAAAGGCATCTTTCTCTATTCCAATGCGCCTTCGGATTTCGATGCCACGTTTGTCCGTCTGCTGTTGAAATACCTCCCATATATTTAAACTTCTCTATACTTAATACGTTTTGAAAACATATACTTAATTAGAAGATGAAACTATTTTTGATACACCGTAATATAATTAATATGCTATTAAATGTTGATGGACTGCCAAAAAGTTACACTAAAAGATGAAAGAGAAAGCAAATCAACGAATCTAATGAAAAACGTGAGTCAGAATTTTTGTCACGAAACAATGTTTTTTTTTTTTTGTTTTTGTTTTTTTTTAGACTTTTGCTGAAACAACAACTATTAAGGCGGGAAACAATTATGCTTGTTGATTGGTCAAGGTAGAAACAGATTTGGGTTAAAATTCATTGAAATTTCATTGAATCATCCGAAAGCATGAAGCAGTATTGACACAAAGCGTATACAATCTGTAGACAGCCTAAAACGCCGAGTAACTAGCCAACCAACACACCGACCGACCTACTGGCTGACCGACGTGTTTGACGTCCGCCTGACCAACCAATCAGTGGCCGAGCTGAGACACTGCGGCAAATACTGCTACGTTAGACATTTATCCCTTGTCAATATTTCAGCCAATAATCTTTTTTCCCTTGTTTCCTTCTTAAATCTCTTTCTTTCTTTATTGATTCTATTATGGCGTTTTCTGCCTTCATTATATTCTACTGTATTTTTACAGAATTTCGGGTCGCTAGAACTTATTATTCTTTGAATAGACTTTTTTGTCGACTGTATTTAGTCATTTTTTTAAAAAACATTTCATCTTATTGTTTCCTGCTTTTTCTTTTTTGTTACATTCTTTCATTCGTCAATTTTTTTATACCCTTTTCATTTTACTTAGTTTGCTTCTTTTCTTAACCCAAACGTATTTTCCCATCATTCATCTAATACATTTATCTACTTCCTTGTCTTTCTTTCTTTTCGGCCATTTTCTTTTTCTTTTTTTTCTTTTTTCTAGCTAAACTCGCTCTTTCTTTGTTTTCTCGAACCAAACATTTCTTTCTTTCTTTTTTTATTTCTCAAATCATTCTTTCTTTCGTTTTCAAACCAAACATACCTTCTTTATTTTCGGTCATTTTCTTTTCTTTCTTTTTTTCTAACTTTCTTTCTAACTAAACTCATTCTTTCTTTCTTTCTCAAGCAAATATTTCTTTCTTTCTTTCTTTTTATTTCTCAAATCATTCTTTCTTTCTTTCTGAAACTAAACATATCTTTTTCTTTCTCTCTTTTCGTCAACTTTCTTTTTTTCTTTCTTTTTTTCTTTCTTTTTGACTAAATTCATTGTTTCTTTTTTTCGCAAACCAAACACTTTCTGTTTTTCTTTCTTTCTGACTAAACTCATTCTTTTTTCTTTCCTCAACAAAACATTTCTTTCTTTCTTAAATGAAACATTATTTCTTTCTTTCTTTTTTTATTTCTCAAACAATTCTTTCTTTCTCTTCCCTTTCCTTCTTAAACGAACTATTACTTCTTTCTTTCTTTTTTCTTTCTTAAACCATTCTTTTTTTCTTTCTCAAACCAAATATACCTTCTTTCTTTCTTTCTTACTTTCTGAAACGAAACATTTCTTCTTTCTTTCTTTTTTATTTCTCAGATCATTCTTTCCTTCTCTCTCAAATCGAACATACCTTCTTTCTTTTTTTCTTTCTTTCTTTCTTAAACGAAATATTGCTTGTTTCTTTTTTCTTTCTTAAAGCAAACTTACATTCTTTCATCCTTTCTTTCTTAAACCAAACATTTCTACTTTCTTTCTTTTTTATATCTCAAACCATTCTCTCTTTCTTTCTTAAACCAAACATGCATTCTTTCTTTCTTTCTTTCGTAAACGAAACATGACTTCTTTCTTTTTTTTCTTTCCCAAACCATTCTTTCTTTCTTCCTCCAACCAAACATGACTTCTTTGTTTTTTTTAATCTTTCTTCATTTCTCTCTCATTTTCCCACATTCTATTTGAACATTTACTAATTTCTTTTAAGTATATTTATGGTTTACTTTATTGCCTTTTTTATTTTTTCAAGCATTTATTTTCGAATTTTCTTTTCTTTTCTTACTTCTCCAACTCATTCAAGTTCAACTTTCTTCCTCTTTATTCTCTCACTCTTTATTTCTGCTTTTGCTTACTCTTTCTGCTGCTTTCTTTTTAAATATACTTTCCTTTGCTTTCCTTTTCTAGGATTTATTTTTCATTTCCTGTTTTTATATTTTTGTTTTCATCTTTTTGTTAGTTTTTTTTTTCTTTCATTCGTTCTTTCTCACTTCATCTTTATTTCATTTACACTTCAGTTTTTAATTTTCGTGTTTCCGCCATATTTTACCCTTTAATTCCATCACGCTCTTTTCTTCTACCCTTTTACCTTTCATTCATATTTCATTCTTCTTTCAATTTTAACTCGCCTGATCTCTTCATTCTCTACTGATGCTCGACTCTCCTTACCTTCTAAACTGATGAGACACCAATAATGGTCGATTATTCTCTCTCTCTCTGTCTCTATCTCTCTCACACTCTGTCTCTGTCTCTGTCTGTCTCTCTCTCTCTCTCTCTATATATATATATATATATTTGTCTTCATATAAATATATTATTATTATTATTATTATTATTATTATTATTATTATTATTATTATACCACTATAAAAAGCGTGTAAAAGTGGTGTATGTCTTTATTACGAAAAACAAAAAAAACACACTTAATAACATTCATTATGAACACGGCCACAATATACTGTTGGAAATATGGAATATTTCAACTTTCAGCAATACGCGCACACACACACACACACACTATATATATATATATATATATATATATATATATATATATATATATATATATATATATATATATATATATATATATATATATATATATATGAGATGAGGTATTATGTACACTATTTACATTATTCGGACTATTATCCTCATGTTTGTCACCATATGTATTACAAAATTTCGGCCGTTGTACGCTCCGGCCTTCTTCAGGTCGTTGTAATGTCGAACTGAAACCTTTATTTCGTTCACTGGAGTAGATTGTGATAATGGATGTCAGTTATCAGTTATCTCCTTTTAATTCCCCTCTCCAAGATCTCCACTGCCTTAACTGGGTATCGAACTCACACTCTTTGGGTCCTGTCACGGACCCAAAGAGTGTGAGTGTCAGTTCTTCATAGTCAGCCAACGAACCTTCAAGCCCAAACCTCGTATGTGATTTGTATGATAACTTTAGACGCACTGTCTCTTCATTCAAATTACTTTAGGTTATGTCTTAAATAAAACACTTGTGATCTGTCACATAAATTGTGCTTTTCGTAACTTTTTCGCTTCCACAACAACTAAAATCTATATAGATTGATAAAGAAGAATTTTTGAAAAAAAATTTATCTTTTGACTTGGAAAGCAAATCGAAGAGATAAAGTCCTCAACTTGACCTGCATCAAAGTCGTCAGGTAACTTCACCAAACATCTTTTATCTTTTTATCTGACTACGAACTCGGGTTCGAAACTCACATTGATCAATACATACATACATATATATATATATATATATATATGATAGGATCGAAAATAAATTGTCACCCACAAGGACGCACAGACGCTTTTGAACTCTATCGAGAGTGGAAAACGACAACTAGGGAGCTCCTGTCCATATATGAGAGCAGTAATCCATTTTTGGCCTGATCAGGCTCTTGTAAAAGTAGATGATAGCAGGAGTCATGTACTTACTGGACTGGTACAGGGAACCATTTTTTCAACATCTTTAGCGAATGAGCATATGTATTGTGTTGGTGCATAATTATCAGCCGTTTTTTTAAGCCTATTTATTATGAAAAAAGAAACATAACAATTCAACAATAATATTTTTAAATGATTATTACGGAGCGTATGATTATCAACGCACATTTTTATAACCTGAGAATAAAATAATATTTTTTTATGAAAAAAGTAAACAAAACAGCAAGAGAAGCCATGATTCATGCCCAGTGACAGGATTCTTCAGAAACTGAGCTTGCTGGTTTCGATGCAGGAAATCAGTGAACATTCGGACACGTTTGGCTTTATTGTTGATAATCCAGACAATTTCCATATCTTTCCGAGCTTTTTTTGAGACGACAAACAATGATTGAATGGTCCACATTGAAGTCTTGGGCCAGCATTCGAGTTGTTCAAGCTTTCGTCCTCTTTCACGCCGACCAAAAGTGCCTAGTCGCCGAAATCCAATAGTCGACCTCTTCCTGGCTTTTCTTCCAAGCTAGTGCCGCCAGATTTGAAACGGCCAAACCATTCCCTGTATTGAATTTCGCTGGTTGTTCCTTCGCCAAAAAAGTTCGTTAAGATCGCGAAATGACTGCGCTGCTTTCCATTCTTTTTCGAAGTGATAAAGCATAACATGAGTATGATTATCGATACACATTTTTATAACCTGAAAACAAAATATTTTTATTAAAGATTAAATAAAACAACAATTTTTATTAACAAATAACTCGCCTACGCTTGATAATTATGCACCAACCCAATAGGAGTTCCCCTTGAGAACTTGGTTCAGCTTAAATCCTAGTAGGCGCTCAATGCACGTGGCTTCCCACAGGGAAAACCCGTTCATAGCGATTGCTGAACATTCCGGTTCGCTCAGTGATGATGGAACGCCATTAGTTTAGTTTTCGAGATACTGAATGTGAGCGGCCAGTTTTCCCCCCACAGGAATATTAAAACCGGGTCAGAGGAGAGATCAGCTACCAAGCTCTAACCACCTAGAGTTTTGGAGGTGCACCCATATACAGTTGTATAATCAGCAGAGATATTCACAAATGATCGGAGTATACACTTTTATATGAAGTAGAAATATGTTTGGACCAAGAAGCGAGCCTTGGGGGACGTCTGCATTGATTGCTTGGGCCCCAGACGATTGGCCGGTAACAACTACCTTCATGGACCTACCTTTAAGGAAAGACATAATGACTGAAACAACGCTTCCAGTGATTCCATAATCAGAGAGCATTTGCAGTAACACTTTATGCCATACTTTGTTAAAAGCTTTTGAAATATCAATTACGACTGAGTAATGAGTTCGACACTCACTGAATGCTCCATACTTCCGGCCTTGTGCAACATGTAAGCTGCACTTAGTAAATCGTTATACACCCTTGTGTAAACATTGAAACAAACGCTTTAGTTTCCTTTCTTTCACCATTCGTTCAGTTTTAGACCCACTGGAATGACAGGGTGTAATCGATTTCTAGTTTTCCTCAGATTAGGTCATTTGCAGTGGTGTGCAGTAATATGAATCTATTTTCGGGGTGTATGATGAAATTTGTTTGGCCTTGAAAAATATTGCGTGATTGCATCAGATTTTCATCACGCCCAGACATTATTGTCTCGACTGTCGATTAGTTGTCTTACGGTCATCGTCTGCGATGGACGTTACTCTAAAGAAGCGTACGAAAATTGCACAAACACACTGGCAAGCCTTACCAGTGAACAAATGAAAGTACTATGGACTGACTCGGAAACTCTTCTGATTTAAATCCAATCGAGAATCGGTGGTCAATCTGCAAGGAATGATTTCATGGAATGGACGTACGAAATACGAGCATGTGCACTTGGCCATGTTTCATTGGAAAAATAGAAAAAAAGTAGATAATAACGGAATTATTCGTTTTATTTCAATTAATTTGCACAAGGGTGTATATGTAAAAATATGTAAAAATTCCAATATAAATAAAATATATATGTAAAGATAATATAAATAATAAACAAAAGAAAAACTGTTCTCTACCAACGCGTTTCATTCCATTGGGAACTTTATCAATATAAATGAGTGGATTTTATTTTGTAACCTGTATTTATACGCAGAAGTAAAATAGGTGAAAAATATCGTTAAGTTCTCAAATTTTAAACTTGAAAACGCTCTAAAGTATACTTAAAACTAGCTGTGTAAGACAAGTTAAACTATGGAAGACGTTAAGTGATGTAATATATAGCCTAATAGACGAAAGTAAATAAATGTTGCTGTTATTGACTTTTTATTTAATTATTTATCGTTTTTAATGTAATTATTAATTATTATTTTATTAGGCTATATATTACGTTACTTAGCATTTTATGAGGTTATATATTACATCACTTAGCGTCTTCCATAGTTTATATTTATGGCGGTTGTTATAATGAGCTCTCCTCTTTTGTACCTCGACTGCATGAATTGAAGTGGACTACTAAATTGTCGACTTGTTCTCATCGTTTTACGGTTGAAATAGCTTAGATGTAACGGTAAGTTCTATTCTAATTGGGTTTTTTCAGTACTTCTTGCCTGTGGAACTCTCTTCCAGCTACAATTTTCACAAGTTTAAATGCAACGCCAATCGCCATCTTCTGTCTTCGTAGATCCTGTTTTTTTTATTTTATTTTATTTTCTTCTTATTAAAGTCTCGTTATTGTATTTCACTCCCAGCAAACCATTATTGCCTTGATTGGGGTGAAATGATTATTTTTTTTTTTTCAAAAAAAAAAAAGAAGACATTTGTAGATTTGTTCAGATTTTGGGAAGTGGTTCGGGCTTTCTTTTTTTTTCATTCTTCTTAGCATCCAGCAGGTCGTGGCCGAGAACATCGCCGTACTGACCTTGCTACGTGTGTTTTTTTTTTTCCTTTCTCCAAGCTCAAGGGGATCATCAAGGAGACCTGTTTTGAAGGCGTGGAGGCCGTAACGATGGAGCTGAGGGTCATCCAAGAAAAATCCTTCCAGGAGTACATAGAAAATATGCAACTTTTACGGAAAGGAAACTGCAAGAAACTGCAACATGATCCAGATTCGGTTACAGTGATAAGATCTATAATAATTTTATGGAAGTTTAAAATACGCACAGAGAGAACAATCAAAGCTAATAGGCCAGACCTCGTGATCAAAGATCACAAAAACAGATATTCACAAATGATCGGAGTATACACTTTTATATGAAGTTCATCTTTTATCTTTTTATCTGAATCTGAACCAATGAAAAAGTTTTTCTTTTAGGGGCTCAAATGTATATTTTGAAAGAAACCTCACTGAAATTATTGAAAATAAATTTCTCTGTTTCAATATCCTACTATTACACACTGTTTTCCTATTATTTATTCTGCGCTTAAAAAGATAACTAATTGATATCCGTCCTTTTTTTTTTTTTTTTTTTTTTTTTGTATATGGAAAAAATCACCATAGAGTCCATACTGAGTTACTACCAAGAGACCTTTAGAATCCAGACACCACACAACGAAAGCTATGTTATTTTACATTGATATGTAATAGGAGGAGCACATTCAAAACTCAAACAATGACCAACTTCATAAACATAGAGCGTTGCATTTTACTGCTTCGTAATTATCGGCTTGTGATGCAAAAAAAAAAAGACGTCGCTAAAGTCGAATCAATTGGAATCGAGACATGACGACGTTCTGAATTTCTTTGCTCTTTCTTCTTGATGCGATAATTTTCATTCAAGTCCATTTCCTAACCGGTAACGGCTTCTCACAACAGGTTCATATTTCTAAATATGTTTAGTGAATATAACAGTTCTTTCAATGTCGGAAAATCTAGAACAATTTATTGAACCAAAAGGGAATATTTTGATAAAAATATATTTCTCTGAATTCAATTAATCAGTCTATTAGGAAATTTCTTAATCATTCAACAGCTCCTGTATTTTTACATTTCTACGAGGGTGGACTGAAATGTTCTTAGTCTAATTATGAAGGCGAGATGCAAGAGATGTGTAATTTTGTATGCATTAATTTCAACTCTTCTTATTAATAACTGCATTGTTTCTTTCCAGGTAAACCGACATCTGATTGTTCAAAGAAGACTGTTCATCCAGTTGGATAAAAAAAAAATGGCATCCACAGCGGATATGACGTCATCATCACTGCGATATTTTTTCCCAGGCAAGTGTTTTTTTGTTTTGTTTGTTTTTGTTTTTTTTTTGTTTGTTTGTTTGTTTTTTTCTCATGTTTGGAAACCTATGATAGTCAAAATCAAGAGATTAGGGTGGGTGATCAACCAGTTCAAAGGCAGGAGCATACACAGCCGCCATTGAAACCAAGGATTATTTTTAATCATTTCATCCCAAACAAGGCAATAAAGCCACTAGGACGTGTTATGGAGTGTTAGAGAATAAGAGGAAACTACTATTAAAGAAAAAGGACTAATATAAAATAAGACAGAAGATAACGATTGACATTGCATTTAAATTTTTGAAGATAAAAGTTGACTGGGAAGCAAGAAGTCGGAAGAGAGTTCCACAAGTGAGAAGTACGATAGAAGAAACTGTTAGCTTAGAACTTACGTTACATCTTGCCATTTCAACTGTAAAATGATGAGACCTTGCTGCCAATCTAGTACTGCGTTTAAATTCATAAAATCTAGGTATCATAGCGAAGAGCTTATCCGAGCAATTACCATGAAAGTATTTATAGAAAGAAACACTGAGGGAAGCTACCTTACGGCGGTGAGAAAGTGACTGAAGCCGAGATGTCAGGTTACTTGTGTGCTGGAACATTATCCTGGTGAAATAAAACCACTTTCGCCAGTTTTCTAGACTCAGCAGCAAGTATTCTCCTTTGATGGTGAGGCCCATTTGAAGCCAATAATCCCAATACCTTTTGCATCCCAACAAAAGAAACGACCTTGCCCTTCTTTGGGACATGTGAGAAGCGATGTTTCCACTGCATGGATTGTATTTGGTTAAAAGCCAAACACTCATCCTTTGGTTCGGAAACGTTTAAGGAAACCAGCTGCTGAATCTGTCTCATATAATGTCAGATGTTCTCGTGATAGTGCTAAGCCTGATGTTCTTTTAATCAAACGTCAGAAGACATTGCAACCACCTAGCAGAAACCAGCGTCGTGCCAAGTTCATTGTGCGGAATATTCTCAACTCTCTGAAAGAATATATGCTAATAGCATTGGCTATTTGATTTATAGTCTGTCGTCTGTCACCCATTCTCTCTATTGAACACGACTACTGTTTTTCTTGGTGGTGACAGTCGCAGTAATTCTGTCATCTTCAAGACTCTCCCTTCCCCTCCTAACTGCCAACTCAAAAACTGGTTCGACAATGTCAAACAATGGACAGGTATGACTATACCAGAATTGCTGATGGCTGCCGTTGATAGACCGTTGTGGAAGAGATTTCGTACGGCTTCTGCATTCGGAGCCCCCTACAATTACAAAAGTAAAGACGATGATGATGATGATGATTATGATGATGATGGTGATATATGCTATTTCTTCTATAGCACTTCTCGCTTGTGGAACTATCTTCTGGCTTCTTGCTTCACAACCAACTTTGATCTTCAAATATTCAAATGCCATTTCAATTGTTATCTTTTGTCTTTTTGATTTTTCTTCTTTTATTGTTCTCTCAATTTGTCAACTTTTTTATCCTTAATATTATTTTCCCTTATATTTTCTAACAGTGGCCTCTCGCGTCTTAGTGACTTTATTGCCTTGCTTGGGGTGAAATGATTTAAAAAACAAAGTCAGCTGATTAACCTCTTCGCACCCTCGTACATATGGAATTTTCCGAACATCCTTGATCTTCTGATAGTTTTCGAGTCCTTCTGGTGGCCGAATTCGCCTCTACATTACGTAGAAAACGTATAAAGCGTCTTAATCGACAACTACAGATGACACAGTGTTGATAACAGACGCGGAAAGGAAATTATAAAAGCTCATACAGAAGGTAGAGATAAAAAAAAAAAAGGACTAGGTACAAATTACAAGAAGACAAAATGCATGTTTGTCATACAAGAGAACAGTTCCAAATGCAAATTACAAATTGGGGATCCCAAAATCAAACAAATGCAAACATTTTAATACCTTGGAAGTGTTCTAACAGAAGACGGAGAGTGCAACATTGAAATCTGAAGACACCTTGGGATCGCCAAAGATTTCACAAACTAAACAGCGTATTAAGAGACAGATAAATTTCGTTAGAAACAAAGAGTACTGAACTGTTACGTAATATCTGTCCTCCTGTATGGCAGCGAAAGCTGAACAATCACCTAAAAGATGAAGAAGGGACTCGAAGCAACTGAAACGTGGTTCTACAGAAAGATGCTGAGGATACCATGGACCGAACATTTGAGTAACAACGAAGTTTTTCAGAGAATAGAAACAATAAGCACACTTATACTTAGAATCAGGAAGTGGCAGTTTCTGGGGCACGTAATGAGGAAGGAGGGCTTGGAAAATTCGATACTCACAGGACAGATTAAGGGAAAAAAGGGACAGAGGAAAGAAACGCGTAATATACTTAATGGGCTGAAGTAAATGGATGTTAGAACAAAGTTTGGGATAAATAACAAAAAGACCAAACTTATTAAGAGCGACAAGGGACAGGAGGATAATGTGGAGGGTCATGATCGTCTATACTCTGAAGGGACACGGCACATAAACGTCGAATCGATAAATAATTGTCGTGCAATTCTGGGCCTCCTTTCAAGAGAAAAGTCATCGCACTTAAAACGCTTAAATCATTTTTTGGCGATACAGCTAAATTTTATTTCATTTCTTCTCGCTTCTGAATTCTGTGAATAGCTTCAGTTAACTTAATGTCCAAAACGCCGAGAATGTCACTACTCGTTTCTGCTATTAAAACGTCAAAAACAAAAGACAGGGCTCAAACATTGCACAATCACAGTTGATGAAGGTGAGGTGGGAAATAGTACCCCATATCATTAGCACTGGTTTAGTACCCCCGCAGAAAAAAATACAAGCGCCGACATGATAAAGCGACCTCCCATTTACATTAGTTCTTATGACGGAAGAATGAAATGCTACCGCCACAAGCCAAGGAATGTTATCGAAAACGACCAAGACAAGATCTTGTATGATTTCAACGTACGATTCTTCCTGATGACGATATTTTGGTCAAAGACATTGACAAGCGTATGAAATAAACCGATCTACGAACTGAAGTTTGAGACGTTCAGGCCACTAGAATACCAATTGGGGCTTTGGAGTGTATACTACAGAATTTAAATCCTACATTAAGAAAATCGCTTCAGAAGTTTGTGATGTTTGACACAAATATCGTGTGAGAGGAGTTACCTGTCCCAGTTGATACGAACTAATGAGGAACATCCATATTGTAAGAATCTTCTGGAAGAAGTGAAGAAAATAATAATAATCAAATCCAAATAATCTTTATATGTGTACAGAAGATAAACAGTGAATTATGGTTCTGTAAAAAATGAAAGTTCTATTGGTACACTCTAAGCTATAAATATAAAACAGAGGATGTCTCTGTATCTGTCTGTCTGGCTGTGTGATACTCGAGATCGATCCAACCAATTTTGATTAAACTTGGCACATACATTGTACAATGTAAGAGATAGGTTCCTAACGTAAAAATTCGATCATTTTAAAAAAAATCAATGATCGATAAAGCCGATTAAAAATCGATAAATTCAACTTTTTTCCTCCGATTTCGGTCAAACTCGGTATGTAGGCTACTTATATCATGACGAGCTCAAAGATACCTCATTTTTTTTATTTCTACGCCACTGCGTTTGACGAAAAACGAAAATTGATTTCAACACAAATCGATTTCAACACAAATTCTAAACTAAAAAATCCATCAATTTTCAAGCACTCTTATGCAAACTTCACTCAATTGTAGCCAACAATAAGTTACTTGTTTAACAGTCATTTACCTTGATAACCGACTTCACCCATAGAGTGAAAACCCGCGTAAATAGCGAAAAATGGTGATTTTTACTGGTTTCTTTCTAATTTTCCTTGATCTTTCAACTAATTTTCATAAAAACTTAACAATTGCTTTATAAATATATATCCTCTTTTACATCTCTGGTAGCAAACTGAAAAACTGAATTTCAAAAACTCCAAAATAATTGTGGTCTGAAGTGGGTCTTCAATGTTGCTTGTTTTACCCTTTCATGTCCTCGGTTAACTTCGATTGAATATAGACTACTTCTGTTATATCAGTAACTGCATTAATTCAAAATGTTTTTAATGAAAGTACTTTAAAGTAAATGAAGAAGATAGCCCCTATTACATCTAAACATGATGCTGTTTTTGCTCCATTCTAATTGAACGCTTTTTCTGATCGACCAGCTGGGTATAGCTGCTAGTAGGTACTAATTTCAGTAACGATGGACTTTCAAATCTCTCCCAGTTTACAATTTTTTACCAGTTTAGCAAACCTGTGCTAAACTTGCTCAGAATGTTCCAACTATTCTACTATTTTATTATTAGTTATTAATGTTAATTAATGACTGTGCCTAATAAGGTCTACGGTAAGAACGAATCTTCTGTCCGTCACGTAACGCTGATCATGGTCCGAAAGTCTTGTCACCCCTACGTAATATAATTTTCTATTTCAACGCTCTGTAGTTTATTATCAAGGAGAGAGTTTCACCTGACCGATACCAGAATACCCATCAGTTGAAGGATCGACCAGATGGGTATGGCGGCTAGTATTTAATAATAACAGTATTAATATATTAGGTTGGTGCAAAAAATAGACGTAATAATGTCGTTTTTTGTCGTTAAAAATACGTCAAAAACGACATTATTACGTCATTATTTTTGCACCAACATAATAATAGACAATTTTTAGATGTGTACAGAAAATAAGCACTGAAGTTTAGATCTGTAAAAAAAACGAAAGTACTTTTAATACACAATGATATTTTTAAGTCCACAAAAGTAACGCAGAAAAATATAGAGGAATAACAAGTGTCTAGAAAAAGAAAAAATAGTCAGAAAGAATCACCTTTCAGCAACAGAAAATATCCAAAGATTGTTTCTCTGTCAAAGCAGAAATCAAAAATAACAAAGAACAAGACTACCTGAACACTTTTTTTGTCTACGGGAGAAAAATAGAAATAAAACTGGTTTACAAAAAAAAAGAAAAACGTCAAGCCAGCATAAAAATAAGTCCTCTAACCTAATTTGGGGATGCTTATTTCAGAGACGATATCAATTTTCAATCATCCCCTCAAATATTTTAGATATACATATATGAATTGTGATCAAATACACATTAAATATGGATCGGAATCCGACAAAATGATAGGATAAAGAACAAATAGGAAACGTTTATAAATCTAACATGTTTCGCTTTTATTAAAGTTTCTTCAGAGAATAAGATATGAAAAAATTTGTCGTATTTTTATTTTTTGCTTTATTTTCATTAGTTAAGCAGACTTCACGTGTATTTGACTAGTCAAGCAGCGTTCGTATGTATAATTTATGTATGTAAGCGTATAATAATTCTAGTCTGTCTATGCGCGATTAGGATGATCATGTATATGTGTGTGTGTGTGTGTCTAGTAGTCATTATTTATCTTTTGAAGGTTATCCACATGTTGATTTGGAGACGTTTTTATGTCAAAACCGGCTGTGGTAGATAAATATTTATTAGATTCTTTAAGAATGGAATTAATAAATTGCTGATGTAATATAGTGTTGCTTTTGACGTATGTTTATATTTTTTTAAATTGTTAACGGAACTCCCTCGAAGTATATTCAACGTATTTTTTTTTTAGTTAAGGTGCTATTTGTAAAGTCAAATTTATGCCCAATTTTGTTTATAAGTATTACAAGTGAGTTTAAGGGGTTGTCCTACCGCAGGTCCTTCCTGCGTTCATAGATGCGGGTATTTCGATTTCGAGACCTCTCGCCAATGTAAGTTTATCTACATTGCAAGGGTTTATTTGATAAATCCTGGCATCTGAAGTGTTGTTGGATTTATGTTTCTTCCTAATTATATCTCTGATTGTCTTGAAGTTGGTGCTAAAAACCCTAATATTGGGGATAACTAATTTATTTGTAAATTTTCTAGATATAATGTTAGAGGGTGACATTAAGAATTTTGAGTTATTGATGTTAAAAGCGCTATCGGCGGTGTGTACTTTTTTATTTGTGGATATTGTATGGCCGTTTGATGAAACGATATGGGGAGCGAAAATGTCTAAATTCTTTACATTGTATTTCTCTTCTTCACCTATGTGTTCTGGACTACATATTCTGCGTATATATCTACGTTCAGGTATACATATATAGTGTAAACCCAAAACATTTAAACGTTTCAATAATAATCCTCATAAATAGGTGTTTACGACCAATTTGTAGATTCAAATTAATACTTTGACATACAAAAATGTCCAGTTTTAGAATTTAATATATCCTTTCTTTTTAGAAATTAAAATGTCTATTTTTATCAGTCCTATACCTGAATAAAACTATTTTATATGTTGTATACATGTTTATATTATGTTTTTGACAATTCCTGTAACTATATATATGATAAATATTTATTTTATTTTAAAGATGTTTGAGTTGTTACATATTTTTACATTGACATCAAACTCTTTAAATTT
The DNA here is from genome assembly GCA_963932145.1 of Acanthosepion lycidas. Taxonomy (NCBI): domain Eukaryota; kingdom Metazoa; phylum Mollusca; class Cephalopoda; order Sepiida; family Sepiidae; genus Acanthosepion; species Acanthosepion lycidas. Next base: position 110,877,472 of record OZ010583.1, on the reverse strand, counting down.
CATCGAAGATACATCAGCAAGTCAGATCCATTCAGTTACATAGATGGGGATTTCGTGCCAATTGTACATCAAAGAACTGTTTATATTTGACTGTGAAATTGGAGATCAGAACAAACCCTGGTGTCCGCATATTTTTTACAAGCCCTGTTACAACTGACTAACCACATGGTTTAATGTACAAGAAAATAGCTTTCAACTTTGCTGTCGTAATGATTTGGAGGGAACCATAAAGCCATGCAGGTTGTTTTTGTCTCTCAAATATAACTGCTTCTAATGGTACTTCGAGAAGAAATATCCCAACTTTCCTATCAGCTATGAGCCATTCCTCACTCAGATTGTCTCCCTTGTCACTAGGCTCCAGGCAAACAAGGATTTTCTTCTTTCATCAGAGAATGATCTTACTAAGTCGGTCTTTTCTGCTGACAATATCTCTATTAGTCAATCAACCAGGAAGGCCTGAATTACCTCCTGTGATTTGTACCTATCTAAGTAGAATCCTAGCATCCTGGCTGAAGCAGTGGAAACTAGTCAAGGCAGATATTAAGGATGAACAGTTTTCGGTTACAGAACAATGTGCCCCCATTCTTTGTTGTGACCAAGTAATTGGTTAAGAAATAACAAAACAAGAGGTTGCAGATAAATAATATATTGAACAGTAAATACAATAGAAGAGTGTTACACGACTTGGGAGTGTGTTGGTTGACCAGCGTTCAGTTTAGATCACCATTCCCCTGAAGCCTACTTTTCCTACTAACTTTATAGTAAGTGGAAGAGTCCATAATAGCCTCATTAGGAGGGAGACATTGCAACATTCTTCAACATGGAAAACAAATTGTGCTACTGCAAATATTCCACCTCTCTTGGCTTCCCATGCAAACACTCAAATTGGACACTTTTTTATCGCTTTGTCCAAGCGAAAACTGAAGAAATAAATAGCCCAGTATTAACCTTGCTCACTCATTCCATTTTAAGAAATTGTATGACAATATTAAACTCCTTTCTGAAGCTGTCAATTACAAGCAATACCAGTGAAGTTTATGTGGGGACGGCAAGGTCATTGGGCTCCTAGTGGGTATGCAGCCAGGCTTCACGATGTACTAGTTCTTTCTCTGTCTCTGAAACTATCGGACTGTGTCCAAGAACTACAAGCAAAATGTTTAGGAGTCTAGTAGCACTTACGTACCCTGGAGAACACAGTACCCTAAAATATTCTCCGGTAGACATGAACAAGTTGCTTCACACCTCTTCAATCTTAGTCTAATAAAGAATTTGTTAAAGGTTATGGCCAAGAATGACACAACTTTCCTACATCTGTGCAGTCTGTCCCCACAAGGAGAGCATCTTTGTCGGACCTCAGATCCGTGAGGTGCTGAAGGATAAGGAATTTAAGAAGATGCTTACCCTCAAACTGAGAGCAAGGGAAGCATTTAAATCAGTCTATCTTGGTAATAGAAGGCCACCAGATTGCCAAGACTGTGTTGAGAAGTTTTTACAAACTTATAAGCATATGGGATGCCGAACGTCACCCATGATTCACTTTTCTCAATCTCACCTCAACTTCTTTCCTCCGAACCACGGAGCTGTGAGGTGGAAAGATTCCACCATGAACATGAAGGAACACCCAGCATGATAGAGTTCTTCTGTGCGACATTCCACTGGCAAATACATGAGATCGGAAAAAAAAAACTCACTTCTTTCTACTGTACTATGACATGATATATAGCTTTTAAGGAATCATAGTATTTAGTTCTGCCAGTTCTCTGTATCTATGTTTTTTCTTAAATATGGGCTTTTTAATATTACATGAAATAAACATATTTTTATTATGAATATATGAAGTCAAATCAAGAGAGAGACACGATGGTGCAAAACTGTATAGAAATCTGAATTCACCAAATTAAAAATTAGTAAATTCACGTGAAGTATTTTTTTTTTTATAAACCAGTTTAATTACTATCCTTGAACAAGATAAAATATTAATCAAAATATCAATATTCATTTCCACTTGCAGATGTGAAAATAATTTCCTTTTGCGAATAGCTACAAGTACATCATAACCGAAATAAATAAATTAAAATCTTATAATCATTTTTTTTAACATCAAAACAAATAAACAAAGGGAAAAGGAAAATATACAAAATAAAAGTAATTTATTATTTAAATGTATAAAGTACAAGTAAATATTATATATATATATATATATATATATATATATATATATATATATATATATATATAATTAATAAACAATAAAATCCAAAATCACCTAATATGGAGAATAGTCTATTTCGGCAGATGAACATATCAGTCGTCTGCCTTATCAACCCCGGTGTGGACTGATTTTTTGACACAAACTCAGTCCACACGGGTTGATAAGACAGACGACCGATATCTTCGTCTGCCAAAATAGGCTATTCCCCATATGAGGTGATTTGGGATTTTATTTTTTATTAATTATTTGCTCTCTAATAATAAATACACTGAGCTCTATTTGTCGATCAGTTTTAATATTTTAAATTACTAGGATCCACTTGGATTATATACCAATGGATTTATTACATTTACTATATATATATTAATATATGTTGTTTTTTTTTTGTTTTTTGTTGTTGTTTCAATACAACGTGTTTTAGCACGTGCGATACCCTGTCTTCATCTGCCGCCGACCAGGGGTGATATCACGTTTATGGTGGCTATGGCGGGACCGCCACCCCTGGCGCCACCAGCAGCGTTTGCCACCAGGCAGGGTATGAAGATAAACTAACTAATTGTTCCTTTAAGTTTCTTGAACGCGTTTGCCGTTATTGACGCGCTCGTAAAAGTCGTTATAGACGACCACGCAAATATCTCACTTGCGCATGTTAGGTCGTGATGTTGCGCGCATTTTATCTGCTTGTTTTGATCTCGACCAAATCCAACATGACGCGTGTTGAACAGTTTTTTGAAGGCGATGCGAAACGCTTTTCAACCAACAGCCAGTGATGCCTATTTTTGAAAGGAAGGAAATGACCGAATGTCCCAGAAACCCACGACACCCAATCTCAATAGGCATCACGTGACACGTCCAACCATTTTCCATACACTCGGCACGCAGTGACTCGTACCGATTTTTCTTTAGTTCGTGCCCCTCCACCCTGTTCTCTTCCCAAGGGACTGTTATGAAGACCACAACACAATGTCAGGACGCTTGTCTGTCTGTGCGATGCGTATTAGAAATTTTAAGTGTGTCATTAGAACCATTGAAACCTTCCAATCACTGGCACCACTCAGCAGCTTTATATTGGGGGCTGCTTGTTTTTTCTTTGCAGGGCATTCCCCTTCTTTATGGAATTCAATCTTAGTTTCCTTGGTTGCCAAAAGCTGTTGATTTGCTGTCTCACATTGTGTTCTTATTAGATCCCTTATCACCTCTAATACCTTGTTGTGTCGCCACGTGTACATCTGGAGCGATTGTAGACAAGTAGAAGGCACATGACGCAAGGTACCTCGGTCTTTTTGACACGAAAAACAGAGATCTGTATCTGTGTATCCCCACATTCGTATGTAGATCGAAGAAGGAAAGATATCGCCAATGGTTCCAACGCAATTAATGAATTCCACGAAAGTTTAATGGGTTCGATATCATTCCATGTTGTCCATTTACACTGTTTCGCTTGAGTAATAGCAGTAGCTATTCTAGGCTCCTCTTCGAACATTTTGATTTCTTCAACTAACATACGCCTTTTTCTTTTTGCCTTCTCATTGGAGAAGTATTTGTATGTCCTGTTACCCAATCCAGCCCGATTATTCTGAATCACGCCTATGATATATATATATATATATATATATATATATATATATATATATATATATATATATATATATATATTAATCTTTTAACCCCTCTCTTTAAAGCTTCTCTTTGTTGAATTTTAATCCTCACCTTTACTTTTAGTCCTTCCTGTTCTTCTCTCGTCTGGTACCCCCCCCTCTCAGATTCGTCCACCCCTCTCATACATACACTCTTACTAAATTTTATTTTTTTTTATTCCCGGAGTTATTTTTTCTGGTTTCTTTTTGAATACGTAGGTCTGATGAATTGGATCGTAAGTACGATTCCAATGTAATAAATTATGACCATGGAACATTAGTGTTTAAACCATTTTATTATATTTTTATTCCGTCCTGGACATTGAGCTCTATCTGGATTCTATCCTCCTGGAAACTTTTATATATATATATATATATATATATATATATATATATATATATAGCCTTGGACAAAATTATGGAGCACCAATGAAAAATCGAAATTATGATTCAAACTTATATATTTAAAGGTTAAGAATAGTGGAGTAAACATTAATAACAACAATCAATATTTGCTATGTCCTCCTTTTGCCTTTATAACAGCTTTTATTCGTTTTTGCATATTATTGATTAAGTTGTTACAGGTGGTAGGATCTATTTTCTGCCAATCTTCATGAAGTTTGCCCTCTAATTCTTTTTTTGATGAACATTTGTGCATTCTCACTCTTTTCCCTAAATGGGACCACAAAGTTTCAATGGGTTTTAGGTCTGGGGATTGAGGGGGCCACTTCATCACTGTAATCCCTTTTTTCTCAAACCAACCGATTAAAACTTTTGACGTATGGCATGGAGCATTGTCTTGTTGGAAGATTACATCACTTAGAAGGTTATTATTAAATATTTTAGTCAAAGAGGTTCGGTAAACCTGGTCCAGCATGTTAGTATAAATTGTGGAGTTCATTCTGCCCTCACATGTATACAGCCATGCAGCCCCAAACCATTACGCTTCCTCCTCCAAATTTTACAGTTGGAACCACACAATCAGGATGAAATGCTTCTCCTTCCCTACGGCGAACATAAACCGCTCCAGGGGTGCCAAAAATCTGATGAAACAAAAAAAGAATTTGTTACAATTTTTGAATAAATGTTATGGATGTGTATTCACATAAAAATTTCAATTATTACATCCAAAGTTTACGAAATAGAAGCTGTTAACTTACCTCAAAGTTACTTTCGTCAGACCAAACAATTTTGCCCCAATCATCAGGTGTCCAATTTTCATGGTTTTTTGCAAATTCCAGTCGTTTTTTCTTGTTGGCCTGAGACAAGTATGGCTTCTTCCTGGCTTTGCATCCTTTTAATCCCACTTCTAATAACCTTCTTCTCACTGTTCGAGCTGATATGTTTTTGTTTGCATCCTCCCTAAGTTCAGCAGCAAGCTCTGAAGAACTTTACCTCCTATCTGCAAGGGATGCTCTTTTCAAAGATCTGTTTTCCCTGGCGGTTGTAGACTTTTTACGGCCTTATCCTTTTCTGTTTTTGAAAGACTTTGTTTCCTTGTACCTTTTAATCGTTGTTTGAACCCTCTTCCTTGAACATTCGATCTTCCTGGCAATTTCTACCTGAGAATATCCTTCACCAGATAAAGCAACAATTTGTGCACTTTTAATCTCTGAAAGCTGCTTCTTTGGAGGCATTTTCAATTAAATATACACTGGTAGGAATCAAATATTACACGAAAATTACGAAACAACCTTTAGTATGACAATAAATCATTTTGAATATTGGAATGAATTTAGTACGAAACTCAGCTAAAGCTCTTGAGAGAGGCTTTAAAGCAAAAAAAAAAAATACTACAATCTACTGTTAAATATTTTACATTTGCTCTCAATTGTTCACTGTACGATTCTTAACCTTGAAATACGTCGGTTTAAACTATTATCTCAAATTTGTATAGGTGCTCCATAATTTTGGCTGTATATATATATATATATATATATATATATATAGGCTGGTGTTTTTTTTATATATAGGCTGGTGGGTTTTTTTTAATATATGGGCTGTTTTTTTACTATGGTTCGTCCAGTGTAAACCCTAAGTTAGAGTGTCAATGAATGAGAATGTTGTAAGTGCAAATAAGTAGGGATCAATGGTTTAATATTATTAAGATATGTCGGGCAGATAACGGATGATCTGCGATTTAAATTGGTTAACATTATAATAATTAGACAAGAGTTCACTCGAGAATCCGTTCCTCATAGCATCAGTTCTGGGGCGGAAGCTGTCTGAGTGGAACTTACTCCTTATCAATGGAATATGAAGAGAAGTAGCGTGAGTCTATTCAGTGTACGTGACATGGTGAGTCCAAGCTGTAAATATCTGGACTGGTGGGATTCACCTGAACATCTGCCATGAAGTGTACGCCTAGTAACGTTCCGTTTTTATACGGGAACAGCTTAGGAAAAGTCTGGAACCGAAAGACGTTGAATTGAAGTGTCTTTTCCAGTTGTTTTTTCACTATATAATTATATATAAATCTTGTCATTTCTTTCCTTTGACAACCTCTTTTTTGCTATTTACTGCTTCTTCACGATTTTTATAAGCAATAAAATTCGAGTAAATGAAACATTTTTCTGCGTATTTTATAAGCAAATTTCTTATATTAGGTTGGTGCAAAAATGACGTAATAATGTCGTTTTTTGACGTATTTTTTAACGTCAAAAAACGACATTATTCCGTCATTATTTTCGCACCAACCTAATATTTTATCTTAGTCAGACAAAACAGCACTTCATTCGATTATAATGGGCAGAGTATCAGTTCAAAGCCGTCTAATTTCCTTTGGTAACTGTTGTACTGTAAGAAAATAAAAATAAATATTTCGTTAAATCCAAGCTGCTGATATTGTGTACATTTTCAAAAGCTGAATTGTGTGATTAAAAGCATTGCAAGGCATCGACGGAAGCCATTTTGCTTGTTGCAACAAAGAGTGAGAGAGTCGTCTGCAATTTGTTAACTAAGGAAACGGAATGAGAATCGGTCACAGAGGCAAGCGGATATTTTAATTCCTTATGTTGCTGAGTTTGCTTTTAATTGAATTTCAGCGATTTCGAAAAGAGAATTGACTTTGTCTTTGACAATGCTAAATCGACCGAGTTGACGAGTGTGGTGGTGATTGAAGTTGCGCATGCGCTAGGTTGATATTTTTATGGAGGTTTGTGTTTCTTACCACGTGACACTGCTAGCAAAGTCAACCAATCAATAACAATGGTAATTTTCTTTTTTTTTTTGCTTTTTTCATCCTGAGTTTACAACTTATTATGTATTTTTTGGTCTCTTTTTTTTCTTTCCATCTTATTTTTCTTTCTTTCGCACATTTGAAATAATTAAGCTTTTTTTTTCTAAAGCCACTATTCTTTTCTGATTTATTTGTATTTAAAACACTTACATTTTTTATTTGTACTCCTGTGGTGTAGTACTTAGCGGCAGGTAACGAGAAATTGTCGAGTCAAGTTCAAATTCCGGACGTGTTCGGCGCATTCACTTTCAGAAAAATACCCTTAGGAAAGGCACAAATAAAACTCTTCTCTAAAAAACGGTTATTGGTTATTTAGGAGGTCAGACTGTGGTTGGCAACTCGTCAAAGAAAAGAAAAATTTGAATTTCATTACCTCACACTCACACTTAACTAAAAAAATACTGTTTAATTAAAAAGAAAAGCTTATATTCGAATATGAGTATTCATCAAAAATAATGTTTAAATAAAATAAATTAAAAATAATATATATATATATATATAGTTGTCTATATATATATATATATATATATATATATATATATATATATATATTGGGTTTCACGCACTTTGCGATCGTCAGACAAATTCTTTGTCTGACGATCGCAAAGTGCGTGAAACCCAGGATCACAAACTCACATCAATGCAACTAAATATGTTAACTCTATCACTGATATTGAGCGCTTTAAATACCGCGCATGTATAATATATAAATAATATATATATATGAATATATATATGCATATATATGTATACATATATATATATATATATATATATATATATATAAGTACCTATATCTATCTATCTGTCTATCTCTCTCTGTCCCTGTATATATATATATATATATATATATATATATATACATGCAATTTCAACATATATTATTTATATATTATATATGAGCAGTTCTTAGAAAGCGCTCAATATATATATATATATATATATATATATATATATATATATATATATATATATATATACAGGTACGATGAGAACGAATAGAGTACACCTTCAACATGCATAACATTTAATTTATATATATATATATATATATATATATATATTAAGCGTTTCACCCCAAGCAGGGCGGGAAGCCACTAGGACGCAAGCGGTTACACAAGATTTGGAGAGAGAGAGAGAGAGAGAGATAAGTGAAATATACTTTTTTTCGTTTTTGTCTTCTTTCTCTATCGCTGTATCTTTGAACATCTATTTGATATTTTAGTTTTTATTACCCCAGAATAGAACGATCATCGACTTTGAATTTTAATAGATGTCCTCTGGCGGATTTACACTGACCTCTAGCAAAATATTTCTACAAACTGAATTTACCATTTACCTGTATTAAATCCATTCTAAGACGTTCAGTTTCAAGTTAGAAAATGCCAAGATTTTTAAGTCTGTCGGAGTAAGGCATATTTTTAATTTCAGGAATCACTTTGTTTAACCCTTTTTATATTTTTTGTAATCTTTTGTGTATAATGCTGATTGGAAACATTAGTACATAAAAGTAGTATAGTCTAAAAAAAAGACGGACTAGCGATAAGTAATTTGAAAAGTTAATTTGAGGTATCAACAATTTATGATAATAAAGCAGAATGTTTTGATCGTAAATTTTATCCAAATTCTACTCTTGACTCACTTGGAGTACCTTTGCCTGACTTTCCACTACGTCTCTTTTGAGTGATATGCATATAACGCCGTCCACGGTTTCTGCTATCATCTCTAAACTGGATCACCACAAAGCAATGTGGACTTATGGATATCCCTGCAGTAGTCTTTAAGAAATATGATCCAGAATTAACCCCTGGTATCTCTAAATTAAATGTCTTGTTGCTTCTTGCTTTACTGCTTCTTGGAAATCATCTGCTACTGTTTCAATCTAAAAACTCAGATGAACTATCTGGTCATTCTAACTATCGGTTTGTTAGTTTTCAAAGTACTAAATTCTATAATCAACTCTGAATTGGTTAAGCATTTCACTTCGGAGAGTCTTCTTTCAGATAAGCAACATGGCTTTCGTTTTCGCTTTCGCTTCTCTAGGTCAACTACTGATGTATTAATAATTATTGTTGAAGGCTTCAGATAAGAATGGTGACGCTTTGGGCATTTGACAGGTTTCATAAAGCTATGGTATTTCTGGGAGAATTTTTAAACTGGTTCAATGTTTCTTATCAAATCACGAAATGAAAGTTATCTTGAATGGCCACTCTTCTAGATCTTTTTTCATTAATGCCCCGTGGTTCTATCCTTGGACCTACGTTTATTGCCTTGCTTAGCATGAAATGATTTTTAAAAAATAAAGCTTTGAAATGTTTCTTTACGTTGTTTGGAAAATAATCTTTGCATTATAGTTAGCATGTAGTGGGAATTATTTGTTTATATATCTGTAATGACTTGAAAATCAAAGTCATAATTAATCCCATGTTTCTTCTTTGAAGTGATCAAAAAGTGAGTTGAAATTTGGAATTTGGACTGACGAGATGCTTGATAGTACACTTTCAAAGGTTAAATCAGAAAGGCCATTTCATCGAGCAAGCACATAATATATCCAGATAATTCTGAAGAGTATGTCGAACATCCAAAGATTTTCATATCATATATGTTAGAAAAGTTAATAACGAAGTGGAATTTTTTTTCGATGTGACGCACAAAGTCCTTTAGGAGATCGTTGGACTAAAACTTGAACGGAGACAAGGTGACACTGAAATTTTAAAATTTTAAATTAATTTTTTATTGTGTATTTTGGTATATAGTTAAGCCCATTTGACTTTCTTTATATATATATATATATATATATATATACATATCTTGATACACAGCTTTACGGCCAAAGAACATCTTGCAGATTAATCAACGCTTTTACAAATCAAAGACTAGAAAGAGGAAACAAGATGGAGTTCCTTGAAGGCTTGGTTGACACTCGACTTAGAAAGATAATTGCGAAAGATGACTTCAAGAAGCACTTGTCGATCCTCCTCATCAAAGGTCACCACCAAGGAACAACAACATTTGTATTAAAATATATATACACACACACATATATATATATATATATATATATATATATATATATATATATATATATATATATATATAAAGTGATGTTTTTTTTTGTTTTGTTTTTTTGTTTTTTTTCGGCAGGCTTAGGTTGGGGTATGGATCGATGTGTTTTGTCAAGAATTGCTAAAATGAAATTGCTTTTTTCCTTCTGACGACATGAATTAGCTTAATTCTCAAACTGAAGTACTGGACGCTGTCGGCAAGCCTTTGAAGAAATCAGATGACGCTACTTCTTCTCAAGTATGATTTGTTACCTTTTTTTTTACTTTCTTTAGCCTTCCTAACTTTCTTTCTTTCTCTTTCCTAATTCTCTTTCTTTCTTTCATTCTTTAGTTATTTATTTATTTATTCATTTCTCCTTCTTAACTTCGCTTTCTTTTTTCTTTCTTTCTCTAACCTTCCTAACACTTCTTTATTTCTTCCTTTATTTAGTCTTCTCATCTCTTCTTTCTTTCTTTTTTCTTTATTTATTAATTTATTTATTACTTTCTTTCTTTCTTTAGCCATCTTAACTCTTCTTTTTTTCTTTCTTTTCTTACAACTTCCTAATCATTTTTCTTTCTTTCTCTTTTTTCTTTCTTTCTTTCTTTCGTTAGCCATCCTACATATTCTTTCTTTCCTTATTTATTTATTTAAGTATTTCTAACCCTCCTTTCTTTTTTTCTTTCTTTCTTTCTTTTGTTCGTTCGTTCCTTCTTTCTTTCTTGCGTTCTTTCTTTATTACTTTCTTTCCTTAATCGTCCTAACCCATCTTTATTTCTTTATTTTCTTCTTTTTTTTAAAGCATTTCACCCCAAGCAAGGCGGGAAGCCACTAGGACGCAAGGGGTTACAGAAAATTTAGAGCAAGATCAGATAGGATTGATAGAAGAAAAGATGAGGGTAGTGGATAGATCAAGGCAACTGGAGATGTCGATTGACATTACACTTGAATAGCTGGAGATTATAGCTCACAGGGAAACAGAAATAGGGAAGGGAGTTCCACAGGCGAGAGGTGCGAGACATGAAGCTATTGGAGAAGAAGAGACGGCTACATTTAGGAGTTTCGACAGTGAAGGGGTGAGAGCGGGATGCCAGCCTCGTATGGCGCTTGAACTCATGACGTCTGGGAACCAGCGAATGCAGCTCCTCGGAGCAATTTCCATGGAAGTATTTGTAGAACAGACAGAGGGAGGCGACGGCGCGTCTGTGAGAAAGTGACTGTAGACGAGACGACAGAGCAGGGCCAACTACATTGCATATCCGCCTCTGGAGCCTATCAAGAACCCCGAGGCAAACAGAAGGGGCACCAGACCATATATGGCAGCAATACTCCATGCAAGGGCGAATTGTTGATTTGTAGATCTGGAGGATCGACTCCAGGGAGAAAAACTTCCTGGCGCGGCTCAGGGAGCCAGTCTTTCTTTCTTTATTATTTAAGGCTTCTTTACCCTTCTTCCTTCCTTTCTTTCTTTCTTTAGGCACCTTGAATATTCTTTCTTTCTTTCTTTAGCCTTCTTAGATATTTTCTCGTTCTTCGTTTGTTTGTTTCTTTTTTTTCTCGATGTATTTTGCTTACTTTTACTCCTTTCTTTTTCTCCTTCGATTTTATCCTAACTCTTCTTTTCAATTCTACTGTCTTTATCTAAGGATCTGCTACTCTCTAAAAACTACCCACAACAAGGCTGCGATCATATTAACCGGAAGTAACAAGCGGCGCCTTCCTCCAACTAAAGATCGAACAGACTACACGGACCTGCTAAACGAGAGGAATAAAAAAAGAAAAAGAAAAAATTCGTTACAAAGAAAGAGTACTGAACTGTTACGTAATATAAGTCCTCCTATATGCCTTTAAATGCTGTCACAGATGAAGAAGAGATTTGAAGAGGTGTGGTTCTACAGAAGGATGCTGAGAATACCATGGACCGAACATGTGAGCAATGACAAAGTTTTAGAAAAAATGGAAACAAAACGGATACTTATATGTAACATGTAGACGCACAGTATCGAAACGAGTAAGGTAATCGCCAAAAATCCAGTTACCATAAATAAAATAACATCGTCTTGAGATTATTGTTTTCGCTTTACTTGGTGTAGTACGAGTTACCCCCACCCAAGCCTTAATCAAACGAGTCAAGAGAGAACAAATTTTTTTTATCGGATGATACATATAGAGAAAATGGAAACAAAAAGTTGACCTTTCTAGGTCACATAATGAGGAAAGAGGGCCTAGAAAATGTGATACTCACAGGACAACTTGAAGGCAAAGGGACATAGGGAAAAAACGTATAACCCCCGAGTATCGAGCTTGAGTAAATGAATGACAGAACAAGGTTTAGGAGAGATAACAAGAAGATGAAATTTAATAAGAGCGACAATGGACAGGGCATTGCGGGGAATCATGATTGCCATGTCCTAAAAGGACACGGCACACAGAAGATGAAGAAAAGAGCTCGTTAAGCATTACACCATAGGGAAACAACATTATTTGTTATATATTTTACTGATTTCAACCATTACTCAACTGACTTTGTTTCAGCTTTCTCACTTTTTTTATATTTTTCTTTCTTTTCTCTTTCTCACATTCTTTCGTACTTTTCTATTCTTCATTTTCCTTCTTTTCTCATTCTCTCGCTCTTTCTTTCTTTTCTCTTCTTCATTTTCCTTCTTTTCTCTTTCTCTCGCTCTTTCTTTCTTTTCTCTTCTTCATTTAAATTCTTTTTTCTTTCTCACGTTCTTTCTGTCTTTTCACTTCTTCATTTTACATCTTTTCTCTTTCTCTCATTAATTCTTTTCTCTTCTTCATTTTCTTCTTTTCTCGTTCTCTCGTTCTTTCTTTCTTTTCTCTTCTTCATTTTCCTTCTTTTCTCATTCTCTCGTTCATTTCTCTTCTTCATTTTCCTTCTTTTCTCTTTCTGTCATTATTTCTTTTCTCTTCTTCATTTCCCTTCTTTTTCCATTCTCTCGTTCTTTCTTTTTTTCTCCTCTTCATTTTCCTTCTTTTCTCTTTCTCTCGTTCTTTCTTTTCTCTTCTTCATTTTCCTTCTTTTCTCTTTCTCTCATTCTTTCTTTTCTCTTCTTCATTTTCCTTCTTTTCTCTTTCTCTCGTTCTTTCTTTCTTTCTTTCTTTTCTCTTCTTCAGGTTACTTCTTTTCTCATTCTCTCGTTCTTTCTTTCTTTTCTCTTCCCCATTTTCCTCCTTTTCTTTTTCTCTCGTTCTTTCTTTCTTTTCTCTTCATTTTTCTTCTTTTCTCTTTCTCTCGTTCTTTCTTTCTTTTCTCTTTTTCATTTTCCTTCTTTTCTCTTACTTTCGTTCTTTCTTTTCTCTTCTTCATTTTCCTTGTTTTCTCTTACTCTCGTTCTTTCTTTTCTCTATTTCATTTAACTTCTTTTCTTATTCTCTCGTTCTTTCTTTTCTCTTCTTCATTTTCCTCCTTTTCTCTTTCTCTCGTTCTTTCTTTCTTTCTTTTCTCTTCTTCATTCTCCTTCTGTTCTCTTTCTCTCGTTCTTTCTTTATTTTCTCTATTTCATTATCTTCTTTTCTCATTCTCTCGTCCTTTCTTTTCACTTCTTCATTTTCCTTCTTTTCTCTTTCTCTCATTCTTTCTTTTCTCTTCTTCATTTTCCTTTTTTCCCTTTCTCTCTTTCTTTCTTTCTTTCTTTCTTTTCTCTTCTTCATGTTACTTCTTTTCTCATTCTCTCGTTCTTTCTTTCTTTTCTCTTCCCCATTTTCCTCCTTTTCTTTTTCTCTCGTTCTTTCTTTCTTTTCTCTTCTTCATTTTCCTTCTTTTCTCATTCTCACGATTTATCTTTCTCATCTCTTCATTTTCCTTCTTTTCTCATTCTCTCGTTCTTTCTTTCTTTTCTCTTCCTCATTTTCCTCCTTTTCTCTTTCCCTCGTTCTTTCTTTCTTTTCTCTGTTTCATTTAACTTCTTTTCTCATTCTCTCGTTCTTTCTTTTCTCTGTTTCATTTAACTTCTTTTCTCATTCTCTCGTTCTTTCTTTTCTCTTCTTCATTTTCCTCCTTTTCTCTTTCCCTCGTTCTTTCTTTCTTTTCTCTGTTTCATTTAACTTCTTTTCTCTTTCTCTCGTTCTTTCTTTCTTTCTTTTCTCTTCTTCATTTTCCTTCTTTTCTCATTCTCTCGTTCTTTCTTTCTTTTCTCTTCTTCATTTTCCTTCTTTTCTCTTTCTCTCGTTCTTTCTTTATTTTCTCTATTTCATTCAACTTCTTTTCTCATTCTCTCGTTCTTTCTTTTCACTTCTTCATTTTCCTTCTTTTCTCTTTCTCTCATTCTTTCTTTTCTCTTCTTCATTTTCCTTCTTTTCTCATTCTCTCGTTCTTTCTTTCTTTTCTCTTCTTCATTTTCCTTCTTTTATCATTCTCTCGATTTTCATTCTTTTCTCTTCTTCATTTTTCTTCTTTTCTCTTACTCTCGTTCTTTCTTTCTTTTCTCTTCCTCATTTTCCTTCTTTTCTCTTTGTCTCGTTCTATCTGTCTTTTCTCTTTTTTCATTTTCCTTATTTTCTTTTTCTCACTTTCTTTTTTCTCTCATTCTTATTTTGTTTCTTTTCTCTTTCTCTTGTTCTTATTATTTGTCTTCTCTCTTTCTATCGTTCTTTCTTTAATTTCTCTTTCTCTCGTTCATACTTTCTTTCTTTTCTCTTTCACGAGTTCTTTCTTCTCTCTTTCTCTCGTCCTTCATTACTTTCTTTTCTCTTTTTCTAGTTCTCACTTTCTTTTCCCTTTTTTCGTTCTTTCTTTCGTGTCTTTTTCTTATTTTCTTTCTTTTCTATTTATTTCGTTCTTTCTTTCCTCCTTTTCTCTTTCTTTCTTACTTTCTTTCTGTCGGTCTTTCTTTAATTCTTTTCTCATTCTATCGTTCTTTCTTTCTTTTCTTTTTTTCGCGGTCTTACTTTCTTCTTTTTTTCTTAGCTTCTTCCTTTCTTTCGTCTCTCTCTCTCTTGTTCTTAGTTTCTTTTTTCTCTCGATCTCCCTTTCTTTCTTCTCTTTCTCGTAATTACTTTCTTGCTGCTCTCTTTCTCTTGTTCTTTCTTTCTTTTCTCTCGTTCTTACTTTCTTTTTTCTTTCTTTCTTTCTTTCATTCTTTTCTCTTTCTTTTCCTCGTTCTTTCTTTCTTTATTTTCTATTTCTTGCGGCTTTTTTTTCATTTCTCTTTCTCACGTTCTTTGTTTCTTTTTTTTCTTCCATTTGTTCTTTCTTTTTTCTTTCTTAATGTTTTTCATTCTTTTTTTTTTCATTTTTCATATCCAATGTCTTCTTATTAATTTCTTAACATTTCTCATTTGGTCCTTCTCTTTTTCTTTATTTCTCTTTCTTCCTTTTTTTTCTTTGTTTTCCTTTTTCTTTTTTCTTTCTTTCGTTTCTTTACTTTTGTCCATTTATTTCTTCATTTCTCAACATTTCTCATTCTTTCTGTTTTTCTTTATTATTGTTTCTTTTTTTTCTTAACACCCGCTTGTTTCCTTCCTTCCTTCCTTCCTTCCTTCTTTCTTTCTTTCTTTCTTTCTTTCTTTCAGTCTTTCTTTCCTTCTGTCTTTCTTTCTCTCTTTAATGTTTAAATTCTTTCCGATTGGCATTCTTTATGCTTTACTTTTTTCCTTCCAATGCATATGTCGCTCTTACCTTTCTATCCTGAACGTTCTCTTTGTCTCTTTCACTCTTTCTTTATTTCCTTCTTTCTTTCACCCCCACCCACCCAACCTGTCTGCATGCTTATCCTCTTTCTTCCTTACTTTCTTTCTTCACCTTCAGCTTTCACCTCCCATTTTTTATTTGCAGAAAATGTGTTTCAATAGTGGTTAAGGCCTTTCAAATCGTGTTTCTTATTGTTGTTGCTGTTGTCGTTGTTGTTGTTGTTGTCGTTGTTGTTGTTGTTGTCGTTGTTGTTGTTGTTGTTGTTGCTTTTGGTTATAATAACATTTCAGCTGATCTATTCTCTGGCTTTCTTCAGATGCGTATGTAAACACAAAATGAAAAGACTGAATCTCCTCTGAATAGATAGATAGATAGATAGATAGATAGATAGATAGATAGATAGATAGATAGATCTGAATAGATTCATGCATATAGGTCTGAAGAGATAGATAGATAATGAAAAGAGTGAGATAGATAGATAGATAGATAGATAGATAGATAGATAGATAGATAGATAGATAGATAGATATGAACAGACTGAGATAGATAGATAGATAGATAGATAGATAGATAGATAGATAGATAGATAGATAGATAGATATGAACAGACTGGGATAGATAGATAGATAGATAGATAGATAGATAGATAGATAGATAGATAGATAGATAGATAGATAGATATGAACAGACTGGGATAGATAGATAGATAGATAGATAGATAGATAGATAGATAGATAGATAGATAGATAGATCTGAATAGATTCATGCATATAGGTCTGAAGAGATAGATAGATAATGAAAAGAGTGAGATAGATAGATAGATAGATAGATAGATAGATACAGATAGATTTGAATAGATAGATAGATAGATGGATAGATAGATATGAATAGACTCAAATAGATCTGAATAGATTCAGATAGATAGATAGATAGATAGATAGATAGATAGATAGATAGATAGATATTGAATAATTCGAGCAAATAATGGAAACCTAATGAATCAAGAATAATTACGCACATAAATTAATTCTCTTTTATTCCTTTAGTTTTTTTTTCTTTTCCAAATATTTTGTTCGATTCCCTTTTTTTTGTGACCGTCCCTTTATTTCTTCTCCCCGCCTTTCCCCCTCACATTACGCGTTCTCTTTCCTGCCTTTTAACAACGTTATCGTAACATCATAAAACTTCCGATTCTGACGCCTCCTGAGGATATCAGAGGATGTAATCAAAAATGATAGACCTTAAGACATATGGGGGGAAACTTTTCAATCACCTCTTTGCCTTTCCATGAAAATAATACGTCATATAGTTTCTGTTGAAAAAGAACAAACTTCCCATAAATATTCAAGAATTTAACTTATTTAGTTCCATCGCCAAAGAAAGTATTGGCGGTGTGGTTAACAGCACGAAAAATGGAACCAACGAGCCGTGTTCAAATTCCGGCAGAAGCAGTTCACGCTTATCTGGCACTTACTTAACTATTTCTAATTGATTGAATAACAGAAAAACATGCTTTACGCTTTAAAGAAAAGTCATGAATCAATTTTTTTTTTCCAGCGAGGCATTAAAAAATAGAAGACAGAGCCTACTTGCCTTGGGTGGCAACCAGTCTAAAGAGATGAATATCTCTGAATTAAATCTTTCGGTAATCTCTCCAGAATCTATCATATATATCTATAAGTCTACCATTCATCCATTCTGAGAATATTGCTAGCACGTATCATCTGGTGTCCCTGCTGTTTACCTTGAGCTGCTTGATAAAATCCAAAGAAGAATCATCAGTATTATCAATCCTGATTGGTCACTTTTCTATCGCTGTAAGGTTGCCTCACTGTGCTTTTTCCATAAATACGTTCATGAAGAGCTCTTCGCTATGGTACCTAGAATTTTTTAAATTAAACGCAGTACTATACTGGGGTGAATTCTCATCAATTTACAGTTGAGCTGGCTAGATTTAATCGTAAGTTCTATGCTAACAGTTTCTTTTCTCGAACTTCTCACTTGTGGAACTTCCTTCCGCCTCTGTGCTTTCCAACCAACTTTAATCTGCAAAGATTTAAAAGCAATGTCAATCGCTATCTACTGTCCTGATTACTCTTTCCTCTTTCCGCTCATTATTGCTGTTTCTGTTCCTAATTCTTCCACACCCAGTAACCCCTTGTGTCTTAGTGACTCTAATACCTTACATGGGGTGATACCGATTTAAAAAAAAAATACAATGGGAAAACTGCTTTTCTAAAGAATAGTTATAGCAATGAACAATTTACAGTTTTTTTTTTTTTGTTTTAATCATTTCACCTCAAGCAAATAGCGCGATAATTTGAGGGGTCAGAACGTTCCCCGGGTTTCTTAAAAAACAGGAACTACAGAAGAGGACTTCCAACAAACTGGAAGGCAGGAAGCAACGAGGCATTTATTTTAAAGTTTGGATAGAACAGGAAACAATTCTGGAGGAAAATTTCTTTAGGACACTTGCAGGGAATCCGCAAGCCTTGTAGGGATCTTATTTAGAAATCGTAGTTGAAGACATGGACGGAGATTTGTGCATATTACTCTTTAAAGGAAGAATCAGGTAAAAAATACTCCAGATGAATCAAGAGTAGCGTTGGAAGAGAATCTCCGAGCAAAGTAATCTGCCTTTATATGCAGTAGATGTCAACACTTCTAATTAATTGAATAAAAGAAAAACACGAAAGTCTTGAAAAACCGTTTCGATTTCAATATAGCAGGGCACCGTTGTTGTTCTGGGTGCGTTTTTGCATTACGTCGGACCCATGAACTTATTTTTCTCTCTAGAATAATCTGTTCTACTTTGAGCAAGGAGTGCATCATTGTTTATTCCATGGTGTTTTACATGAAAATATTACCAATTCCTTTCTTTACTGAAAGATAGTAATCAAAAACCATCTTAGCTAGGGACATCCAAAGAGTCGTTAAAAAATAAGCATACCATGATGGCCCAAACTTAATAAAAACAAAGTTTTACCGTCAAAATCTTTATTATTAAGAGGAAAGTCCAAAGGATTTTTGGATTATTTAATTATCTTTTTTATCCTTTTTAGAAGATTCAAAATGTTGGTTAAAAATCTTGTTTTTCTTGCGTCAGTGGGAGGATCATAAATTAGTATCAGAAAATTTAACCTCTTTTTTTCTTGCAAAATTCAAATAATTCTCGGATTTTAACTAAATTTTCAGGACTTATTCGCAAATGAATGAAATTATGTTAGAAATATTTCTTTTTTAGAAAATCTGGTAAAATAATTTTTTACATCACTTATTTAATCCATTTTTGTAGAGATTAATGTTTATAATGGTTATACGAAGAACTCGCACCTCTCGTCTGTGGAACTCCCTTCCCTATTCCTGCTTCCCTGTGAGTTATAATCTCCAGCTATTCAAGTGTAATGTCAATCGACATCTCCAGTTGCCTTGATCTATCCACTATCTTTGTCCTTTCTTCTATCACTCCTATCTGATCTTGCTCTAAATTTTCTGTAACCCCTTGCGTCCTAGTGGCTTCCTGCCTTGCTTGGGGTGAAATGCTTAAAAAAAAAGAAATCATTGAAGAATTTAAATCAACATTTTATCTATTTATTTTTGTGAAATAACCCCAGCAGTTACCGAAAATCTTCTCTGAATCATAAAATGAACAAAAACGCAATAAAACTAAGACATTATTTAATTAGAAAGGTTTTAATTGATTTTATGAATAAGTTATATTATGAACACTATTGTCTTAAGAAAAAAATCTCCGAATAATGAATTTTTACAAGAATTGTTTACATTTTGTTAAATTTTATTAGAATAATTTATAAAGTTTTAAATTTATAAATTTCTGTATTAATTTGTACCGGTTATGTGATATTGCTATTAAATAAAAACATATTTACTAATCATAAATGGAAAAGCTTACTACAATTTAGTGACGCCCAATATTTAAAACAAAATGAATTTTGTGTGTATAAATGGGGCGATTTTTTAAAAATACGGACGTCCGTACAAGACATTATCAAAAAGTAAGAGTGGTAATTATAATAAATTTGAAGCCAAAGTATCTAAACTTCAATAAAACTTTAGATTACTGAGAATATTTTCCTAAATTATTAAAACTACTTGAGAATTAAACATCATATAAAAAGACGCTCACGTTATATTCCTCAAGTAACCTAATATAAACTTCCTTCTCCAGTCAAACTGTCAACAAGTCAAAATCTTAAAATAAAAAACTTACCTCCGTGTTAAAAAAATGCATTCCTGCGATATTTTAAACTAAAATTAATATTTGTTTCAAATCAAATTATTTAAACTTTAAATCAGATAATATTCCACAAATAAAGTTTCAAAAAAGTATCTTTTATTTTTGAAAAATGGCTAAAAGTGGCGATAAAATTTTCTTTTTAGCGATTTAAAAATAAACATATTCCAGTCAATTTAGAAAAGTTTTCAAATAGAGCAAAGTATTTTGCTTATTAGAAATATTCAATTTAATCTATTAGCTTGAAATTAAAACTAAAATAAAATCTTCAAGAAATATTTTTCATTCTTTGAAAATTCTTTTAAACTTTAGGGATCGCATTTCTTTGGAAGTACCTGATCGTAACCTATTTTATCCGACTAATCATTTATAAGGAACACCGTCCAACAGTTGGGCCAGTGTCGAGTACGTTTGATCGTCTAAGACGAAGACACGTGCACACACACACACACACACACACACACACACACACATACACGCATGCGCAGACACACATACATTCGGTTACCGAACGCATAAGCTGTATAAAGAGAGTTAACTATGCTTACATTGTAAGCTGCCGAACACATATACATATACTCACAACATTCCTTCAGTGAATGACTGTAATTTCGCGTTCAATAAGAAATATCTATTTCACCTTACACTGTTTTCAAAGACGGAGATCTAGCGTTTGTTAAAAATAATTATTTCAACTGTTTTTGAAGCCAAAACATTTGTCTCGGCGTCCTTTTGATCATGCGTTGTTTCAACTTGTTTTTCATTCAGTTATCACTAGGCTACATCTTTGTTGGAAGAAAACAATTTATCTGGTGACAGAATTACGTGAAACCAACTCCCCTATATTTTGACCCATGCCAGGCGATCTTGAAAGATTTGAAATGATTATATCCGCCATATTTGATTTGAATGATTATTTGGTGACATTGCCACGTCAAATATAGTTGCTTATGTGGCACAGAAAGGTGTTTAGCGGTCATTGTTTTTGTTCCGTAATGGCCTCAGTCCGTTCCACAGCCTTCTTGGGACCAATAAACCAAAGCGTAACCATCTCTGTTCCTTGATAATCAAATTAGCCGTCTTTTCAGCAGGATAATTTTTTTTTCCTCGTAGTGTTAAATAACACAACGCAATATGGTTTCTAGTGAACACGTTTATTACCCTCTTGTCGATTACTTGTTACAATTCTGTTGCTCATTACTATCTAGCAGTTTCAGGTTGCCTCTTAGTTCTCAATTATTAATTTTTTGCGATGGGGAGAGGAGAAACTTCATTTTTACACGGGTATCTCCTCCCCGTCTAGCTAAGTGCTGATTCGTTAAATCACGGGCGAACAAAAGGTACTCAAGCCCGCCACATCCTTCCTCTTTTTGCCTTTTTGCGATGGCATGGCCAATGAAAATCATCCAGGATTTGTGCCTTCAACTGACCCTGGCCCTATCAAATATATTATATTTTAGGAATACTATATATTTAGAAGAACCTGCATCATTAAAGGGATTTTTTTATTATTATCACTCAACCTTTTCTTTCCATTAACCTTAACTTCTTCTTCTTCTTCTTCTTCTCTACTTCGCACGCACAATGTTACAACTGCACTTCTTCCGTGTGTCTTCTCCCTTCAGGACATAGGCAATCATGGCTCTCCACAGCTTTCAAGCCAGGGATTATTTTAATCTTTCTTTATCGTAAACTTCAAGTTCGTCATCGTTAATACGTGATTTTTGGTCTTGGCTATCCTCATTCCAGGTTTTATAAATAGGTCTCCATTTATAAGTTCCCAAACCCAAACTGTTCTTTCGTTAATCGTTCTGTTTCCAAGAGTGAGAGGGGAAAAGTCTATTTACCATTAACCATAACGGTCAATTTAATTCCATAACATATGACTAATGCAACAATCCAAATGTTAAAAATGGTATGTCTCATTCACTTATTAGCTCTTAATTATCGTTATTTTCTAGCCAATCTTTCTCGAAGGATTGGAGTTGATTCCAATTGATACATTTTGTAGAGGGTTCTTGAACTGGAGTCTGTAATTCATTTTCTAACACATCATTAATCGAATGATTAGGTGACTTACTGTTGACACTTCACTATAATTAGATTACAAAAAAAAGGTCACCCATCTTAGTACTCACCAGGCTAGATGTTGGTTAACTTCGATAATCGTATGGTGTTTCAACGTGATGTTGCCGTAAGCCGCGCTGTTTTTAGTCTCCTGATGATAATGGGGACACTGGTCGTTATTCTATTCACCATCTCCTACGGAAAGTAATAAAAATGAAGCTGGCCGATTGTACATATATATGTATGGTACTGCTTACATTAGATGCGGACAGTGTTGTTTGCCTTTTGTTACAGACAAATCGAGTCAAACAGCCCTGGTCAACAACTGTGCTGTTAACAGTGAACGGTGGTGACTTCTATCAGCTATTACGAGTAGTGCACAAGGAACGACGGAGATCGAACCAGAATTTCAGAATTTTAATTTATCATTCGTTTGACGCCTTCAATCATATCCTGTTTGAACTCCGATAATTCACGTCGCTTAGCCATTAACAGCCTAGCCAGTGTTCACACTGACTCAACAAATGTCAGAGTAAAACAAATATAGGTCTGATCACTTAATGACCTACCACTCGCCTGTCAAAGCGACAACCCTACATCTCTCTAACCAAAGCTCCATACGGACACATTTATACCAGCAGGCAAATTAAACCAACAGACAATTGTACCATGGAACCTACACGTCTAGAAAATAAATTTAATAATCAACTCCACCTGCAAAAAGCGTTTAAAAATAAGTGTAACTCTTATTATAAAACGAAAAAAAAAAAAACAGCACTTAATAAAACCAATTATAATCACAGCTTCTGACTGTATAACTGGTACACGCGTAACGTAGTATATAAATAGATGTCAAACTTTCCCACAATTTCAGAAATGAAATGCCCTGTCGGTCTGGTAGCCACTATCATATCCCGCAAAAATTAATATAATTCACGTGCCTTTGTCTCATGCTATTAATAATTGTAATTTGGTTTTTGTGATTTGATGATCGATATGTAAACGAATTTCACTAAATTTCGGTAAGTGACAAGTCAGTCTACGAGAAAGAGTGGCATATGTGCGACCAATGCGCGTAATAATGCTTATTGTTGACATTAGAGATTAATAACCCAAAAAGATATCGGAATTTATAAACATTATTTTCACATCGGGGTATTGTTGGAGTCCCTATTTATCAATATTCCAAGAACGAAAAAACTTTTTTGCAGTGCTTACTCAAGAGAAAAATACATATATATATATATATATATATATATATATATATATATATATAGTGTCAGCGAAACATTCTGTCTGTGGATGACAATATATATATATATATATATATATATATATATATATATATATATATATATATATATATATATATATATGATAAGAAACAAATCACAAACGAATTTAAGCTTCTTCAGAAAATGTAATATGGAGGAGAAAAAGAAATTCCGGTATTTTATTTTTTTGTTGTATCTTAATTCTAGTTAGACTATGCGATATTTGGTTGATAATGTGTGTGGTATGTGCGTTTCACCGTATAGTGGGCATTTTTATTTATGTCTGTTAGTGTCCGTATGTTGATTGAGTGAGAGTGAAAGAATTTAGGTTACACCGGTCGTGCTTTACAGATAGACAGATTTTTATGTATGGATTTTATAAAAGTTAGTGCTATAATAAAGTGTATTTGTCGTGTGTTTAAAGATGGTAATATGTTTATCAGAATTCCTTCTAAGTATTTTCTACGTAATAAATTGTTCTTTTTTATTTAAGGTGGCATTTATTAACCCCTAATTATGACCTGTTTTGTTACTGTGTGTTACGAGAGAGATCATGGTGTTGTTCCACTGTAATTCTCTCTTATGTTCGCAGATGCAAGGTTTTAGATTTCTACATGTTTCTTCTATGTAGCTTTTCAGACAATGTAGTTATTTTATATGATGTATCTATTATTTTATTACTATGGCATTGGATTTATTTTTCTTGCTAACTATGTCTCTAATTGTCTTTGGGTGATGTTAATGATGTTAGTGTTGTGGATAACGAGTTTGTCTCCGAGTGTTGGGGTGTAGGATTGTGAATGTTGTGTTTTTGATGTCGGGGATGTCTTTGTTATCGGTAGTGCCTACTTTTTTGTTTACAAACCTCGTATGCTCGGTGTACGAATCAGTTATAACAAATTTAGTATGGTAACGTTGAACATAGGATTGGCTTTGGTATGGATAGTCTTGCTCCACAACGCAAGTTGCTTCAAAACTAAAACATTAACCCGAAACCTTGAATTATATTGTTAAATAGCCTCGTCAGATCGATACTTTAATATGGATATCATGCCAAAGCCTTCCAGAAATATCTAAGATGTCTGCTATATGCAACCTCTTTCTAAGATTAGTGGTTAAAATGACTTCGAGTGAATGAAGGTTGTGGCTCTTGGCGAAGACCATCTTTCTTCGAACCTTGTGGATTGCCACTAGAGAATTGCAAACAAAGAACTCTAGCAAATAACATAAATCATATCACTTGACGGATTTCAACAACATCAACGTCCTGGGTATGGCGATAAACTACATCCGAAAGCAAGGCCTCTGATCAGGTTTTGAGGAGCATGGCACCACGTATTAATTGCTGCTGTTCCGAGGCCTACCCTGACCCGGGGTGGTAACACTTATTAGGGTCCTAGCTATGGGAAAATAGTTAACCATAAAACTGGGATACACTATGAAAGTGTAAAAATAGGTTTTAATACCAGAAATACTTTGTAAAAAAAAATTATTACCAGTAATACATGTTTGGAAAAAAATATATTACCAGCAATAAAAAAAAAATGTCGACATGACATAAGCCATTGAGGTTGATATGCCGTAAAACAAAACAAACCAAAACAAACAACAGCAACAACTAGAACATCTCATATAACTCAAATAGAAAATAATGACACAATCACGATGTGATGTTCCACACTACTTAAAACAAAAGATTAGAAAGGTAACTGCCATAAACACTAGAAAGAGCTCGTGGACTTTAGAAAACTGTTTTCCTGAAAAAAAAATTTTAAGAGAAAGCTCTTATAAATTTCTACCGACACTGATACTGGCTTCTCGGTTAAAGAATGCCAAACGTTTCCTTATAAGGAAACGGCTAATATTACCATTATCATTAGAGATGAGAAGAACATATACTACAATTTGATCCCAACCTGATGGCCAGGGAGTGAAGAGAAGCGTAACGAGTAGCACTGACTGCTCGGTCAATGAATGCCGAATGTTTCCTTATAAGGAAACGGCCAATATTGCCGCTACTATTGCAATTATTTCAGATGCGGCTCACTGGCTGGAAATCAAACAACCTAAATATGTATCTATTATGAATAATCAAGAGTGGTCTCCTCTTGTTTTGTTTTGTTACTCTCCTCTTTGAGAGAGAGATTTCTTTTACTGGGACTATAAAGGGACACTACACGCAAACCTTATATTCTCAGTTGAATAAAGCTTTCTTAAAGTCTACACATGAGTACTTTTGTCATTACAATATCCATAACGGTAAGATGAGATTCTGGTCTGGTGCCTCTCACGTCAGTCTTATTCCGTTCGATCTTCACTGCTGTGGTTCGAAATAGGAAGTTATCCCACCAGACGCAGAAACAGTCTAAATATTTACTCATTTATCGCTCTCATAATTTAAAAGCTTAATGTCGATTTTACTTTATATTTGTAAGGAAATTAAAAGCTTCGATGATTTTCTTTGTATAGTCAAAAAATATAAAATGTTTATATATATATATATATATATATATATATATATATATATATATATAGTTTTTTTGTTTTTTTTTAAATCGCAATTTGGAACTCTTTCGCTTTGGGAGTTTGGAATTGTAGACGAAAGACAACCAAGTGGAAATGGCTGACAAAAATGTAACGACGCAGGAAGGAACATTGGAAAAAAAAGAGCTTCGGGAATTTTATTCAAAGATTGCACAAATAAATAGAAATATTTGATTACAGTTCCCCAGGAATTGTGAGCAAATTTTAAATGGCAAATGACTGGAAAGCATGAAATAAAAACAAAAGAAATAGAAAAAAATCGAAAGTAGGAAAGAAAGGAATCAGATTTTTTAAAAAAACGCATGAAATAATAAGGGAATGTAAAAGAGAAGTAGGGAGAAATAAAAACTAATAGGAAAAATGCAAAAAAAAATATCAACAAGAAAGAAAACGAAGGAGAGTAAAGGAAGGAAGGATGGAAGGAAGGAAGGAAGGAAGGAAGGAAGTAAAGGTTGAAAAGTAGAACAGAAATGAAAAAGTAAAATGCCGAAAAAGGATGTTAAGTAGTAGTAATGAGAAATTGAGGAGAGAAAAGAAAAAGAAAGAAAGAAAGAAAGAATATTTGGGGAAAAAAGAAAAACAAAGAAAAAAGAAACGACAGGAGAAAGAAACAAAAAGGCCAGAAATTAGAGGTGAAAGAAAGAAAGAAAGAAAGAAAGAAAGAAAGAAAGAAAGAAAGAAAGAAAACAAAATTCGAGGAGAAAGAAAAAGAACAGGAAAAGGAATGACAGGAGAACGAAAAAAAAAAAGAAAAATTATAGAAAGAAAGAAAGAAACAAACAAAGAATGGAAGGAAGAAAAAAAAGAAAGAAAGCTGAAAAATGTCATCGCTGACGTGAGATGACCTCGTTCTGATCTAACAAAATCATAATTTTGTTGTATACAAAAATATCAAAGAGCAATGGAAGCCAAAAATGCTTTTTATTTATTTTTCTTTAAAGCCACACATACCCATATAAAATATATGCATTAACAACCCCCCATGCACACACACACACACACACACACACACACACACATATATATATATATATATATATATATATATATATATATATATATATATATATATAATTCACGCATATGTGTGTGTGCGTGTGTGTGTTGTTTGTTGTGTGTGTGATGTCTGCGCCACATTTTCATGTAGAGAGAAACCTTTCTCTTTGGCGTTCGTTTACCCCGACCAACATTGGACTGAAACATTTATTTTTCTTTACTCTTTGAGTTTCTACCAATGTTAAAGGCCATGTTGTGCGTATAATCAACGGTCTAAAAGGCGTTCAGTCTGATCAAGCGCTGAAATCAGATTGTGCCGTGTCATTTCCGAATATCATGGAGGCGGGACACGAAGAGAACGGAACAGCATCGACCGGACTTTGAACTTGATCCGGCAATTCCATGTTTCATTACGACAACCGTTACGCTACCTGCGCACCTAAAACGTATAGAAGATAAAGAAGAACTCGTAAGACAGAACGAAAGCGGGTAATCTGCTTTAGACTGAATGGTCACTAGCTCCAATCCCGCAATGTATAGAAGTTGTTCCCTTAAATTGTTTATTTGTTGACGATCTTATTAGCAGTTTTAAAAGGCAAGTGAAATCAAGATGAAGGAATTACTTGCTAAAAATTAGTAATGGTTGGCAATGCATCATCTAATAATAAACTCCAAATTGAAAATACTGCTTGTGCAAAAGTCACATAATGAACAATCTGTAATAGATAGATAGATAGATAGATAGATAGATAGATAGATAGATAGATAGATATGAACATATTAACATAGATATGAACAGACTGAGATAGATAGATAGATAGATAGATAGATATTAGGTTGGTGCAAAAATAATGACGTAATAATGTCGTTTTTTGACGTATTTTTAACGTCAAAAAACGACATTATTACGTCATTATTTTTGCGCCAACCTAATAGATAGATAGATAGATAGATAGATAGATAGATAGATAAAGCCTTCCGTTTCTCTTGCATGTAAGAATGACTATGCATGAAATAGTTAAATGGAAAAAGGCGTTGTATCGGTTTAATCCCACTCTTTGAACAAGAACAACATGTACTCTAATAGAAAAACCTGTCAACATCAGTGGATGCTGCCAAGCCGCAGGTGTTTCATCAAAGTTTTCTTTTTCCTCTCTGTCCACGAAACCTAATGTTTCCAACACTCCCAGTAAGTCTGTGCACCAACAAGATATTTCCGCACACTCCGCACCTGTCCTAGACGGACGTTGATCTCACCATAGGATTTATCCACACTTTGACAGGTGCTGTATTTAATCTTGCCGGGTGTCTACACGCATATACATTCAAACATGTTTTGTAGAATAATCTGGACATATTATGTCTATTTGTTTTTAATTTAATCCTCTCGACTTCTCGTATCAACTTCTTAATGTTGTTATCAAATTCATTAAGGAAGACGACGTAGTTTTTTTTGTTTGTTTTTTTTCATTTCTTTTATTTTCCCAACTAGATTCAATCTCATCCAAGATCATTTTCATCGGTGAATTGCTAAGACAAAAAATTAATGTAATTGATATCTGGGAATTTTTTTGTAAATGCGCATGAAACACGCTTTGTTATAATAATAAACATGTATGAACGCGCACTGTTATAATTAATTTAAAATTTAGCTGTTAAAGATATTATACTTTTTAATGTTTTATCTAAAGGCGGTAACTTTAATTCATATAACTGCAATTTTTAAAAATACATTTTAAGTATTTTAAAAACGTTGTTATTATAAATATTGTAAATTTTAAAAAATTTCAATTTAAGTATTTTAACGACATTACTATTAGATGTTTTAAAACATTGTTGCAATACTCATAACTAACCTTCTTTAGTGTTGGTTTTATTTTTCTTACGTAGAGGGACTGAATAATTTGAAGTTTTTGATTTTTATTTTCATAGTGGAGTATACTTGTATTCTCAATTAATATTTCTCTAAATTATAAATGTGAACGGGAATGATCCTTTAAATTTTGTGCTATCGAACTTGAATCTGACATGCCTAGGTCTCGCAGGCAAGGTATAGATGAAGAACGTGTAGCGCCCGTAGAACAATATCGCAATATAAATATCTTCCCTCAAAAACTGTGTAAAAGATTTTTGAAGCGGTCGTTAAGGACGTTGCTCGATTCTGAAAAACGTTTTCAAGAATAAACATGAATTTTTAAGCATTTTTAAAATTCTGAAATTTGTGTGTGTATGCTCACATGATTCTGTGTGTGCGTGTATTTGTGTGTGTATGCTCACATGATTCTGTGTGTGTGTTTGTGTGTGTTTTAAGACATTTCAGCCAAACGAATGGTTTACGAGTGTCAGTTGTGTACACGGCTAACCGAGAGATCTCGAGTACTGTCATAGCTTATGTGAGATTAACCTCGGGGGTCATTCATGGCTGTCTGTTAGCAAAATCTGACATTACTGTTATGGGATCTTACCCATAATAATAATAATGGACTATTCCATACTTAATTCCAGGAGTAGGCAAGGAGTCAGTCGTTCAACTACTGACCGGCTGTTCGGTTGAACTCTCAGCCTTCAGGCGGGGAGGAACCCGAACGAGGCTACGTCGAAGGGCGGAGTCTCTTTCGGGGAGGTAAACCGGCCCTGAACCCGTTTATACGGGTTCAATGGGCATATTTTGGGGCCGAGCCCACGGGCTCGCAGATCCCACATTAAATAACCGGCCTTGTGCCACATGATGCCCCAGTGGGGGGATGACTGAATATCGTCAGTCGTTCAACTCTTGACCGGTTGTTCGGTTGAACTCGCTGCCTTCGGGCTGGGAGGAAATAACCAGCCTTGTGACATATGATGCCCACGTGGGGGAGGGTGACTGAATATCGTCAGTAGTTCAAGTCGAGTCAGTAGTTCAAGTCGAGTCAAGAGTTGAGTCAGAGGCTGTCCGAAACAGAGTCGCGTTCAGACAATTACTGCAAGACTTTGAAATAGTGATACTGGTCGAGACTACATTGTTCTCTCTACTAAACCTGATTGTTCATACTAACACTTCTACTTCTCTGTATATGTTCCTGTTTGTAATATATCTGTGTTATTCCATACCTGTGTTCGCGTTCTTCTTTATTGATTCTACCTTGGACTATCACCATGCTACAAGGAACTGGACCATAACAATTACCAACTGTCTACAAAAATTGTCTTTGCTACATTCGTATTAAGACTTAAGATTATTTGTGACATAGACAAGTAGTACATACAGTGTAACCCGGATATAAGAGACCCGGATATAAGATAAACCCGGATATAAGAAAGATTTTATCTGGTCCCAAATTAGAGGCTGTGTTAACGCATATATAATAGACCAAATACGGATATAAGAGAAACCCGGATATAAGAGATATCTCCGGTCCCGAAAACTCTCTTATATCCGGGTTACACTGTACCAAACAAATAGTGGCTGCAACCGTTGTCTTTAAATTATTTTCCAGTTTACTGATACAGTGTAACCCGGATATAAGAGAGTTGTCGGGACCGGATAAGAAGTCTTTTATATCCGGGTTTCTCGTATATCCGGGTTTGGTCTATTATATATGCATTAACACAGGCTCTAATTTGGGACCAGATAAAATCTCTCTTATATCCGGGTTTTTTTTTATATCCGGGTCTCTTATATCCGGGTTACACTGTAATACCAAATACAATGTAAATGTCATATAAATAGTTTTCAGTAGGGATGAGAGAATGGCGTGAAATCAACACTAAAAAAAATCATGATGACTATGAAGAAAGACCAGGAAAAATTCTCAGGTAAAATATGCCCTTTATAAAATCTTTTATCCCTTATTCTGATTCAGGGGTAACTTAGTGCTTTTATTTTTTAATTTTTTTATCGACTTCCTAGTTAACATTCTTGCTTTCGGAGGCTGAGTGATATTATCGAAATCCATAATCCTGATTCTATTCATGATAAAGATGAAACTCGCGCGAAAATCGAACGAAAATAATATTTTGGAGTCACAACTGATTTTTTTTTCTTCCCACTCCTACCAAAAAGGAAAATGAAATCGGCTTTGATATTTTTCCACCCTTTACACCATAAAACAAAGCACAAAAAATCATGTTTGCATTTTGTTTATAAAATTAGTTTTCATTTTGAAGATTTGTTTGTGAGATTAATGGCCGACACAATCAGAAATTGTCTGTTTCTTGGATATTTTCTTTTTATCTTTCATATTTTTCTTCCCTTTTTTTCTTTCAAACAATATTCTTCTTTTCCTTCTTCTTTTCACCTCCTTTCCTTTTCTTCTTCTTTGTCTTTTTCCTTCTTTTCCCTTTCATCTTCTTTTCTTTTTCTTCTTCTTTTCCTTTTCTTCTTTTCCCTTTTCATCTCTTAATAATAGCAGTAGTAGTTGTAGTAGAAGTACAATTCCTTGCATAAACAGACGCCTTTACGTGAAGCAAGAATTTGCAATTTGCGCGCTACTGAGGTTGTTCTATAAGTTCGGTCTTCACTGAGTGCTCCATACTTGTGACCTTGTACCTATCATAACAAATAAAAACTTGATTTTCACATCGATAAAATAATGTTTATGCCGTTTTAATTACCTTACATATTTTACCTTACAAAATCATCCAGTTTAGTTGAGAGATTTTCTCGTTATTTGCTACATCAACATTTATTAGGTTCCTCCTGAATTAAGAAATTCAGATTTTCTTGATAGCTGATATCTTTCCAGACAGTAACCTCGACGACAAAATCTTTTTCACTTTTAATTCAAGTCTGAAATTGAGCAGTTCAGTGTCCTTTCCAAGAGAGTCATTCATTGGGACTTCTTGGTCGACATTTTTACGGTGACATTTTTTTCAATAATTTCATCCCAAGCAAAGCAATAAAGCCCTTGAGACGCAAGAGATCACTAGGGATTAGAGAATATGAGAAAAAGAATATCAAAGTTGACTGAGAAGCGAGGAACCCGGTGTCCCACAAACGAGAAGTGTGATAGAAGAAACTGTTAGCATAGAACTTACGGTTATGTCTAGCCATTTCAACTTTAAATTGATGAGACTTTGCCGCCAATCTAGTATTTCGCTTAAATTCATGGAATCTAAATACCATATCGGGAAGTTCCTCAGAACAATTACCATGAAAATATTTATAGAAAAGACACAGGGAAGCTACGTTACGGCGGTGGGAAAGGAACTGAATTCGAGATGCCAGGTCAGGATCAATAATATTACAGATTCTTTTTTTGAGTTTTATCAAGAATCTTTAAATATATAGCAGGAGCACCAAACCAGATGTGGAAGCATTATTTAAGGCAATAACTTATAAATATATAAGATAGATTCTGACGAGAAAAAATGTCTAGAACGACACAGTGAACCAACTTTCTTAGCTGAAGACTTCAATATATTCTTTCCACACCATGTCAGCTGAAAACGAAAAAATTAAATGCAACATTAACTTATCGGCAGGATTTATCTTATAACTTCATACGTCTATGATTCGTCCGTACATTGAATATTACTGCCGCATCTAGTCTGGTGTTTCTGCTCTGTATTTAGAGATTCTTGATAAAATCCAAAGAATAACGTTCAATGTTAGTGGTTCTGACCTTTGCCTTTTCTATAAATCTTATCATGGCAATTGTTTGAATGAGCTTTTCACTTTGATACTTCGTCTTCACAAATTAAAGTTCAGCGCAAGATAGGCAGCTCGTTCTCAGTATTTTAATACTGAAATTACTTGTGGAACTCTCTTCCGGCTTCTTGCTCACCTGTCAACTATGATTTTCAAAATGCAACGTTAATCTTCTGTCTTTTTGAAACCTATTATTCTCCTCGATAACGTTTTCTCGGTATCTTTCATAACCGTGAGTCTTAGTGGCTTTATCTTCTTGCTTGGTATGGAATGATTAAAAAAAAAGAAAACTTAGGTGACAAAAAGGAAACAGAATATTTGATTTAAAGGAACAATTTACACTCTCTGAATAAATATTATCCTAAGTTGCAAAGAAAAGCGTACAATGTTCATTCTCTCAAAAGGCAAAGGATTCTTTTTTAAAATATCCCACCCCTGTATATGCTCAAGATGCAAACTATGAATTGGAGATAGCAAAATTAAACAAGTCCAAACATTTAAATATCTGAGAAGTGTTTTAAAAAGGCGAAAAATGAAACACCGAAATATTAACGTTCATTGTAATAGCGAAAGGTGCCTTCCAAAAGCTAAGCAAAGTATTAACGAACAGAAAAATTTCATTAGGAAGAAAGAAATATGTGATGAACTCTTGTGCCATATCGTTCTATTACATGACAGTGAATGCTAGAAAATCTCATCACAAATGACCTAGTGACTTAAGGCAATGGAAATGTGGTTCTACAGGAGGATGTTGGGAATACCATCGACATTTCATCTGAGTAAAGAGGAAGTTTTAAGGAAAATGGAAATAATGGACGATTATACTTAAAATCAGAAGGAGACAGTTGAAATGTCTATGAAACATAATGAGGAAAGAGGACATGGAGAATTTGACACTCACATAACATAGTGAACGCAAGATAGAAGGATATCACTAAAAGGATTTATTTCGGTTTACACATTTCGGAGTTCTTAACTTTTAACGTTGACTTTGTAATTCATGTCATACACTTTGTATTTGACGATTTTTTGTTTGTTTTTTTTTAAAATGTTTTCTTTTTAAATCGGTATTGCCCCATAAAGGCACTAAAGCCACTAAGACACAAGGAGTTACAGGGTGTGTAAGAATTAAGAACAGAAACATTAATAATGAGCGGAAAGAGAAAAGAGTAATCAGGATGACAGTATACAGTGATTGACATTGCATTTAAATTTTTGCAGATTAAAGTTGGTTGGAGAGCATTGAACAGGAAGCGAGTTCCACAAGCGAGAAGTATGAGAAAAGAAACTGTTAGCATAGAACTTATGGCTACATCTAGACAGCGCTACTGTAAATTGATGAGATCTTGATGCAAGTCTCGTACTGCGCTAAAATTCAAAAGGTACCATAGCGAAGAGTTCGAAAAATTCGAAAAATTACCATGAATGTATTTATGGAAAAGACAGAGAGGCAACCTTACGATGGTAGAAAAATGACTTAAACCGAGCTGTCAGATCATGACCAATAATATTGCTGATTCTTCTTTAGCAAGGAGCTCAAGGGGCATCAGACCATATGTGACAGCAATATTCTAAGCATGGACGAATGGTAGATTTATAGATATGTAAGATAGATTCTTGAACGAAAAATTGTCTCACACGACACAGTGAACCAATTTTCTTAGCAGCTGACCTAGTAAGGTATTCAATATGGTCTTTCCACTTCATTACAGAAATATTTTAGAAGAATTTACGATAAAAATAACTCCTATTAGATATTAATTCAATTTTTAAAACAATCAGCTTGAACAAGGAACCCAAGGTCTACTAGACATGCGTCCTCACTACCCAGTTGCACGGAAGTGAACCTTGGACGACTTACGTCAGAGAGGAAAACTTCTTGGAATGCTTCCATCTCCACTGCCTACGATCCATCGTCGGTGACGCATAGCCGGATAAAAATCACTCTCGCCGACGTGATGGAGCAAACGAGATTCTTAAGCTTACATTTCCTTTTCTTCCAGCGATGGCGATGGAAGTTGCGTCATGTTCATCGAATGAAGGATGTTCGCATACCAAATAATTTTATGTACGGTGAGCTAACTATAAGACAACCGCCAGTAGGACGCCCTGCGCTGAGTTTTACAGATGTCTGCAAGCACTACTTGAAGTTCACAAATATTAATTCCAGCGAAAACCAAACTAGTTACATTCAATCACCGCCGATCACACCCTGAAGTACCGCCAGTCACCATGAATGGATGTCCCCTCGAGAAAGGCACCGTGCCTTGAGAGATTATTGGGCCTCGAACTGGCACCCGACGTCAAGCGGAACTCTTACATACGATCCATCGTTAAAGATGCTGATAAAATGACTGGCTTCCTTTACCGCTCTTGTAAGTACCTGACTACTTATGCTATTTTAGTTTATATGAATAGGAGGGGAAGAAAACGGTTGACTCTAGACTTGAACAGGTTAAGATTGTAGTGATCGAGGAAGCATTATCTTGGGAGTCTACTCCATAGGGCAGTGGTTCGCGGGAAGGAGCTCTTTGCTGACTTCTCGCAGAAGGAATATGGATGCTTTTCTATGTACTTACATAGTAGCAAAAGTCAGACCTAATGGAACCAGGAGTTGCATTTCGTCAGACTACTTTCCATAGTAGTAACAGTGCAAAGAGAGAGAGACTCTCTACATACCGCCTGTGAGAGAGAGGTTGGAGCATGGAATATAATTCTTCTCCAACAAGGATTCGGAGACGCTTTTGAACTCTAACATGACTGGAAAGTGAGATCTGGACAGCTCCTGCCCAAATCTAACAACATTACATCATTTTCGGCCTGATCTGTCCCTTATAAAGGTAGAGTATGGCATGAGGATTCAGGTACTTACTGGAGCGGTACAGAAAGACGATCCTTTTACCTATATCTTTAGCGATGGATCATATACAGTGTGCGGCTGGTATTTGAGGACATACAGATTTAAGATTAATACTGCTTCCCACATGATAAAAAATGAAATGAAAAGGCATGCTGTGATTGTGGCTGATCATAGCGATTTGGATATTGGATATTGGATATTGATCGTTTCCTCAGAGTTGCAAGATCATTTGCCCACAAGATTCGAAAAGAGTTAGAAGACGCTGACAGTTCCCCAATGTCTGTATCAAAACGTAAAAGACATTCTGCACGTTCTGATAAAGTGAGAACATCCGAATTTATTCAGGAAGTCAAGGAGACAATTGATGAAAACCGAGGTCAATCAATGAGGTCAATTGCCAAAAAGCTGCATTTGTCTGAAAAAAACAATCAGGAGTGTTCATGAAGACATTCGATACAAGTCCTACGTGATGAAGAGAGGTCAATTTATGTATGAAAAAAACAAAAGAAAACCGTTTAAACGGATCCAAAAGGCTTTTCAACAAACTTAAAAATCGCTCAGAAGCTGGTGTGATTTGGTTTTCCTCCGTTGAGGAAAGTTTTGATCAAGATCAAAAACTTAACAGAAGAAATGACAGATGGCTTTGTTCAGATCCTTCTGAGGTTCCAAGATTGATGCGCACAAAATTTCTTTCAAGTGTTATGGTATTGGGTGTTGTTAGCAATGAAGGACATGTTATGCCACCACACTTTTTTTCCACAAGGTCTTAGAGTAAATGCTGCTGCTTACATTGAGGTTCTAGAAACAGATGTCAAGCCCTGGATTGACAAAATATGCAACGGTAGGCCTTACATATTCCAGCAAGACTCGGCTCCATCCGACAAGGCTCTACGAACACAAGAATGGATGGCTGACCATTTGTACGACCACATCACACCAAACATTTGGCCTTCTAACTCTCCAGATCTCAATCCACTAGACTATTATGTGTGGAGCGTTGTTGAGAAGGAGGTTAATAAACAGCCTCATAACACCAAAGACTCTCTTAAAGCTGAAACAGTTCTAGTAATGTCTGATATAAATAAGGACCAATTAATCAGAGCTTACAGCCGATTTCGACCTCGTGTAGAGGCAGTTATTGATGCTTTGTGATGGTTTTATTGAATAAAATTAAATAATGGTTACCTAAATTTCATATTTACTTGTTTTTTATCAAATATAATTATATTCATTTGTTCAGCAAGTTTTTTACTAATCCATAAAATCTGTGTTCAAATACCAGCCGCACCCTGTATAGGAGTTCCACTTGAGGTCGAGTGTGAATTTGCGGTCCAATATCCTCCCAAGGCACGGGGCCTCCTCGAGAAGACATCCGTTCATCGAGACTGGCGGTAGTTCGTGGTCTGATTTGCGGTGATGGAATGTAACCAGTTTAGTTTTAGATGCATTGAATGTAACCAGGTATTTTCCCCCACTGAGAAGTTAGTGTTAGATCAGAATTGAGGTCAGCTACTAATTTCTGACCGTCAAGACTTTTAGAGGTACGCCTGTATACCGCCCCATCATCAGCATAGACGTTTACAAATAATCGGAGTATATTCTTAGGTAGATCGTTTATGTAAATCAGAAAGAGGGCTGGTCCGAGAAGTAACCCCTGGGGGACCCCTGCATTGACCGCCAGGTCCTCAGAGGACTGACTGTTAAAAACTACCTGTTGAGAAAGATTTTAGGATTGAGAAAGCCCTTCCAGTGATTCTATAGCATGAGATCTTGTGTAGTAAACCTCTGTGCCACACCTTATCTAATGCTATGGTCCTTGTTGTACATGTGTCATCAAGGGCCTCACTAATTCTGTGTATAATGGTAGTTAAGACATCAGCAGGGTATCGGGCTGATTGAAATTCATACTGCTCGTTACACAAGAGGTTATTCCTATCCAGGTGCTCGACGACTTTGATTAAGGCCTCAAGAAGCTTACTGATGATACTGAAGAAACTAATGGAACAATATTGTGAGTGGGGAGGGGAGGATTGATTCCCCGCATTCTTGAAAACCGGGCATACGATTAGGAAAGATTTCTCTTTCAACCAGCGGTTAAATATCTTTGCTAGATCCAGGGATAATTCTGGGTTGATATTCTTAAGGGCGACTACTGGAATTTTGTCTGAGCCAGTGGCTTTTTTAGGGTCGAAACTTTTTGATAAGTCTAGAGACTTCTCTTACTGAAATATGTATATTACTGTGATTGGAAAGACATGGAAAGTTGGCGAGGGAATAGCCTTTGCCATTTGACGTTTAGTTTGAGGCAAAGATCTAGGCAAAGAGCTTCGCCTTGTTTGTCGAGGTAGATATGACCTCGGGACCATTTATAATAGTGGTCACAGCCGCTTTGCATCTGTTTATAATTTGATT
Organism: Acanthosepion lycidas; assembly: GCA_963932145.1. Taxonomy (NCBI): domain Eukaryota; kingdom Metazoa; phylum Mollusca; class Cephalopoda; order Sepiida; family Sepiidae; genus Acanthosepion; species Acanthosepion lycidas. The sequence goes on along the minus strand of OZ010583.1, from coordinate 110,839,650 downwards.
AGTGACTTTCCAGAATTTGCGAGATCCAATTTGTTTCTTTTCACTCTTGGCCTGGATAGATCGCGCGTGACTTCCCTTTGCGTTTTCCAGAACTCTCTTACAACGATTGTGGGCGCTTCTGAAAGACGTAAGGCCCAGATTATACACCTCCTTTCCGTAGATTATAAAGTAATAGTTCCGGTGAGCTATGGTTATAAGCTACTGCCAATCATATTATATTTAATAGAAGTTTTTTTTTCTGACGTAGTAAACTCGCAGGTGAGCAAATTTTGTACGCCTTCCAACGAGGGGATCTTGACATGTTTACATGCAAATTCGCAAAAGAAATGTAAAATGACCAAAAAAGGGGGATTGCAATCCCTATCCCACCCTCATAGTAGTATAATAGTTCATTATCTCGGCCAGTGACCTACCTCCTCCCATGAAAGTGCCAATGATATTTTCTGTCAGCAACACTTTTGATTAGTTTTACTAATTAACTTAATGTGATTTAATTTTTGTGAACAGGTGTAGACTACCTTTATATTCGTTTGGCATTATTTTAGCCATATGGTTATGTGATTATGTAACGTGCTGGTTTTTCGATGGTCGTATATAACTTCGGTCCATTCTATATTGATTCTCTAGCGTTTCCACGATGCAGGTCCTCGGTTGATATCCTTTATTTGCACTAATCACTGATACTCCATGCTGGCGTATTTAACTCGCAGATGTATGGAGGCCCAAAAATCTTTTCAGTGCTTACGCCCCCCCCACCCCCTATGGGTATTAATTCGCATACATTGCCGGCAAACAAGAATGTCATTCAAGAATTAAATTGCCGAGTTATTCATGATGTTGCTCTCGTCAGCTGAAATGACGTGGAGAATGCAATCGGTATCCCCACTGTACGGTGGTTGGATGTGATCCAAAGTAGCTTTTAATTTTGGATACCAATACACGTACATATAGGGTATGGTCTAAAACTGCCTACTACCTGCGACCACTGTCAGGTTGACGTTGCTACCCACCAATATATATATATATATATATATATATATATATATATATATATATATATATATATATATATATAAATAAAGAAATATAGTTTTAAGGTGTGCTATATTTATGGGATAAAGTGCTCAATATCAGAGATAGAGCGTATATAAATATAAATATAAAAGTCAGCATTGAGGTCAAGACTCAGAGGCGACAGGCTGTTTCGTGCTAGACGCAATTGTCAGGCCGCGAATGTTGAATATTCCTCAACTATTTATATATATGGGTCAGCGGTGCATTGTGGGTAATCTATTCTGGCTTGTTTATTTATTTATTTGGATTAATTTATTTCACTTGTTTTTATTTTCATTTTTTATTTTGTATATTTATTTATTCTTTTCGGTTTTCTGTGGTTTATTAATGTGGTAGAAATTTGGGGAATTTGCTTAGGTCGCTGATGTTACTTGTTTTTGATTATTTATGTTTATTTTTATTAGTTCTAACGGTTATTTTAGCGGGAGCGATTTGTAATTTGTTCATTTACTTATTTATTTATTTTGAATTATATATATATATATATATATATACTAGTAATAATCTTATAAGAAATTATACTCGTTCGGAAAACCTTCGGTGTCTTGATTTGCAAACCAATACCAAAGGGGGAAAAAGGTATATAAAAAAGAAAGAACAAAGAACATGTACGTCAGCCGAAAATAATCGTCTAGCATCCAAGTCCAAAGTCCAAAGAATAAAAAACCCGATACGAATAAGCAAAATAACTAAATAAAGTGCTCAATACAGTAAGTAGAGCAGACCTAGTTAAACCTAGAGAGCCAGACAAACCTACCAAGGTTTCACCTAAGCGGGTCGTCAGGAAAAGCTGGCTTTCCCTCGCGATCCGGTTGAGTGAAACCTCGGTAG
>OZ010583.1:110822745-110832745 GCA_963932145.1 Acanthosepion lycidas | reverse complement strand
GTTTGGTAACTATCTCTGTAAGTCAACCTCCTTTAAATATTGAATGATTACAGCTTTAGGGACACTCTTTTCGGCTGCTCGATAAATAGAATATAAAGTTATAAATACACTAGTTGATCCATCTTTTTCAAATATGCCTCGACCACTATATTCCAGTCGAGTTAATGACATTCACTTACGTGCTAATGCCCTTAAGAAAGCTATCAATCCGTCTCTTCTCTCCCCAGCGATGGGTAAATAGCAAGACAGGCTGGGTTCTATAGCCTTGATTGGGGACTAGTCTAGGAGAAGGAAAACCTGAATTCAAAACTAACCTGGAGAGGGTTGGGCTCCGTCAGATTATCTTGCTCACTGCTACTACAACTGCAGTATATGTGATGCCTCCCTACGAAAAAAATTTGAATCATGCTGGTGTCAGGTTATGAAAAACTTGAATCCTGTTGATGGCTAGTTCTAAAAAACTTGAAACATGCTTGTTGTGGGGCTCTCCCCTTTTTACATAAGATGAACTCGTCGAAAGTATACTTATACTGACAGAGAGAATACCTGCTGTTGAGATACGTTGAGACGGGTTGAGAGATACGGAGACAGACACAGGGTGTTCTCAGAGAGTTATACAAGAGTCCAGAGAGAGAGAGAGATAGATGATTACGCCTTTTCTTACTGAGACTTGTACATATACCTCCTACTAACCCGCATTCCTGGGCTACTAATCTTCACTTCAAGTCTGTATTCTTACGTTTAATACACTTATTTTTCTATCTCAATTACTGGCGTTGTTTATTTATCTGTGCAGGATTCCATCCACGGAATCCACAACAATGCAACTTGAAACATGTCGTTGGCTAGTTCTAAAAAAACTTGGGGCATGCTGATGTCTGGTTCCGTAAAACTTGAAACATGTCGATGCTTAGTTCTAAAAAAACTTGAAACATGCTGATGTCTGCTTATTAAAAATTTGAATCATGTAAATGGTTAGTTTTAAAAAACTTGAAACATGCTGATGTCTGGTTCTGTAAAACTTGAAACATGTCGATGCTTAGTTCTAAAAACTTGAAACATGCTGATGTCTGCTTATGAAAAACTTGAAACATGTCGTTGGCTAGTTCTAAAAAAACTTGATGTCTGCTTATGAAAAACTTGAAACATGTCGTTGGCTAGTTCTAAAAAAACTTGATGTCTGCTTATGAAAAACTTGAAACATGTCGTTGGCTAGTTCTAAAAAAACTTGATGTCTGCTTATGAAAAACTTGAAACATGTCGTTGGCTAGTTCTAAAAAAACTTGATGTCTGCTTATGAAAAACTTGAAACATGTCGTTGGCTAGTTCTAAAAAAACTTGAAACATGCTGATGTCTGGTTCCGTAAAACTTGAAACATGTCGATGCTTAGTTCTAAAAAACTTGAAACATGCTGGTGTGTGACTGTGACGCTTGATGGGCTTAGATGTTTTTGTTTAGTTTTATTTCGTTGGTTACGGTTAGTCATGTCGTACTATTTAAAGTAGGAAATAAGAATAACAAGTAACTGTTGGTTATTCTAAGGTAATATATGCTGGCTAGGGAATTGATACAGACTGCAGAATAATAATTTTTTTCTACAGAACGTTCTTTCTTTCTTTTATGTGTTATGTCCTTTCAGGACGTAGGCGATCATAGCTCTCCACCTCCCTCTATCCCTTGAAGCTCTCAGCAAGCTCCTTCCCTCTGCTTCCTCCCCCAGACCATGTTCTATCATCCACTTGGTTAAGCCCGTTAGGTATGTTACGCGTTGTTTTCCCTTATCTCTCTTTCCCACTATTCGACCCGTGAGTATCAGATTCTCCAGGCCTTCTTTCCTCATTACGTGTCCCAGAAACTTCAGCTGCCTCTTCCTGATAAGCCTCCTCCTTGTTTGCACCCTCTCTAAGACCTCATCGTTGCTCACACGCTCGATGTGTATTTTTTTTGCTCTCTTTTCTTTTTCTTTTTTTTTTTCTTTTTCATTTTCTTTTTGTTTTTATTTGATTGCTGCTACTATTTTAGTTTTTTTTTTCCCTAATCGAAGCGAATGTAATATCCTCCACCGATTTTTTTTATTTTTTTATTTTTATTTTAGTAAGGGGCAATTGGACTTAACTTAAAACCTAATTACAATTTTTTTTGGCCCTTATTCCCCCCACCTTTTTGGTAAGCATTCCAGTCGTAATAGTTCTTCCGAGTGAGGCGGCCCCGTTAGTGATTAGGGCAAAAAACAAGGACCTAACAAAGGGCGAAAGAACTCTCTGAGTCAACTGCCAGCTAACTAGAGATGGTGTTTGCATAAACCACCTTAGAGAAGGCAACAGGAAACCACTCCACTATCAATGCCAAGACAAATCATAGTCACCAACTCTACAGAACGTAGGGGTTCCTATAATTCCTTTGGACCGATGAGTCCGTTGCCTTCATGGACTAGAGTAAAGCGAGAAGGGCAAAACACTAATTGTAATAAGAATGTAAGGCTGTTAGTAAAACGAACAACCTAATATAAAAACTGCAAATTATAGACACAAAAATGAAACAAGTACAAAAATTGAAATATCTGAGAAGTGTTATAATAGAGAATGGAAAATGCAGAACAGTACACAGAAGGAATATAGCGATAGCGAAAGTTGCCTTCCAAAACCTAAGCAAAGTATTAAGAAACAAGAAAAAAATTTTAAAAGATCACCACAGCTATTAGGGAGATGTGATTAAATATATTTTAATGTTTAAAAATTTTTATTCAGTATTATTATTGTTTAGGTAATAAGCATTATAACATATCACAAATAGCCATATTGTGGAAAAAGGAATTTTCAACAATATATGCATTTTTTTTATGTATTTATGGCTAATTTTTTTAAACTTTTTATCAAGACGATATTCTTAATGTAGTTATGGATAATTAATTAATTACTAATCTTTTTTTAATTAATAACTATTTGTGCTCAGTTGCTGACATTAATAGCTATCCGCTGATATGTTAAAATTTTGGAATAATGCAATAATAAAAATTTAAATTTCATCTCTCTGATAGATGTCGCTGTCTGTAAATTTAAATAGAACTTTCAAATTTTAATTGTAAGGAACAAGATTTCAAGATGTCAAGGAAATCCAAAAGAATGTGACAAGGCAGCTGCTTGCTATCCTATAAAAGGAGTTCCAGGAATGCTTCCACTAGTAGAAACAACACTGGATAAAGTGTGCAGATTCAGAAGCAAACTACTTCAATGGAGATGAAATGTTAAATTGATGTGTGTTGTAGTTTTCTTTTCATAACATCAGACTTGATATTTTTGATCAGAAATTTGTGACAGTGAAAAGGCTTTTGTATTTTCAGATTTCTTCTATTAACAGATCATGACAACTATTAGAAATATGTGATTAAAAATACTTGAATGTTTTAAAAAAGATTATTCAGTATTATTATTGTTTAGGTAATAAGCATTATAACAGCTATTAGGTTGGTGCAAATATAATGACGCAATAATGTCGTTTTTGACGTTAAAAAATACGTCAAAAAACGACATTATTACGTCATTATTTTTGCACCAACCTAATATATTGTGGCAAATGGAATTTTCGACAATATACGCATTTTTTACGTATATATGGTTGTTTTTAACTTTTATCAAAAACGACATTCTTGTACATGTAGCAAAAGATAATATTATACATTAATTACTATTTTTTTAATTAATAAATGACTCATAAAGGTGTTGATATGTCGTTAAAAAACAGCAAATCAATCAACGAGGTGGCCACTGAAAAACTGAAGATTTGAAAAAGTCATAACTTGTTCGTTTTCTATCTTTTTTATTTTCTTTGTTTTTCAGGTTATAGATCATCCCTTGAAGATTAAAATGGCTATGTATGATGCCCGGCAACGAATAAAACTCGTTGAATTTTCCTATTCCAATAAATGATCCATTATTCAAATTCAGCGAAAAAAAACGGCTACACTTTAATGTCAGAGTATATCCTAGCGATAACATGATTCGGACCCTAATCGCCCGTTTTGAAAGAACTGGACTAGTCGGCGATCTTCCGGGAAGAGGTCCTAAGCGTACAGCGCGCACTGACGTAACGGTAAAAACTGTACGGCAGAGAGTCCTTGAGGATCCATCAGCTTCTACTCGTTGTCGCTCTGCTCAAATAGGCATCGCCAGAACATCGCTTCAGATTCTGAAAGTGGATATAAAATACTGCCATACAATATTCAAATGTTCCAAAAATTTAAAAAAAACAAAAAAACATGTGCTTGTAAAAGTTCTTTTTGTTTTATATCATTCAGTCTTTCAGAGACAATTCTGCATAAATGGTTAGAAGAACAGGATTTTGACGAAATAACAAAACAACTTTATTTATATTATTCAGACTATTGTCCTCATCTTTGTTGCCATATTTATGACAACCTTTCGCCCGTTGTACGCTCCCGCCTTCTTCAGGTGGTTAGAATGTCGAACTGAAACCTTTATTTCGCTCGCTGGGGTAGACTGTTCTAGTTCCACGTGCCATGTCTAATGGATGTCAGTTATCAGTTATCTCCTGTTAATTCCCCTCTCCAAGTTCTGCACCGCCTTAACCAGGTATTGAACTCACAACTTCTTGGGTCTTGTCACTGGATCTATCCAACGCATTTACCTACTGTGCCATGTGTCCTTAAATATGGCAACAAAGATGAGGAGAATAGTCCTAAAAATGTAAATACTGTACATAATACCACATCTCAGAAATATAGACAGATATTCAAAACAACTTTACTTAGAACTACAAAAGACAAGACGTTGTGGACACCCATAATCGTCCACCATCAGAAGGGACACGGCACATAGAAGATGCAGATGCGGGGAGTAAATTGAGTGGTGTGGAGGGAAGTAATTATTAATAAAACCAAAACATTTGCGTTTTAATTATAGATTAATAACCTCCAACTCTAATCACTCTCGTAGTTATCAAATCTACATTAACAGTTTGTTTTTCATTCTCGACAATACTCTTAATTAACTAAAATTAATTAATTTCTTATATTAATAATCATTAACAATTCATCATGACGATAAAGGAAATCATCAAACTCTTAATTTTTCCCCTTCGTTTCTAATTTACGTAATTAAATTTCCCTTAACGTCTCCGATTGTCGAATATAACCTTTTGTTCACTATGAATATAATTCATTTGCACCGATGAGTCCATTAGCTTCCTGGACTAAAATGAGCCCACAGTCAAATTAATTAATACCTCTGTTTTATTTATTTAATTCCTTCTTCAAAATATTTAAGGTTCATATCCGTTAAAGTTTTTTTTTTTTTTTTGTTCTCAAGGTCAGACATTTCCTATTTTATAATCCCGGTGACACGGACGAAAGGGTAATCAAATAATAAGCATTAGAAAACAAAGATTTTCTACTATATCGGCACTTAAAATGCCTGCGTTTGTGTCATTATGAGTTGCGTTGGGTCGTTGGTGTCATTCATAGTTGAAATCAGTTTCCTTTTTATATTTAAATCTATAAATAAAGACTGGACGGTTTCATACTTGAGTCTATAGGAAAACATTGATCACTTTTATACTTGAGTCTATAGGTAAACATTAATAACTTTTATACTTAAGTCTATAGGAAAACATTGATCGCTTCTATACTTGAGTCTATAGGTAAACATTGGTCATTTTTATACTTGGGTTTGTAAGCAAACCCTGATCATTTTTATACTTGAGTCTAAAGTTAAATATTGGAAGTTTTTATACTTGAGTCTATTGATAAACATTTTTCACTTTTATACATGAGTCTATAGGGAAACATTGATAATTTTATACTTGAGTTTATAGGTAAATATTGCACATTTTTTGCTTGAGTCTATAGGAAAACATTGATTATTTTTATACTTGAGTCTGTGGGTAAACACTGGTTATTTTTATACTTGAGTCTATAGGTAAATATTGGCCGTATTCATACTTGAGTCTATAATTGCATAGTGGTCAGGTATATACATGAATCTATAGGAGGAGATTGGTGGGATTATTTACTTGCTAAAACCATTTGCCGTATGTATAGAGAGGTAAAGATTTCGTCGAGGTTATATTTGAGTCTGTAAGGAAAATTAAGTAGTTCATTCTTTTGTCTACAAGCCTTCATCCAGTAGTTACCCCTTGAAGGAATGCATTCATCATATTCACGGCCTCACTAATATTAGACAAATGGAAAAAGAGAGAAAAGAATGTAAAAGATGCACCTATAACTATAGTCATATATATATTCAAGAAAGACATTCGGATTACTAGCACACAAAAAAAAAGAGAATGTCTCATATAGATTCCTCCATTACTCCACCGTGCCTCCTCATATATATATATATATATATATATATATATATATATATATATATATATATATGATTTTTTTTTACGTAACTCATGCTTAGTTTTGTGGCTACATAGTTGAGGCCACTCGTTAAGCCGCTGACTTTTCTCTATATTTTGTACTTTTATGAGGGTGTTATTTTTCCTTTTCACTTAGTAGGTGTTAATTAGTTGTTGGCTTCTCTTCTTCTCTCTTACTTTCTTTTATTTTTTATGTTTTTATTCTTTATTCTTTCCTCACCTTCTCCGTTGATCTCTGTTTTAATGCTATTGTTTTGACCGTTTAATTTACGCTTTAGTTGATTTTTTGTGTATATGTATGTTTGTGTGGGGGTGTGCTTATCTGTGTGTCTATGCATGGGCATGCATGCATATATACATATATAAAAACATGCACGCATACATGTACCCATACGTATGTATGTTCGTGTGTGCGCGTCTGTGTTTATGTGGGTGCGTTAGTGTTTAGTTGGTATTGTGGTACTCTTTTTTTGTTTTGACCATCTTCAAAAAATAAATTGAAAAATGTCATCACCAAATTCTACAAAACCAGCAGCAATGAATTCGACAACAACACAAACGAAGAAACAGAAATCATTGCTACCAAATTAAAACGCGACAACAGAATCAAAGAATTACCGAAAGTAGAACCATTCATTAAACTAAAAGATCACAAAGACAACTTCTTAAATAAACAAAAACGCAGACTAATAAATCAAACAAAATCCACATCGGAAAAATAAGAAAGCAAATTATAGAAAGTTAAGGAGTAAACTAAACATAAAGCAATGGAAAAAATACAAAAGAAACAATTAATCGGTTTAACAACATCAACAAAAAACTGTTCTTTCATACAACTAGACATAAATGACTTTACCCATCCATCAATAACAGCACACTAAACAATACACACGTCCTAGTTAAACAATACATAAACACCTCAAACGAAAATCTAAACATTATCCAACGATGCAGAAAGTCAATACTATTCTACGACAACAAAATATAGTAAAAAAATCAACACCAATAATAACAACAATATCAATAACGACCATACTTTTGACGTAACAATGGGCAGCTATGATGACAGAAAAATATACGAACTCATATAGGCATATACATCATCAATAAATTAACATACATCATATAAGACATAGGCTTATACATGACGACGGCCTAATAATCGGAGGAAAATGCAACGGCAAAGCTACATAAAAAATAAGAAAACAGGTCATAGAAACCTTCAACACATTAGAATTTAAAATAGACATAAGATCTGACCAAAAAATAGTAAGCTTCTTAGATATAACATTCAATCTAAACAATAACACATACAAACCATACAGAAAAGCAAACAACAACCCCATATGCATCGACATAAACTCCAACCGCCATCCTAATGTATTCAAGCACATACCCATATCTATAAGCAAAAAATATCAACAAATTCAAGCAACATAAAACTATTCAACGAAAACAAGATGAATATTAAACAGCATTAAGAAATAGAGGTTATTCGAACAAGAAATAATACGAACAAAAACAAACCAAATAGAAAAAAAACATAATCTGGTTCAACCCACCCTACAATAATACAATAAAAACAAAGATATGAAAAAATATTTTTCAAAATAACTGAGAAGCATTTCCCCAAGCACAATAAATTATAAAAAATCATCAACAATAATTCAGTAAAAACCAATTACAGTTGCATGCATAACATGGAGAAAATAATAACCAAAAACAATAAAAAAAATACTCTACATGACAATAATAACTACAACATCCGAAATCAACAAAACAACAACAAATGTAATTGTCAAAACAAAAACAATTGCCCACTTAACAACAAATGCCTAACCAACAACATAATATATAAAGCCACCGTAAAAAACACGAACGCGGAAGATATATATATATATATATATATATATATATATATATATATATATATATATGCATATATATATATATATATATATGAATTACAGAAACAACCTTTAAAGAAAGATTTAATAACCATCAAACTTCATTTAAACAGAAAAATACAAAAACAACACAACACTATCAAAATACATAACAAAGCGAACATAACATAGCCAGAAACAATGTAACATCATAACCAAGATTAAATGAGAAATTATTAAAAAGCGGCACCACTCAGTAGCAATAGTAGAAACTGTAAATTGTGTCTGGAGGAAAAGTTAACAATCATCACCTTTAAGAAACAAAACAACTTCTTGAACAATCTATCTACTTTGCTACCTAGATAGAAATACCTAAAAGAAAGAAATACAATACAAAACGCAATCTCATCACAAACACAAACCACCATATCTAACATCTAACCCATACCAATCTCAGACAAAATCCACACACAACAGAGTAACCACAATATCAAAAAACAATAACCAACAAAATAATATTCAACCATACAAAACACGCATAAACCCAAAATACAAATCAACGTAACTACACACTTTACAAAACGCAAAAAAAACACACATACTCTTCACAACACCCACAACGCCAGGAAAATTATAAACAATAAAATAATACCCAACCACATAAAACACACGCAAATTACCACAACTACACACTTTACAAAACACAAAAAACACACACACTAAATACAAAAAAGCAAAAATAGAAAAATAAATTTTTTAAAATGAGAAAACAATATACAATATACACACCAAACGCACATTGAATAAGGATAAAAAAAAACTATAAAATACAGATAATACTAACAACTAGGCGTATAGGGGCGTGAACATACAAATAGGCGCATATGAACACACACTCAAACACAAATACACAGACCCGCACACATGAACGCACAATCATACCCGTGTGGGTGCGTGTGTATGAATTCATGTTTGTATGTATTTGTGCATGCAAACATGCATAGATATTGCCACACACGTAAACACACACCCGCACAAAAATCCAACTATGACCTAAATTAAATGGTCAAGACAAAAAAAGGGTAACCAACAAAATACAGACGCAGTAACGAACACACAAGCATACACACGTGGATATGTGTATGCGTGCATAGGTACACACATAAACACGCACTTCCATCCTCATCCTCATCCTCATCCTCCTTTATACTAGAATGAATAACAATTTTATCTGTAGTTGAAGACATAGAATTACTTTCTTAATATATTTAGCTGAAGCCCTAAAGTTGTGTTCAAAATACTTAGATTTTAGCATCAAATAACCCATGGGGATCGATATGGTGCAAAACAAAATCAACGAGAACCAACCAACCAACATGAAAAAACACTGTCATGATATTAAACCCATATAATACTCTAGAATTTCTTAAAGAAATCAAACTGTATTCCAAAATATAACTTCAAAATAACTACAACATAAAACACGCAGGTCACTGCCTCTAGTAATTATGTCCAAACAAACATGTATATGCACAAAAGCTGAGTATCATCTACCATGTATTCAATTGTGAAAGCAGAATAACATGTATCATATTTTTATTACTTAACAATCAAATCAAATCAGCTCTGTCCAAGGCATATATTCACAGTTCCATTTTTTACGTAGATCATTCGTGAACGTCTCCTGATTTCGCTAGAATCTGGCTAGTATAGAGAAAATTCTGATACAGGG
>OZ010583.1:110798393-110822545 GCA_963932145.1 Acanthosepion lycidas | reverse complement strand
AAAAATTTAAAACAATACTAAACAAATCATGACCCCCCACACACATAATCACACACCGTACAAACGTGCATATAGATATATATGTATATGTGTATATATATACTATATAGGTTTCCTCATATTAATGCAAAATATATGTATGGAGAACGAATACAGACACACATACTATGCGTCCTCCGTCATATAACCTGATGTGCCATATCATATACCCTGATGTGTCATCTACCCTGATGTGGCATATCATCTAGCTACAGAGGAAGTGTCTGCTTAGCAAAGTCAAATTACTGTTCTTAAACAACAAATGACACATATTTTCTATGAAAATATCTCGGACATTCAAGCCGGTAAATGTAATTAATACTGTTTATTATAAACATGGCATTTACTTAAATAATGGTATCTACAAAAATTACGTACAAACAGAATATATATTAAAATAATTGTAGTACTTAGTTCATTTCATAAAACATACACATACACACACACACACACACACACACACACATACACACACACACACATATATATATATATATATATATATATGTAGGTGAACATTGAAGTCAGCACTCAGAGGTGACAAGCTGTTTTATGCTGGACGCAATCGTCAGGCAGCCTGAAGATTGCGTCCAGCATGAAACAGCCTGTGACCTCTGAGTGTTAAATTCAATGTTCACTTTTATATTTATATTTAGATACGCTCTGTCTCTGATATTGAGCACTTTAACCCATAAATATAGCACACCTTAAAACTATATTTCTTCATATATATATATATATATATATATATATATATATATATATATATATAATTATTTATTTAAAAATATGATTCCAACTTTCATAGATGCCGGGTCTTCCTCCGTCGTAAATTTAGCCACCCCCACCTTACCCTGACCCGGCATCTATGAAAGTAACTCTACACTGATACAAATTATTAACACCCCACCCCTGCCGATTCTAAACAATCCGCGCTTGATGTTACCATGGAAATTTTTGATTTCAATTCTGACCATACTATTAAAACTCATAAATTTCAGAAATAAGTCATTCCCAAAAAATTTCGCTTGAAGATGGAACAGAGCCTACTTTAACTCAAGTTAATTCAAATATTATTTTGAAGTTTTCGGCTTTTGTTTTGAAACATGAGACCTCTTATGTAGCGAGTTGGAATCATATTTTTAAATAAATAATTATATTTATGCTCTACTTTCGTATCGAGCACTATTTTTTAAAAATAATTACAAAAATACTAAGGAACTTTGGATTATTTACCAAACCAGTTTCTTTCCTATTTTCTGCAATATTTTCATATATATATATATATATATATATATATATATATATATACTGAGTCCCAGAACTCAGTAGGGTCGTAAAGGCATCACATTACTGCAGCCAGAGACACTGGTGATAAATCAGTTTTCTTTCTCCTAGATTAGTTGCCAACAAAGAACTCCGTCTGTCTTAATATTTATTCACATATAGGGAGCAAGGGATTTATTGAACGCTTTCTTAAGAGTATTTTTGTGTGAGTGAATGTGACGACTAGAATTCGAACTCGGCCTTCCGATTTCCAAGTCGCTATTCATTACACCACCGCACGTCCACACACACAGCGCGTGCATGACTATGCGCGGGCGCGTGTGTGTGTGTGTGTCTGTCTGTGTGTGTGTCCTTTGTCAATAAGTTGCTATGGTATGACCTTAAGAAAGCTTAATTAATGATAAAAACTACAGGGATGTCTTCTCCTCTTACCACAATTCTATTCGAAAAATATTATAATTTAATAGAATTCCTTTTTTTAAAAGCATCATTTTCAATCTTTTCCTTTGGGAATAAGCTCTAAAGAGTTTCTTTTCTATTCCTTCGCTCTTTTTTTTTAATTCCTAAACTATTTTTTAAATATAAATGAAATAACAATTGTGTTTACCAATGAGGGACTTCATTTTTTTTTTATCATTTTTTGACTATCATCCTAATAGTTTATTTTATTTTTCTCCGGTTATTTTAGCAGCATACATCAAAAGATTTTTTTTTTAAATCTCGAAAACTTCAGGCCTCAGTTATATTGCGAGAAGTAATCAATTAAAAAGTGGGTACTGAAAAGAAAAATATTAAGAAAAAAACGGCAGGAGACTGTCTTGTTCGCTTCAACGCCTGCGCGAACGCCATTGTCTTCCCGGCATGCCCAGCCTAAAACAATTTAGAAACAATATAAAAATTCGATTGTCAAAATGCTTCAAGCGATTTTTCTCAGCCCGGCATAAGAAGACGTTTAATAAGGTTTCCGCTTACAGGATAGTTTCCTAAAAACTTGACTATTGTTGGAAGCGATAAAATAAAATTTAGCTTTAAACAATAAAAGAATAAATTTCGAAAATATGCATAATTTCATCTTGTCGGAAGCCAACAAAGACTCGACAGAATCTTGAAAACTTAGATGTCATCAGAAAAGAAGTAATATGTCGTGCAAAAAGAAGTGAAACCTTTCGTACGAATACAGATTATTATCTGTTAGATTGATACTTTAATCAGTGGACTTGGGCTCGAGACTGCCAGTCTGGACTAAGAGCTTTCATTTCACTAGGAAATTACTCCTTTCTTTCGACATCACTGTACACTTTGAGAATTCGGTAATAAGAGACGAAAGACAGAGACGCGAAATGTCCTTTCATTTCGAACTTGTTATGTCGGACACAGCTAGACTTGTATCTCCATAAGAAAACCTCACTCACGTTCAGACGTACACAGATAGTTATTAAACTTGTAAAATCTTTCTTGAGAATACTATTCAGTAATCTGACTCGTATATTCGTTCTTATTCGAGATATTTGTAGGATTATTTTCTTATTCTTCTTATTTCTTACAACATTCAATCAGGAAAAACCTTTGAATAGTAAGGAATTGACAAAGTATATTTTTACAATATTTTATCGTGTACAAATCTAAAGAGCCACTCGAGATAGAGTTACTTGATTTTGTGTAGCAGCATATCAATCTCTGAGGGTTATTTAATGCCGAAATCTAAATAATTTAAACACAATTTTATGGCTTCAATTAAATATATTTTGAACGCAATTATATGTCTTCAACTACAGATAAAATGTATCGCTGGAATTTTTACTATTAAAATGTATTTTTATACTTCAACAGCGCTTGTTTGAGAAGGAGTTCACTATTTTCCCATAGCTGGGACCCTAACAGGTGCTACTACCCCGGGTTAGGCTAGACCTGGGAACAACGGCAATTAAAAGGTCGTTCCACGCTCCTGAAAACCTTCAGTCTCCCGATAAGAAGCATTGCTGCCAGATAGAGTTTATTATCATACCCAGGACTACTTCTCGAGGTAGAGAGTTACAGATTAAGAGGAACGGGATACAGTTTATGAGGATATATCGGAAATATAACGGTTAGCCCTAGACTTAAACAGGTTAATATTTTAGGGATCGTCGAAGCATGTACTCTTTTAAGGGTCTTTTTCACAAATTAGTGGTTCATTGGAAGAAGCTATTCGAATGGTAGTTACATCTCACCAATGGAATACGAATGGAATGAGGGAGGTTCGCTATAAATATGCGGGACAGGGAGGTTCTTAGCTGGTATGGGTAAACCAGTCTTATTAATAAAAATTCCATTCCTAAAAGTGCTTTGTTTACGTTAGGGTACGCAGCTGATCAGAGATGGACATTTCGAGAGTCAGAAAAATCTGTGTTTAAAAACACATTAAAATTTAAAAAAAAACAATGGACTTATATTCGAGGAAAGAAATCTTCCGAATATTACAAATCAATTCCACTGTCCATTTATCAAAAGAATCCTGTAAAAATCTTAACGACAGATTACCGAAAAAAGACTTTTAGCTTACCGGTTGGTTGAGGTAGTCGCGTATTTCAAGACATAATCAGTATTAATTCGAGGCCTGATAAGAGGTAGCCCTTCAATTGCTTATGGTCAGTTAGGCAATATTTTATCCCAATTTAATTCTGTTACCTTTATTCAAGACTAATTCCTAACCTACTATTAAATGTGAGGTACCTCCTAGGTATTTCAGAGGTTAGTACATTATTTACATTATTCGGACTATTGTCCTCATCTTTGTCGCCATATTTATTACAACGATCAGCCGTTGTACGCTCCGGCCTTCTTCAGGTGGTTGGAATGTCGAACTGAAACCACCTGAAGATGGCCGGAGCATACAACGGCCGAAGCGTTCTAATAAATATGCTGACAAAGATGAGGACAATAGTCCGAATAATGTAAATAATGTACATAATACCTCAGAAATATAGACAGATTCAGAGGTTACTGTTTAATCCATGTTAAAGGGTAAATTTTAAATTGCTGATTTTTTCAGTATGGAAGGCCCTTCTCGTTTGGAATTTTATCCAACATAATTTTCTTCTCTTTCATTTTCTTTCTTTAGTTTTTTCTTCTTTCTCATTTAAAGTTTTTAAAGCGACACAGCTTTTTGTACGCACTTCAACCTCTCCTTTATTTGCCGAATTCCTCGTAGACGATCATGGCTCTCCACAACTTCGTGTCAATTGTAGCTCTTAATAATTTCATCTTTCTGTTATTTCTCCTAGACCCTTCTCCGCCATCCGTTTACACAAGCTCATTAAGTATGTTATGCGTCGTTTTCCTCTCGTGGAGAAGGCAACAGGAAACCACTCCACTAGCCGAAAGGTCAAAGCACGTCAGATCTTGACAGTTTTCCCTAGGTAAACGCTGGTTCGAATCCAGTCGTAGAGTGTACGTTTTTCTAATAAGATTCCTCGAATATTCAGGTCGTTAGATAAAAATAATTAAATATAATGTCTAATAGATAAACAGATCATCTACTCAATTATAAGTATCCACTAAAAACAACGATTAATTGATAATATATATGCAGGGTGCGATGGGTAAACTGTTGCCATTTTATATTTTTAATTTTGCGCATGTGCGTTGTTTGTTTTTCCATTTTGTTGATTGCACCATATAGTAGGGTCAGTTGGGCACTGCCTGTGAGCACAATTCACTCTGTACTGCTTGTATTATCTTAACAACTTTAGATATGCAGAAGATCCAGTATTGATAGCAAACCCAGAGACGAAACTACAGTGAAGTAGTGATGGCAATAAAGTAAAACGAAAGGAAAGGACTAAACATCAATTATAAGACAACATGCATGGTTGTCAGCAAAAGGGGCCAGCCCAACATGCAAATTACAAATCGGAGATGCCAAAATCAAAGAGAGTATAATTTAAATATCTGGGAAGTGATTTAACAGAGGACAGTAAATGTAATACAGAAGGTGTATTGGGATAGCAAAAGATGCTTTCCAAAAGTTAAGCAAAGTATTACGAAACAAGAAAATGTTGCTAAAAGCAAAGAAAAGAGTACTGAACTGTTAGGTAATATCAGTCCTTCTATATGGTAGTGAATACTGGAAAATCTCATCGCAGATGAAGAAAAGATGAGGCAACAGAAATGTAGTTCTGCAGAAAGATGCTGAGAATGCCATGGATTGAACATAGGAGCAACTACAAAGCATCAGCAAAAGACAGCTGAAACTTCTAATGTACATAATGAGAAAAGAAGGCTTAGAAAATCTAACACTCATGGGACATACTGAAAGGGGCAGAGAAGGAAGCAGCGCGTAACCTAACCAAGGGGCTTGTATAAATGTTTGACATAACAGTGATTAAAATCGATAGCAAAAAGACGAAGTTTGCTACAAATGACAGGAACTTGTGGAGAGCTATGATCGGCCACGTCCTGAAGACACATAGAAGAAAAATATTATATCCTGCCGTATATGAAATAATAAACGAGGATTAAAATGTTTTAAATTGTCTTTAATTTAATCTACTTTAATTTCAACAACTCCATCACTAAAAATGTCTGGCTCCCTGTACCACTCCAGTAAGCACCTGACTCGTTATGCTATCCCTTATCTTTACAAGAGCCAGATCAGGCCGAAAATGGAGTACTGTTGTCATATTTGGACGGAAGCTGCCCGGTCCTCACTTTCCAGTCTCGATAGAGTTCAAAAGCGTCCCCGTGACCTTGTGAGGGACAAATTACTTTCCACCCACCAACCTCTCTCACACTAGCGGGATTTGGCAAGCCACTCACTGTTCTTTCGCTACTTACATGGAAAATACTCGGACGAACTACAATACTTGGTTCTAACCGTCAAGGACAAAACCCGCCAAGTCACTCACATTATAGCAAACTACCCACATTCCCTCCGTATTTCATCGGTGAAAAGTAAGTTCCACTCGAACAGCTTCTTCTCCTGAACGACTGTTCCGTGGAATCGACTCCCAAGTGGATGTTTCTCCGATCACCACAATCTGTTCAAGTGTAGGGTTAACCGCTATTTTCCCCTCTTTTCATTATAAACTGCCACTTAATGTAACCCTCTACCTCGAGTGCTCCCTGGGCCTTATACAGTGTGAGCGTCACTATAAAAAAAAATTAATTCAGTCTATTTTAAACGCAATTTTCTGAAACAAAGAAAAGACTGCGCAACGCAATGAAAAGCCCAAAATAGCGAGTTGACCCATGTAATATCAGATATCATTTCTGTAATAAATAACTTCACGACGGTCAAATCAGTAAGATTTGTTGAGTATTATCTTTTCGTTTATTCCATGTGTTGTGCCATTGAATTTACAAAGAATCACGCACCTCCGAAATGAAAACTTTGAAAATTCAACCAGGATTTCCTTTTTTGTTTTTTTTTTACTGAAGATCTGAAATCAAAATATGTGAAATATTGTCATTGGATTCTTAGTGGACACAACGCTAAAAAGGAAGAATAGAGACTTTCACAGACATAACACTGAAATTGATGACGTCAGAACAAAATTAATCACATGACAACACTAAATGGCAACCGGAAAAAGAATGAGGAGACGGAAGTGAGAGGAGATACAGGAAGCAGCAGACATCGGTCAGGCAGTGTGAGTTGATACTCTGCTTCATAGGTTGGGGGAAAGAACTGGGGACATCAGAAGGGTTAAGATAGATGGGAGGGTGCGATTGAAGTAGTGTCGATGATAGAGAAAGAAGAGCGAAAATGGGGATGGAGGACGAGAGAAAGAAAAAGAAAGAAAAATGTGATTTGGGAACTAAAAGAAAAAGGTTCATGTAGGAAGAAAGAAAAAAGAATGAAAGATTTTCAAATAGGAAGAAAGAAAGAAAGAAAGAAAGAAAGAAAGAAAGAAAGAAAGAAAGAAAGAATTTCAAAGAAAGCTGGCGATGTAAGAAGAAAAATGTGATTTGGGAACTACAGAAAAATTTCATGTAGAAATAGAGAAAAAGAAAGAAAGAAAGAAAGATATCGAAGTAAAAGAAAGAAAATAAAGAAAAAATTTCAAGTAGAAAGAAAGAAAGAAAGAAAGAAAGAAAGAAAATAAAGAAAAAATTTCAAGTAGAAAGAAAGAAAGAAAGAAAGAAAGAAAGAAAAAAAAGAAAGAATTTCAAGTAGAACGAAAGAAAGAAAGAAAGAAAGAAAGAAAGAAAATAAAGAAAAAATTTCAAGTAGAAAGAAAGAAAGAAAATAAAGAAAAAATTTCAAGTAGAAAGAAAGAAAGAAAGAAAGAAAGAAAGAAAGAAAGAAAAGAAAGAAAGAATTTCAAGTAGAACGAAAGAAAGAAAGATGTTGAAGTAAAAGAAAGAAAGGTGGCGATGTAAAAGAAATATTTTCAAATAGAAATGAAGAAAAAAAGACATGGAGCTGAAAGAAAGTGGAAAAAATCCAAGTAGAAAAAAGAAAGGAAAAACGGCTTTCAAGTAAAAATGAAAATGAAAACAGATATAGATGTGATGATCAAAGAGTGAAATAAAGAAAGAATTTCAAGTAGAAAAGAACACTTAGTAAGAACTTTATAGAAATGAAAAAAGAAAAATAGAAAGAAAGATGGTGAAGTAAAAATAAAAGATTGAAAGAAAGACATTCAAGTAAAAGAAAGAAAGAAACAAACAAACAAAAAATAAACAAACAAAAAAAAGATATCGAAGTAAAAGAAAGAAAGAAAGAAAGATGTCGAAAAGAAAGAAAGAAAGAAAGAAAGATGTCGAAGTAAAAGAAAGAATGAAGAAAAAGATTTCAAAGTAAAAGAAAGAAAGAAAGAAAGATGTCGAAAAGAAAGAAAGAAAGAAAGAAAGATGTCGAAGTAAAAGAAAGAAAGAATGAAGAAAAAGATTTCAAAGTAAAAGAAAGAAAGAAAGAAAGATGTCGAAAAGAAAGAAAGAAAGAAAGATGTCGAAGTAAAAGAAAGAAAGAATGGAGAAAAAGATTTCAAAGTAAAAGAAAGAAAGAAAGAAAGATGTCGAAGTAAAAGAAAGAAGGCCGGCGATTTAAAAAGAAAGTAAGATTGAAAGAATGAAAACAAAATGAAAGATGCCGAAGTAAAAAAAAAAAAAGAATGAATGAAATGATTTCAAGTAAAAAGAAAGAAAGCATTTCAAGGAGAAATAAAGAAATATAATTTCTAGTAGAAAGAAAGAAAGAACAACACGTAGAACAAACGAAAGAAATAATTTCAAGTAGAAAGAAAGAAAGAAAGAAAGAAAGAAAGAAAAGGCGCGAAAGTAGGAAGAATGCTGAAGAAGGAAGATATAAATGATGAAGAAATCAAAAACTCTCGAGAAATTCCACCAAAGTACATCGAGCCATAAGCATTGGTCATCACCGACATTTGCCATAATTTTCTCACTCCCCAGATTTGCCTTCATCAAATTCTCAAGTTTCAACCCTTTTCTTCTTTTCTTTACTCCTCACACCCCATTCACACGTTGTCAATAGATAATCTGATAACAGCATTTTCAGTACCTTCTAATATCGATTTAATATCTAATATATCAGAGTAGAAAAGTTCACTGTGGCCATAACCAAGAATCGTTATTTATAATACAGGAATAGATAGATAGATAGATAGATAGATAGATAGATAGATAGATAGATAGATAGATAGATAGATAGATAGATAACGTCAAAAAAGTAAAATCATAATTCTCCATAAGTCACAAAAACCTAATAGGATCGAAAAATTGACTTTATGGACAACAAGGCAGAAAAACCCGCGAAAAATCACGTGGTTCTTGTCTGAGAGTAGGAAAGTAACTGGACAGTAATGGCGGCCTCTCTTCTCAAAAAGAATGATAGATGCTAGCCATTCGCTGGACGCGGGAGGTAGATTTTAGTAAATAAGACCAAAGATGAATCGTAAACTGACAAAGGAGAAAAGGCGTAAGAGCGAGGCCGGCGTGGGGTTTTTCCTGAAAGGTTCCCCCGGCCTACCGGATATCTGACATGGCATTTTGTGGGGGTAGTAATCAGGGATTTTGCTGTGTAAGGGCCATATGACCATCACTGGTACTCGAAGAACGCTTTCTTTGACTGAGTAGAATTGACTGACGTGGAAATAATGGTCAGAACAGAGATAACTGATGTCAGGGACATCTTGGAACAGTGGAAACGGAAGAGTAGACATTTATAGCATTTGGATGTTACGTGAAAACTCCTGAGTGAAGTGAAGAGAAGGGTGAAAAAAAGAGAGAAGGAAAGAAAATAAGCTATAAAGAGAAAGAAAGCGAGAAGAGAAATAGAGAAGGAAAAGCAAAGTAAGAGAGAAAAAATTAGGAAGAATGAAAGAAAAAAATGAAAAAATGATAACGAGGATAAAAGCAAAAGAAAGAAAGAAAGAAAGAAAGAAAGAAAGAAAGAAAGAAAGAAAGAAAGAAAGAACTGAAAATGAAAAGAACAGGAAAAATGAGAAAAGGAACATAGAATAGAAATAGAAGTTAAAGAAAAAGAAAGGAAACATAAAAGTAAAAGAAAAAAGAAAAAGAAAAAAACAAGGAAAATTAGAAATGAAAGAAAGGGATAGAGAGAAGAAAAAAGAAAAATGGAAAAGAAAAGAAAGAATGAAGAAGAAAATGAAAAAGAAAGAAAATAAGAAAGAACTGTAGAAAGGATAAAAATAAGGAAAGAGAAAAGACAGAAACAGAAAAGAAAGATTGAAGAAGAAAATGAGAAAGAAAAAATTGTTAAAAGGACAAAAGTAAAGAAAGAAAGAAAGAAAGAAAGAAAGAAAGAAAGAAAGAAAGCGTTACGAAGACAAAAGAAAGAGTAAGGAAGAACATGTAAAGAAGACTTAGAAAGAAAGAAAGAAAGAAAGAAAGAAATGTTATGAAGCCAAAGAAAGAGTAAGAAAGGAAAAGTAAAGAAAGAAAGAAAGAAAGAAAGAAAGGAAACAAAAAGAAAAGAAAGAAAAAGGAAGAAATAAAAGAAAAGTAGTTGTAAAATGATAAAAGTAAGGAAAATAAATAAAAGGAAACGAAATGAGAAAAAAGAAAAAGGAAAAACAAGAGAAGAAAAAGGAATCAAAAGCCAAAAGAATTATGAGGAAAATAAACGCATAAAAAAGAAAAAAATAGTGTTATATAACAGGAATGGCCAACCCCGTTTTTGTGGCCGAGCCAATATTAATGGCGCAAGTAAGCGGATGTTTTGGAACTTGAGAGTAAAAAAACAACATTTTAGATACTAACATGTCCAAGTAGGTAAACAAACTTTGAAGACTGGCGTAACACGATCTTCCATTTCCCTTCACGAGCTATTCTTTATTTGCGATGAATTATAAGGCTGAAAATGAAGAAAGCTTAAAAAGAATCGAGGAAAAGTTGAAGAAAGAGAACAAAGCAAAGAAAGACGCAAATGAAGAAGAAATAAAAGAGCGAAAGGAAAATGGGAAATAGAAAGAAAAGCAATTTAAACGTAAAGGAAAAAGACGAGTGAAAGAAAGAATGAAAATTCATTAACAAAAGAAGAAACAGAAAATAAAAATAAAAATAGTTACTCAATCCACGTTAAACATAGAGCAATGTAAACTCTTTCGTGAAGGTTGTCCGCCCATAATGTCCGCCGATTGGTTGTCCGCCCATAATGTCCGCAGATTGGTTGTCCTCCCATAATGGCGTCCAATCGATCCGACTGCCCCGGGGAACATTACACTTTAGTTGATTAATTCATTCCTTTTACAAAGACTTTTTTTGCCACGTTTACTTGGACTATTGCGATTTGATGACCTCCTCTAATCTTCTTGTTCCTAAGTTCTTCTCCTTAATGCATGCAAGAGAAATTAACAAAATAAAACGATTTTAGTGGGAGGCCACACTAAGAAATCACTGAATTCTTTTAATCTAAAACATGAAAATACATCAGATTTGAACATATTCTGCCGGAAGCTCTATTACAGTGTTAACTACGTTTTGATTTCAGTCCATCAAAAAAAAAAAAAAAAAAAAAAAACCACAAACAACCAAAAGCAAGATTTGAGGGTTTCGAGTTTTATGATAACTGTCGTAACAGTAGCAAGATTTATTGGTATTTATCAGTTCTGCTTCTCTGACAAATGTTCAGACGAGCTCCATTCTTTAGTGCCACCAGTTCAGACCTTTACAATCAAGATCCGCCTTACTATGTCCACGGGGTTGTATCAAACTCATTCCATACGGGTTCCTTTGGTAAGAAGGGCATTCCACTCCGATTGCATCTTGCCAAGAACAGCTACTTACTCTCTCGCTACTTCCATGGCAAATGTTTAGACGAGCTCCATTCTTTAGTGCCAGCAGTTCCAACATTTACTGCGAAGACCCGCCTTGCTACGTCCGTATTGAATCAATCTCATTCCATACGGATTCTTTTGGTAAGAAGGGCGTTCCTCTCCGATTGCATCTTCTCAGAACAGCTACTTACTCTATCGCTACTTCCATGGCAAATGTTCAGACAAGCTCCATTCTTTAGTGCCACCAGTTCAGACATTTACAGCCAAAACATGCCTTGCTACGTCCACAGGCTTGAATCACGTTCATTTTCTACACATTCTTTTGATGAGGGGGGCGTTCATCTCCGATTGTATTTTCCCAAGAACGGCAACTTATTCAATTTCAATTTTTAAATCTTCTCCGTTGCTTACTCGCTCCATCCATGTAATTCTCAGTATCCTTCTGTAGAACCACATTTCTATTTTTTTTTCAATAAAAATTGTGGAAATTGTTCAACATTCACTGCCATATAAGGTGATGCATACCATCTAACAATTCCGAACTCTTCATTGTTTCTAATGAATTTTTCCGTTTCTCAGCACCTTGCTTAGCTTTCAGAATTCTTCTTTCGCTAGTTTAATTTGCGTTCGGATCTCGGTGTCGCATTTCTCAACCTCTGTTAAAACGATTCCCAGATATCTGAACTTCTGCACCTGCTTGATGTTTGATCTGCAAGTCGTACTGTGCAGCTCTGCCCTTTTGCCAACTCTGGCCATGCTTCCTATCTTATGTGGCTTAGCAGTTTTTCTCCATTTTCTA
This sequence comes from Acanthosepion lycidas, assembly GCA_963932145.1. Lineage (NCBI taxonomy): Eukaryota > Metazoa > Mollusca > Cephalopoda > Sepiida > Sepiidae > Acanthosepion > Acanthosepion lycidas. Next base: position 110,810,179 of record OZ010583.1, on the reverse strand, counting down.
AGACTATTCTTTCTGCTAGCCATTCATAAAAGCCCGTTAGGGACGTGGCTCGCTGCCTTTCCATATCTCCCATGCCTCGTGAAGATTATGTTTTCCAAGACCTGCTTCCGAATTATGTCCATGGAATTTCAGATGTCTTTTCCTGATTCTTTAGTATAAATAGAACATTCTTTAGTATAAATAGAACATTCTGTTCTTTCTCGCTCTGTCCATGGAATATTCAGCACCCTTCTGTAGAACGACATTTTTGCTTCTAATTTTTCCCTCACCCCTGTGGAAATTGTTCAACATTCACTGCCATATAAGAGGATGGATACCACATAGCAATTCCGGACTCTTTTCTTTGTTTCTAACGATTTTTTTCGTTTTCTCATCACCTTGCTTAGCTTTGAGAATTTCTTCTTTCGCCCGTCCAATTCGCGTTCGGATCTTGGTTCCGCATTTCCCACTTTCTGCCTAAACCGAACATTTTGTTGGCATTTACCCGAGTGTGAACCGAACCTGTCTACCTTTCTGATTCTCGTGCAAACTGTGCCTGTTTGCTTTTTTTTCAATTCTTTGTTTCGATAATGATATTGTCAAGCCAAATGAGAATAATTATTATTTTTACCTGATGTTTAGTATAAATACGAGGTCTGATCGGAAAGTATTGGGTTTGTTGCTATGGTGACGGCGCTAAAGTACACAGAGTGAAGCCGCTTGGCACAGATTGTCGCGCAGACACGCTCAGTTATAACGTTCTCGCTCACTTCTATTGTTTATAGCAGTACTTGGAAGGAAAGTGTGTAGAATGTGGTAGACTCACCACACCTCAAGTTTCCACCAATGACTAGGGATTGTGCATCAGTTTTTGTCCAAGCACAATAATTCCCGGGCTCCACAACCACCATATTCCCCAGATCTCGTCCCTTACGACTTTTCCCTTTTTCCAAAATTCAAATTCTACTTAAAAGGAACGCGATTTCAAGACGTCGAGGCAATCCAAAAGAAAGTAAGCAGGCAATCCAAGATAATGCTCGCTATTCCAAAAAGGGAGTCCATGGTGAAGCATAAACCAATGGAAGCGGCGTTGGATAAAGTCTGTGGCTTCAGAAGTGGACTACTTTGAAGGAAATTAAATGCTGAATTGATATGTGTTGTAGTTTTCTTTTTATGGCACCAGTCCCGATACTTTTTGATCAGACGTCATACAAGGATCGACAAGTGAATACCTGAAATCTACATTAATCAAATCGGAATACAAAATAGAATTCCAGTTCCGTATGTTGCGTTTGATTATATAACGATTTTAATCTACATAGAAATGTTACACCTTTCTTTGCCATTAACTGAATAAAAAGAACCTTCTGCTTGTTCACAATCATTTGGAGTATGAAAATGATCAGTTTTAATATACATCTAGCGGCCAATTAAAATGTACTGAACAAGATGGCATTCAGAAAGGTAATGACTATAAGTGAAAAATATCTAATGATAATGCCATGTATTTGGGAAGATCTCTTCACGACAAAATATGACATATTGTTTACCACCAAATTTCTTCAATTTAATAACGACCGTCCATTGGGATTCTTTCTGATAAGGCGATTGGCTCATGTATATTACTTTCCCTTGAAACATTCCTTTTACCAATATGGAGTCTCAGCAAGTGCTTGAATTAACGGGAACGATAACTTCTTTGTATGCCTTTAGTATATTCACTAATGGATAACTATATCCTGCATTGCACTGCACACTATTGTTAATGTTAGTTCAAGTAATATAACCTGAAGGATATTTAGGTTTATTGCGACTTGTATGTATTACTCAATGCTTCTTTCTTTAATAGAATGCTCAGATCTGTCACCAAAGACTGATTTTTCAGTTGTGAAGTCATCCTTGCATTGAATACTGTTGCCATATATGGTCTTGTGGCCCGCTGTTGATATCGACAAATTCAAGAGACGGATATGCAATGTGATCTGATCTGGCATTTTATCTACTGTTTTTCATATACGTTTGGTCTGCTTTTTGTATATATTTTTATATCTTTACATTGAGCACTAAAATCTGTCGTGTCTTTGGCTTTATAAACTCAACCGACAAGTTCTGTCTGTCTGTTTTTACTGTATTTTTTCCTTTTTCGAATAAGATGTTGTATATTGGAATCAAAATTGTGGATAAACTGTCATGTTTGAGCTGCTATTGTACAAGTACACACGACCACCTTAGTACTTATCAACAACTGGGTGTTATCAGTATAGTAGACAAGATTTTGTTGGCTACATCATTGCATTTGTTTTGAAAGACTGGGATTAAAATGAATCCAAATTGATGACCTGTGAAAAACGGTTACATGGCGCTGCATCTCATCAGAAAAGAATATATCAAATATTTGTATGCATAGTAAATATTTTGTACACATTTTAAAATACTTTCTCCTATGGTGAAATATATTCTCTTTAATGTGGTTTGTTGTTGTTTTTTGTGTAATAGCTTCCCGAAAATATATATCAATTGGAAAGTATAAATATGTAGGTTTTGTAACAGGAACATTAATGGGTCACTGATTGTGACTAGCTAGACCAAAATATATGTGTATGCGTGTCTCCATTCTGCGTCTTCTTGGTCTCACGCTTTCCGCTGACCTGAGGTGGAACAACTACATTGAATCAAAAGCTTCATCAGTCTTGTATCAGTAAATTCTTATTATTTCCAAAAAAAATCTTACAATCTAAAAATAATTTCTGGCTTCAAGAAACCTGCCAAAAGGGTTGGTAAGCCGTAAAAATAGATCAATTAATCCAAGATCGAGAAATCCTACCTTGAAAATCGGCATTCAGAATTATGGATTTCACGTCGGCTTCAGCAGCACTGGATGGAAATATACCAGGAACGCAGCCACTAAGCAGACCATATATTTATGTCTATGTAACATGGGATTCCTGTCAGTAGATAAAATATGGTTTGAATCGAATTCCATGTCAATGGGGAAACTTGGATCCTGTTTGCGGTATTTAAATCCAAGCTCACACCAAACCTTAAGTGGGAAGAATATATACGATTCATCAAGGAAGATGTTGCTAAACTGATCGGCTCTTGTTACGCTTCAGAAAGTACCTAACACCTCCTGCTAAGAATCAGATCAGGCCAAAAATGGAGTACTATATCTGAACTAGAGCTACCCAGTCCTCACTTTCAAAACTTGATAGAGTTCAAAAGCGTCTACGCGGCCTTGTAGGCGATGAATTATTTTCCACTCTACAACCTCTTTCCCCAAAACGAAATGTTACTGATCTCTCGCTACTCTATCAATATTTGCATGACAAATGTTCAGGCGATTATTTCCACCAGTTCAGACCTTCACAGCTAAGACTTGTCATGCTGCCTACACTAGGAGGAATCATCTCCATTCTCTCCCTATTGCATTTGTAAGCAGAAGGTCCTATTCAGACAGCTTCTTCCCCAAGAACCGCTACTTTGTGGAACACTCACCCGTGGGGGTGCTTCCCGGATCGTTATAATCTTAACCTCTTCAAGACTAGAGTTAGCTGTTATCTTTTTTACATATTCCAACTCTTACCACCCCCTCCTGCATTCATGCAAGTCTCATTTATTTCCGTTTAGTCACTCAATTCTTCTTGTATTTGTTCATCTCTGCTGTGACGAGGTATTGCTGTGAACGCATTGGTCTAATGGATAAAAGCGTTGGTTGAAGTAATGCAGTAATTTTACACAAAGAGATTTGAGTTCAATACCTACCTACTGCAGAAATGTACAAAAACTTAGTTGAATTATTGCTGGGGTTACCCAGTCCTCGCATTCCAGTCTTGAGAGAGTTCAAAAGTGCCTATGCGGCCTTGTGGATGATGAATTATTTTACACTCTACAGCCGTTTTCCCACAGATTAAAGTTTCAAGCTTCTCGTTATTTCAATGGCATATGTTTAGACGATCTACGTTCCTTAGTTCCACCAGTTCAGGCCTTCACGGCTAAGACCTGACATGCTACGTACACTAGGGCGAATTATCGTCATTCTATCTGTATTCCATTTGTAAGAAAGAAGTTCCATTCAGATAGTTTCTTACCAAGAACTGCTACTTTATGAAACAGACTCCCGAGAGCCTGCTTCTCGGATTGATACAACCTTAACCTCTTCAAATCTTGGGTTAACCTTTCTCTTTCTTATTTGTCCTCCTGATCTGTACTTATTTCACGAATGCTCTCATTGAATGGCTTTGTGTGCCTTGTACTTTGTATAAAGTGACCAATTAAAAAAAATTATGTACTTGACTCACTGCAGAGGATGCCAGGATAGCCATTTCGATACTCAGATGATACACAAGATCGTCAAATAAAGCGCGGTGTGCAGAGTTGACCTGGTGTTAATCGAAATGCAGAAATCAAATACAGCTGCATCGGGCATTGCAAATGCGGAAATGTGAATGTGTGAAGGATTAATATATAAGCAAGCGCCCCAGAGATGATTTTAGACAGTCGTCCGCACATTAGAGACGGAGAATGTTAGGGATAGCTTTTCAGTTGATGACATGGTAGTGGGAGCGATTCACATCGACACTGACCGAAAGCAACTGACGAAATATTGAAATTTATCAAATAGTAATGTAGTTTCAAGTCACGTGTTTCTCATTTAATCAGTGCCCCTCATCTCTTTACACCATTTATCATTAAATAAGCACTGTTTTGACAAATATGTACCAAAGAATATCGGAGAAATTCCTATCTACAGAATTCGCCGATTGAACACTATGGAGAAAAGGTAATTTTTTAATTTTTTTTAATGCATCGCTCTTCGTGAAAACTGAGGCCTATGGCGGCCAGTGTGGTGTTTATATAGCACGTACATAATGCGTTAAAATCGCGTTTCTCTGCCGTGCGCCGATAGCCTAGAGGTAAGAGTCTGACTCATGTAAAATAGATCAAGTTTCTGTCCCGGCTTAAAGCAATCGGATGTCTAGCCTAACTGATGAGCTGTGAGACAGAGAAATAGTATATATATATATATATATATATATATATATATATATATATATATATATATATATATATATATATAAGGGAGGCTCTATGTAATTGGCTCCCATTTTGACCATATATATATATATATATATATATATATATATATATATATATATATATATATATTATGAAATGGACAAAGTCCGACAATTATTTTAAGACGTTTTTATATTTATACATTCTTTTTATAGATACAAATATTTAAGTAAATGCTCTGTTTTTTTTTGGGGGGGGGGTATTCATAATAAACAGTATTAATAACATTTACCGGCTTCAATGTCCGAGAAATTTTCATAGAAAATATTTGTCGTCCGACAGGAATAGAACCTGTATCCTATAGGGAACCGTCATATAAGATAGGTCAGGCTATATCCGAAAAATACTAGTAGAAAATACAAACATAATATAATATAATAACCTCATCCATATGTAAAAAACATTAAAAATAATGGAAGCCTTAATAATAAAAAAAGAAAAGGCCACCATTTAATAATATTAACTATGAACACAGAGCAATCGAATGTCTAGCCTAACTGATGAGCTGTGAGACGGAGAAATAGTATATATATATATATATATATATATATATATATATATATATATATATATAAGGGGAAAAGATATATAAATTTTTATATGTAAGAACAATTTTAGGAAATTCTATGACTAAGTGCAGAGATTTTACGTGTGATGCTTCTTTTCGTCTTTTATGACTTCATCAGACTAAAGTGATGCTTATGCTGATGTTGCTACACATACGCGTGAAGGAGAGGAGACGCTGAGATTTCAAATTTAAATCTTTAAATTTGTATATATTCTAACCGATTCTGTTTAGTTCATTTTTTTTTCTATCTTTTTTAGTTTTTATTACATTTGTACATTCGTTATTAAAGATCCCACATTGTGATTATATATATATATATATATATATATATATATATATGGTATTGGTTTGATTGTTTGCAAATCAAGACGCCGAAGGTTTTCCGAACGAGTATAGTTTCTTATACTTATAAGATTACTATTACTACGAAATATACACACACACACACACACATATATATATATATATATATATATATATATATATATATATATATATACATCGTTCACGTCATTTGAAGATTACGTGAGCGTGAAACTCGGGTTACGACTGCAGCTATCCTTTTTTAGGATTTAACATTGTTAATCTTTTTTTGCTCGATCTAGTCAACGTAGGCATCGAGCACTTTACTGATTAGGTAAGTTTGCCTTTAGGACTTTTTTCTTTTTCTTTTTTCAGCATTGTTGGTTTTATATGTGAGTGTATCTGGATAAGTGTTTTAGATTTTGGATCGTTGTCTCTATGTTCCACCAACGGTTTTGTTTTTCTGTAATACACATACACACACATACACACACACACCCATACACACACATATATATATATATATATATATATATATATATATATATATATATATAATCAAAATAATAACGCTATCTATTGATGTGAAATTATATAACTTAACGTATATCTCTGCCAATAAGTGGCTCTATAGTTGACTTATTGAATCAGAATTAATAAAGATCAAAATATTTATCGTAGGCACCTCTGGGTTTCGCAATTTCTCCCGAGTCTGGACATTCGATAAAAATATAAGAAATTTATAATCTAAATTAATATATGAATATAAAAGGATTATCATGAGAATTTTCTTATCGAATGTCTTGAAAAGTGAGAAATTATACAAACTCTGAGTTGACCTTTGATAAGTATTAAATTTTATACACATATTGATTCAATATTCCCTCTAGATGACTTCAGTGCTTCAAATTGTTTTTCCGCGCCAAAATCAAAAATCTGTTATAGCAACATGTCCTTCATTAAACCTATAGTCGATAAGTACTAAGTTACTCTTAGTATTCCTCAAAGCAAGGTAAATAGATCTAGCAAGATTATGTTTCGCCAATCTTCCAAACGGGGAAAATGCTACTTGCCTTACTTGAAAACCAACATTCAAAATTCCAGTTTACCTCGAACGCCGCCTAATAGGATATGCGCAAATAATTCGGTTATCCTAAAGCAAAAGAAATTAAATTGTTCTCCAGAAATAACTGGATCTGAAACAGAAGTGAACAATTAAAACAGAATCAAGAAACACCTTTTAAAGCTATCTGAATAAATGAGTGTGAAAGCTTTCCGTGTTCATCTCTCACAGACCGACAAACGGATGTCAAAACAAGGAAGTGTCTATTGTCGTTCATGCTCCTAACCTGTTAGACCAGATGACATGAACAGAGTTCTGTGTTGTCGTTTACTACAATCGTGTGACTGTCGCCGGACCAGTGAGGCTCTAGGTAATTGGCTGCCATTTTGACCATATATATATATATATATATATATATATATATATATATATATATATATATTATGAAATGGACAAAGTCCGACAATTATTTTAAGACATTTTTATATTTATACATTCTTTTTATAGATACAAATATTTAAGTAAATGCTCTGTTTTTTAGGTTTTTTTCTATTTATAATAAACAGTATTAATAATATTTACCGGCTTGAATGTCCGAGAAATTTTCATAGAAAATATTTGTCGTCCGACAGGAATAGAACCTGTATCCTATACGGAACCGTCATATAAGGTAGGTCAGGCTATATCCGAAACATACTAGTAGAAAATACAAACATAATAACCTCATCCATCTGTAAAAAACATTAAAAATAATGGAAGCCTTAATAATAAAAAAAGAAAAAGCCACCATTTAATAATATTAACTATGAACACAGACACAAAGTGCTAACAGTGATCGGAAAATAAAACATCCCTATCACTCAAAAAACATGCACACAATCCATACTCCGAATTAAAAACAAAAATAAAATCATCCTTAATAATGGCTAAAAGTTATAGCCGAAAGGGCTTCGGGATTACGGAACATTTGGACAGTTTCTACATACTTTGTATACGTGTTCGAACACAAGAAAAATTAACTAAAAAGCTTGTTCGTAGTACCTTGTCTGACGTCTTTAATGAAACAAATATATATATATATATATATATATATATATATATATATATATATATATATATATATATATATATATATATATATGAATAATCAAATGGATAAATACAGGTAAATATATGTGAAAAGCTTTCGTATACAAATTCACAAAACAGTGCACAATGTTAAATATCATATATATATATTCAAACAGGATTGGTTAAATAATTCACACGTACTAAGTCTGTTAATTTTTGTTTTAATTCTTTTGAGTTCACGATATATATATATATATATATATATATATATATATATATATATATATATATATATATATATATATATATATATATATAGTTAAATATTTGGTATATTTATGGAAGGACAGTAATAAGTAATATCAGAGATAGAGCGTTAGTAAATGTAAATAAATTGGACATAGAAATCAACACTGCATATCAAGTATCAGTTTCAAGCATTAAGCGAGCGTCAGTCTGAGGATCGTTTAAAATGTGAAATTGCCAGTCATTTATGTAATGTTGATTTCTATGCGATTACTAGTGGCTTTGATTGAGGAATCAAAGACCCGAGTTCGAGTTCCAATTGAGTCCGTTAGCTTCACTTATGTGCAATGCCCTTGACAAAGGCATGACTCCATCTCTTCTGCCTTATTTATGGGTAAGTACCAGATCTGACTGGGTCCAAGTTTAAATTAAAACCTGAGGAGAGTCATTTGGAGACCTTGTATCATGTTGTGTACCAGTGCGCTCTGTATTCGGTTCTTCCTAAAATTGTGCTTGGTTTTTCACAAGCCTTCACCACTCTAATCAAATCATATGAGAGGGCTGTCTGGTTGTTCAGTTCTACGGACCCTCATATAGCGAAAAAAAATACGAGTGGTTAGAAGGTTTGAGACCCGGGTTCGAATCTCACCATAGTCGTTTTCTCTGGAAGAAGACTTCCTGGGATTATCGGTCAGGAGTGTGTGGATGGGGGAGGTCCCAACGTGCGGCATTTTTGGAAAGTGCCTGAAAACTATGGCACGAGTTGACCCAAGCCTCTTGAGTAAAAATGGGTAGACAAAACCTCGAGGGGCCATCGATGGCTCTTCCAGCCCGATGTTACAAGTCATCGTGACCGAGCGTTTGAGTGTGCTGGTCTTGTTCAGATTGTTGATCCCGCAAAATAACATGCTCATTCCCAGAAACCGTAACTAAGGTTTGCTCAGCATGGTTACAGGGCGTGTATTTGGGTGTGTATATATATATATATATGTATATATATATATATATATATATATATATATATATATATATATAGAGAGAGAGAGAGAGAGAGATAGACAGAGAGAGAGAGAGAATGAAGACACGAATAGATCACAACGTTTCGGTAAATCCAAATAAAAATCTCTTTCACGCGAAGAAGATAAACATCAGAAATAAATTAACCTAAGTGCTTTGTCAGGAACTTTTAATAAAACATTTATTGCAGGGTTAATATATATATATATATATATATATATATATATATATATATATATATATATATATATATATATATATTAAAAAGAAGAGAAGAGAGGTGCCGTAAACGTTTTTGGTTGTAATGTGGATTTATTTAGAAAAAAATATTATGCTTTGTTTTACATAATGTTACACTACACGTGTTTCTGGTCTCATGACCGTCTTCAGGTAAAAGCGGAGATTTCCACATATTTTTAAAAATAATTCATTTTTTCTTTTGTTTTTCAATGTTAAATATTCTCGATATGAGACATTTTCTGTGTTTGTAATCCGAATTTCTTTCTTGAATTGGCAATGAAGAGTTCTGCGCGAAGGGTCATAAAACAATTAAGTCTGGTCCAACTGACAGAAACACACACAAATAGAAACAGATCCAAGAACACACAGGGGTCAGTAAAACATTAAAAGATAAAATGCTGATAAGTAATTCATCATTTCGCTTGGACCAGCCTTAATTGTTTTATGACCCTTCGCGCAGAACTCTTCATTGCCAATTCAAGAAAGAAATTCGGATTACAAACACAGAAAATGTCTCATATCGAGAATATTTAACATTGAAAAACAAAAGAAAAAAATGAATTATTTTTAAGAATATGTGGAAATCTCCGCTTTTACCTGAAGACGGTCATGAGACCAGAAACACGTGTAGTGTAACATTATGTAAAACAAAGCATAATATTTTTTTTCTAAATAAATCCATATTACAACCAAAAACGTTTACGGCACCTCTCTTCTCTTCTTTTTAATATACATACTTTTCTCTCGTTGGAACCACTACAACCTCTTTCTTTTATATATATATATATATATATATATATATATATATATATATATATATATATATATATGAGGTATGTTTTGTCAGTAAATATATATCCAAACAAGTCTGATTCAAAAATTAAATTAAAAAGAGCTGACAAGGTCTGTGCTTAATTTTTTATTATATTTTTTTCAATTTTCGTATAATTTTCAAATATAATACACAATACCTTATCCAAAAATTGGAAAAATATAATAAATAATTACGCAGACTGACCTTGCCGATTCTCAAACCTTGCCGATTTAATCAAACTTGTTTGGAGATATATGTGTGTGTGTGTGCGCGCGTGTGATTGGTTTTGTGTGTGCTTGGTTGTGTGTGTACGCGTGTTTATTTATACGTTGTGTGGAGGACACGGAGTTCACATCGAATTAATGCGTGAACTCAATCTTCAGGCCATGTGGATTTGATTGTAGTTCGACTATTTATATGTTAGTCATAAGGTATTATAAGTAAAGATCTTACTTTTCCAAGATATTTGTGCTATTCTAACAGCTACTGAATAGTAGGGGTGGTTATTTCAAATTATTCTAACGGCTACTGATTATATGTAATTATGGCACAGAAAACGGTTATTTCATAGCTTTTGAATGGGTTTGTTAATTTTTAAATTGCTTTTTCTGATCATTGATTTACTTCAGTGTATTTTTTATTTATTTATTATTTACTAATTATTTTAGTAGATTTATATAATTGTAGGTATGAGTTTATTCGTACTAAAAAAACAGTAGATTCGTACTACTAAAAAGCAATGAAAATCAGTGACTATTGAAAACAGTTTGCGAAATTTTTTTTTTTAATTTATTTATCGATTTCTTATTTTTTCATTTTTTGAGGTGTTTGGGTGATTATTGATTTGTTTTGTTTAAAGTATTCTTTTTTTAATGATATTACGTCATTCTGAATTGTATATAAAACATATTTGCATTTTGCATTTTTCTTTGTTACGTTTTACAATATATAATTTTTATTTTCGATTTTTAATTAACAAAGTAAAAATTGTTTCCATGTTTGCATTTTGAAATAAGTCCTGATTTAGTCATTTATGTTGGTGATCATAGTTATATCCCCCCTCATACACAAAGTTTACACACAAGTTCGTTCGTTTACAGTTTTTAAATTATTGTTGTAAGCTGATGCTGTTTTTTTGTTTTGTTTTTTGTTTTTGTTTTTTTCATGATATTTTTGGTGTTTTTTGTTTTTACGTTCTCATATATCTTTAGAGAGTGTTGAGCTGTTGGTGTATTTACTATTATTAAAAGATGATTCTGTGTATAGTTTTTAATTCCAGGCTTATTTAGTTACTACTATATATATTTTTTTTCTTAAGAAAGCAAATCATCTCATCTTGACATGAAGTTGCTTCTATATTTTTTATCGAGGCAGTTCACAAAACTAGGTATTAAGTATTCTTTCATGTT
>OZ010583.1:110796370-110798193 GCA_963932145.1 Acanthosepion lycidas | reverse complement strand
TAAGTATTCTTTCATGTTTTCTTCCTAAATTGAAACAAGTGTATATTTTCCCATTGAATATATTTTTGCTTTATAATTTGTTTTCAGTTATAAGCATGTGTCGATGTATGTGTGGGTGGTGCAATGAGTAACTGCCCGGAACAAGAAATCGGACGTCTGAGATGGAATTCTAATTGAGTTGTTTTGATTCACTTTTGCGCAAATAATCTTAGGAAATGTATGAATCCATATTTCCTCCCTCTAACTATAGATTAAATAGTTTGCCATACTGGGCGCTTCAACATGGAGTGACAATCATTTTGGGAAAAATAAACTATGAATTCTAAACAGTATTTTGCGTTCGAATAGTACAGACTATATAGACATCAACAAGGTCAAAATTTACTCTTTAATCTTGACCGTGTCGATGTATTAATATAATATATAAACACACACACACATACATACATAGATAGATAGATAGATAGATAGATAGATAGATAGATAGATAGATAGATAGATAGATAGATATATGGAAGAGGTTATAGTAGTTCCAGCGAGAGAAAAGTGTGTATATTAAAAGAAAGAGAGAAACCGCAAATGTTTTTGGTTGTAATGTGGATTTTTTTTTTTAAATCCACAATACCACCAAAAACTTTTGCGGTTTCACTCTTCTTTATAATATATATATATATATATATATATATATATATATATATATATATATATATATATATATATATGTTTGTGTGCGCGTGTCTGTGTTTGTGTGTGAGAGTCATAAATAATTTCCATATTTGTTAATCAACTTCTTCCAAAAATCAAGTACAATCATATTTTTTACAATTATATGAACACCATTATTTTAAAATTATTATTTATTGCAATATACCTTCTGAATTCAGTTTCTATTCATATGCAGGAGATTTCCTACCAATTATAGGTTCTAGATGATTCTAATATCCTTCCCAAGTATGTCAAGTTTACCGAGCAGTTCTTTAAGTACTTTACCAAACGCTTTTGCATAAAGGGACGTACTTTATCAAACATAGAAATACACCCTTTTGCATTCGGGTTACTCTTTCTGGTATCATTCTGAGTATAAATATTATACTTCTTGTTCCAGTGTCTTTAACGAACCCGCGCTGTTCTTGTCCTATTGTCGGCCAAATTCTGCTGTGCGTTCTATTTTACTAGAATAGTTTTTTTTTTTTTCGTTTGCACCCGGCTTTTTAGGCAGCGGCATGAAAATAGATTTACTTAGGTCTTTCGGTATATCACCACAGTTGTATATTTCATTTCATTTATTATATTTCTAATCTAATACCTGTTTCCGTTCTCCAAGTAGCAAATTCTCCTAAGGGGTTATTTTGAAAATATAACGTGAGGCCTTCAGCAACAGTCAGAAAAGGAGAATGATTAATTAATAGTTAATCCGACATGCAACCTTAAGTTGTGTGCAGCAGTCCGCATAAAAAATATTTTTATCACATTTGTTCACGTCAAGCGACAAGTACTAGTTTGAATGTATGGCTAGACTAGTGCGTGTGCGGGTGGAAGGTGTTGCGCCTGTAGCGGTCCGTGTGTACGACACCCACGGCGTTGTCGTAAATACACAGTAATGAAAAGGGTGCGGAGTCACAGCATTAGCATACATTCAACCCCACACAATTACTCCCACGTCAAATTCTTTTCTTTTATTTAAGCAGACGGGGTTACTATTGTTTTTTATCTACCGATAGTCCGGGAAAAAGCTGACTGTTCTTCATTGACAAACGACATTTTAACACAAATATCGAATGCTTTTCTTTTTACATTGTATAAGGTGTTTACACACACGCACA
>OZ010583.1:110788870-110793870 GCA_963932145.1 Acanthosepion lycidas | reverse complement strand
AGAAGGAAAATAGAATGGATTGAAGGAAATAAATGAATTGAAGAAAAGATAAAAAATTGGACCGTACAAAAGAATAGATTGCAGGAAAGACCGGAACAGATAGTAGGAAAGAGAAAAAACGAAATGTAGAAAAAGAAAAAAATGAATGAAGTGTAGTAAGAAAATACAATGCATTGAAGAAAAGGGGGGGAATAATTGCATAAAAGATGCACTGAATAAAATAGAAAAAATGTATTATTCTAAAGAGAAAGAATGGATTGTAGGAAAGAGAAAGAATGCTTTGTAGAAAAGAGAGAGTGTGTATTGTAGAAAAATGAGAAAGTATATATTGCAGAAAACAGAAAAGTATGGATTGTAGGAAAAGACAAAGAATGCAATGTAGAGGAAGAGAAAGTATGTCTTGTAGAAAAAGAGAAAGAATATGTTGTAGCAAAGAGAAAAATGTATTGTAGTAAAAAAAAGAAACAATGAGTTGTAGAAAAGAAAGAATATATTGTAGATAAGAGAAAGCATGGATTATAGTACAGAATGTATTTTAGAAAGAGAAATGATGCATTGTAGAAAAAAGAATGCCTTGTAGAAAAGAGAAAGTATGCGTTGTAGAAAAAAATTATGTATTGTAGAAAAGAGAAAGAATGAATTGTAATAAAGCGAAAAGTATGTATTGTAGAAAAAAGAAAGAATGCATTTAAAAAAAAGAGAAATGTATTATTGCATAAAAAAAGAAATATATTTATTCTAAGAAAGAGAAAGTTTTTATTGTAGAAAAGAAAAAATACACTGTAGAAAAAATTGAAAAAATATATAGTACAAAGAGAAAGAATGCATTGTACAAAAGAGAAAGAATATATTGCAGAAAAGAGAATGAATCCATTGTAGAAAGAGAATAAATATATTGTAGAAAAAGAAAGTATGGACTGTAGAAAGAGAAAGAATGTATTGTAGGAAAGAAGGTATGAATTGTAGAAAAACAGAAAGAATGCATTGTAGAAAAAAAGAGAAAGAATTTATTGTAAAAAAAGGAAAAGTGTGTATTACTTAAAAAAGAGAAAGGTATGTATTGTAGAAAAGAGAAAAGTATGCATTATAGCGAAGAGAAAGGATAGATTGTAGTAAAAAGAAGAAAGAATGTATAGTAGAAAAGTGAAAGAATGTATTGTAGGAACGAAAAAGTATTTATTGTAGAAGAAGGATATATTCTAGAAAAGAGAAAGAATGTCTTGCAAAAAATAGAAAGAATGCATTATAGAAAAGAGAAAATATGTATTGTAGGAAAGAGAAATCTATGAATTGTAGAAAAGAGGAAGAATGGATTGTAGAAAATGGATTGCATGAAGAAAAACAATTGGTTTATAGAAAAACAAATGACTGATTTGCAGATAACAGAAAATGGATTGTTTAAAAGAAAATTAAGTTCATTCTTGGAATTATTTCTTTCTTGTTTGATATTGGAGGAGTTATATGAATTTTGTCCGGGAAGGTTTTTTCGAATTATTCAGATCTTACATAATCATATTAAATGCAAAGTTTACCAGCATCTGTCCATCTGTTTATCTATCGACTGAAATAAGCTCGGCTCAAGTCATTGTAAGAGCAGTTACAAATCAACAATTTTACAATTCGATTAAAAATCATGGACGCAGATTAACAGACTGTGTATGAGTACAAAGAAGAGTCGTGATGATCGTCGCAAAATGGTAGAAACAAGGAAATGTCAGTTATTTTCCTAAAATAAAATAAAGTGAGAAAATGTTTCCCCGTTCATCTGATGAATTCTTTTTTTGTCAATAATCTGTCTAATTATATTTCTGTCCATTTAAAACAATTAACCTCTTTGATCACCACACTCTGACCTCGTCCGTCAAGTTGTTTTCGTTTTTAACGCTGAGCGGCCTGTTGCGAACTCGACATTTTTCTAAATATACTCGCACAAACAAACCCAGATTTATTTATCCTTTCTCCGACATTTCACTGTTTGCCTATGGCCTCCTGAGTTTCAAATTCTCCAAGCCTTTATTTTCTTATTGCGTG
This sequence comes from Acanthosepion lycidas, assembly GCA_963932145.1. Classification (NCBI taxonomy): domain Eukaryota; kingdom Metazoa; phylum Mollusca; class Cephalopoda; order Sepiida; family Sepiidae; genus Acanthosepion; species Acanthosepion lycidas. The sequence continues at coordinate 110,791,839 of OZ010583.1, read as the reverse complement.
CCCTAGAAATTTCAACTTTTTTTTTCTGATCCGAAGTTCAAGTGTCCTATTTGTTTCCATTTTCCGTAAAACTTCCTCATTGTTCACATGTTCCGTCCATAGTATTCTCGTCATCCTTCTGTAGAACCACATCTCTGTTGAGTCAACTCTCCTCTTCATTTGTGAAGAAATGTCCCAAGTTCCATGGAAGATTAATATTGCATAGCAGTTCAGCACTTTTTTCTTTGCTTCTGACGAAATCGCCCCTCTTTTGTTCTTGCAAGTATTTCCATTGGCATTTCGAGATAATGTATATATTTTCCGACATTGTTTCTCCAAGTACTTCCAGATACTTTGGTTATCTTAAGGGAGAAAGGTTGCTTTCAATCAGAGTAAGTCGTTGCTTTTTTCAACATCTTAGATAGTTTTACTCACGCTACCTGTTTTAACGTTAGTGGTTGAATTTATTTTTTTAATCATATAATGCGATGTGTCGTCATTTTTTAAATTTGAAAACGTTCACAAGGATGTAAATTCTATGTATGTTTTAAAATATTTAAAATTCTATGTTGAATGCTATTTTGCTCACTGTAGGTGTTTATTTTATAATTATTACTTCTAATAATTGTAATCGTTTTTCGAAAGCGTCCTTGTGCTTTTTCTGACTATCGCTCGTACGAAGGTTGAAACAATAGTTTAATTTCCCATGTAAACAGTGTGAATATTTTAAACTGATAAACACCGTCATTTATGTGCCGTGTCCCATGAGAACTTGGGCGATCATGGCTCTCCACAACCTCCTATCCCTCGTTGCTATTAGCAGCGTTTCTCCCTTCGTCCAGCCTCTCGTACCCCGTTCCATCATCCATTCATGCAAGCTCGTCAGGTATGTGGCCCGCTGACTTCTATTTTCTTCCCTCGATATGCCTTGTGCGAGTTAAACATTCCAAGCCCTCCTTCTTCATTAAGTGTCCAAGAATTTCCAGTTGTCTTTTTTCTGATTCTGACTATAAGTGTTGTTTTTGTTACCATTTTTCTTTAATTTTTACTCGTTGGTTACTCGTTCTGTTCATGCAATTCTCAGCATGATTCTGTACAGCGACAGTCTTGTTGCCGTTACACTTTTCTTTGTTTCTAACGAAATTTTTATTTTGCTTCCGACTTTGTTCAGTTTTTGGAATACATTTCCATTTTTTCCATCCTCTGTTAAAAGACATTCTAAATATTTAAACTTCTATCCCGGTCCGGTGCAAGTGTCTTGTGGGCCCTCTCCGAATTTATGATACCTGCCCCTCTCCCAAATCTATGACACGACACCACGCCGAATATGCTACATCTCTATTTTAATAAGGTTGTATTCATATAAAATACAGATTTTATTGCAATCGAATTATATACAATAATGGATGAGAAGCAATAGAGGTGAACAATTCATCTTGAAAAATTGAAAATAAATAGTGTGTGTAAATACAAATTAGAGACATATCATAATAGATCATTCCATTTTAAATAAATCAACAATGTTTAGCGGCAATTTATAACATCAACTTGAGATTTTTCTTGTTAAAAAATTTAATAATTTTAACATATTTAACATTAGGGATAAAAAATAGTAAATTTTATATCGAGTTTTTTGACACTTGGCATTTCACGGATCTGTACAAAAAAGACCGCAGAATGATATCAAAATTTATATCGAGTTTTTTGACACTTAGCATTTCACGGATCTGTACAAAAAAGACCGCAGAATGATATCAAAATTTATATAGAGTTTTTTGACACTTAGCATTTCACGGATCTGTACAAAAAAGACCGCAGAATGACATCAAAATTTATATCGAGTTTTTTGACACTTAGCATTTCACGGATTTGTACAAAAAAGACCGCAGAATTACATCAAAATTTATATCGAGTTTTTTGACACTTAGCATTTCACGGATCTGTACAAAAAAGACCGCAGAATGATATCAAAATTTATATCGAGTTTTTTGACACTTAGCATTTCACGGATCTGTACAAAAAAGACCGCAGAATGACATCAAAATTTATATCGAGTTTTTTGACACTTGGCATTTCACGGATCTGTACAAAAAAGACCGCAGAATTACATCAAAATCCACGAAAATTTTTTATCCTTTAATAATCAGTTTAATTTTTAACGTATATAAATGTAGGTAAAAAAAAAATGAAATGTTGATAAGATAGCAAGGGTCACGAAGTACTTCCCTGGGCCCCAATCAGGATTGCCCACCCATGTGGGTTTCGGGAGTTATATGCAGCGGCCCTGTCTAGAAACCGTTTTATTCCACACAGAATTATGAAATGGCTGTTGACATTTAAAAAATATTGACAATTTAGAAGGATGGCAAACTTAGTTTTTCATTTTTTCAGATATTTTAGCTTGAATTTTTAACATCAACTTGAGATTTTTCTTGTTAAATAGTTGAAGAATTTTAACACATTCAACATTATGGATTAAAAAAAATAATGAATCTTATCGTGTTCTTTCAAGACATGAGTGAAACAAATTCACGGATTTGGAACTACCCCTCACTACAACCAACACCCCAAAAAAAGACCCCAGAATGACGTCAAAATCAGCGATAATTTTAGATCCTTTAATAGTCACTTGTGCTTAGTTTAATTTGTATATAAATGTAAGTAGAAAAGGCAAATGTCGATAAGATAAATAGGGTCACAAATCACTACCCGGGGCCCCCAATCAGGCTTGACCTCACACGCCCAGTTAGGGTGTTCGAGGTAGTACGTACCGGCCCTGCTTCTATCTATCCGGGTTTAAATATACAAAACAGAATGCGTTTAGTGTGGAGGTCAAATGGATGTGGGTCTTGCGAAGTCAATTTGGTGTGTCAATTTGGGCGTGTGCATCGGCTCCAAATATAACTATGAAAAAATATTCGTTTTTCTCTCAGACTGTTCAGCAGAAAATTACCTTGGTTGTTTTTTCCACAATAAATATTAACTTTTTG
>OZ010583.1:110681370-110783870 GCA_963932145.1 Acanthosepion lycidas | reverse complement strand
AAATATTTGCGTCTATATAAATAACGTATAACAATAAAATATATTAAAAATAATTTTCGAACTTCGTCCATTTCATAAGATATGACATCATTTGTTTACATTAAGATACGCTTCGAGCAGTTATGTACATTCGAGGAAAGTCATGGTAAATTTGTAGTTTCAGTACTAATTAAAAACTATATTTACTAATCATAGATGGAAAAGCTTACTGCAATTCAGTGACCCCCGGGTATTTTAAAAAGTATTTAGAATTTTTCTGTGTGTGTATAAACGTATCAGTTTCTGTAAATATAAACGTCTATGTATGACTTTAGCAGAAAATACAAGCGATTACTGAATTAAATTTAAAATTTATTGGTAATTTCGTAACATTTGCTCAACAAGTGTCTTCGTAAGTAAGACTATAAAGTCAGAGTAACTAAAATTCTGTAAAATATTAGATTACTTAGAATATTTTCCTAAATTTTTAAAATTACGAGGCAGTTAAAAAAAATATAGAAAAACAGACTTCACGTTATATTCGTCAAGTAATTGTCACAGCTATATCCCCGTAGAAAAACTGTCAAACAAGTTTCGCGAAAGAGTTTTCAACACCTCATAAAAACACTGTCTTCCGTATAAAAAAATAAATGATATTTTAAACTAAAAGTAAATAATATTTCTTTTAATTCAGATTAATCAAACTTTAAATCAGCTAATCTTCCTCAAATAAAGTTTCAGAAAAGTGCATTTTATTTTCGAAAACTTTTTTTAATAAAGATAACTATGTTGTATTGTCAGATTTGTCAATATGGGCGACTTTAGCAATTTCGGCGATTTAACAAAATATTATTTCAATCAGTTCGGTTTGAAATACAGCAAATTATTTTCCATATTGGGAATATTACATTTAATCTATTAGCCTGGAATTAAAACTAAAATCAAACTTCAAGAAATTAAGAAATATTTTTCATTTTTAAAATTCATTTTAAACCTGAAGTATCGCTTTTTTGGAGGTACGCAATATATATATAATATGTATATAAGTGTGTGTGTGTGTGTGCACGCGCGTGCTTGTGTTATATTTAACAGGACCCTGCTTGGTCGTTTCAATTGATTAGACTAGTCTGTTGGCAATATACGAAACTACTGGCTTACACGCCAAGTTGTATGAGTCAATATTGAAATACTTAAGAAGTGCGCTCAATTGATTAACAGCCACGACTTACTCGACGACCCTTCTCATCCGGGACCCTCGATTAGAGAGGCCAGCAACCGAACTAGCTGACAACCTTTCGTTTCTATCCTTACCTAATTTAGAAGCTGGTCATCGGAACCACTTTCAAAGGGTCAGTGGGGCGATATTCACTGTGGTCGCATTCATTACTCATTATCCTTACCACGCACAACCCCATCTTAATTTTCTTTTATTATTCTCATATTTCTTCGTCTTTCTTTCTTTTTTCCTTTCTTTCTTTTTCTTTCTTTTTCCTTTGTTCTCCTTTACTCTCTTGTTAATCTTTTTTTTCTTTCATTTTTATTAGACATTTCTTTTTGTCTTTCGTTTTCACTACTTTTTTTTCTTTTTCCTTATTATTCCTTTCTTTTATTCCATTTATGTTATTCCTTTTCTTTCTTTCTTTCTTTCTTTCTTTCTTTCACACACACACACACACACACACACTCCCTCTCTCTCTCTCTCACACACGCACACACATACTTTCTCCTGAACCCTATTCTTTCCTTTCTCTTCCGTTATTTTTAACTTTTTTCCTTCTTTCGTTTTTTTCGCTATTCTTCTTTCTTTCTTTCTTTCTTTCTTTCTTTCTTTCTATTTGCTTCTTTTTTTCTTTCTTTCTTTCTTTCTTTCTTTCTTTCTTTTGGACACGTGTTAACTTTCTTTCGTTTTTCTCTATTCTTTCTGTCTTTTTAAGTTTTTAATCTGTGCTAAATTTCTTTTTTATTCTTCTTTTTCTCTCTTTTTCATTCTTTCTTTCTTTCTTTCTTTCTTTGTGTCCTATGCTTTAATTATTTATTTCGTTTTTTTTTTATTTCTCAATCCCTTCTTCTTCTTTGTTTCTTTTAATTTTCTATTTTTTCTTTCTTTTAAACGCTATCCAAGACCTTTATTTACTAACAACTACTGCCGTCACTTAGTCCCTCAGCTTCTGGCTTTTGGCTGGCTACTTGCTTCGTCCCGATGGCACACACAGACTGCAGTGTTGCCAGTAGACCTTGGCCCGAGATAAAGTCGTGTTGGCGCCGACCATTTTCCAAAAGCTTCCTTTATAGTCGATGCCATCAGTGGCGCCACCTTGTGTCGTTTTGCCAGCAAAGTCTGAACAAAATCCAATGTGTAATATTGTCCGTTTATTCGCACTTTCTTTCGCTGCGTATGTCGATCACAGCTTTATTACTGAGAATGCTATTATCCTTCACCTCTTCACTATATCAGTAGATTGTATTCGTACGCTTAGGTTGAGTGAAAAGAAAATATAACTATCAATTCCTGCCATCATATTTAATGTGGGCTTAAGAGTTTATTGTATATTAGTATCAGTATATATATATATATATATATATATATATATATATATATATATATATATATATATATGTATGTATGTATGTGTGTGTGAAAATATTATAGAAAATAGGAAAGAAACTGGTTTGGTAAATAATCCAAAGTTCCTTAGTATTTTTGTTATTATTTTTAAAAAATAGTGCTCGATACAAAAGTAGAGCATAAATATAATTATTTATTTAAAAATATGATTCCAACACGCTACATAAGAGGTCTCATGTTTCAAAACAATAGCCGAAAACTTCAATATAATTATTAGAATTAAATTGAATTAAAGTAAGCTCTATTCCATCTTCAAGCGAAATTTTTTGGGGGGAATAACTTATTTCTGAAATTTACGTGTTTTAATAGCATATTCATAATTGAAATCAAATTTCCATGGTAAGAGCCAGGGCGAATTGTTTAGATAGGTAGGGGTGTTGGGTGTTAATAATTTGTATCAGTATAGAGTTACTTTCATAGATGTCAAGTCAGGGTAAGGTGGGGGTGTCTACATTTAAAACGTAAGATGTTTTCGCCTAGTCTGGTTTACGTGTCTATGGAGATTTATTTATTTTTTTATTTTATTTCTTTATGAAAGGGTTTTGTGTATATAAAAACTGTCGTAACATTTGTTTTTTGACGACTTCATAAAGGGTTATCTTTTTTTGTAGGGTATTTAAACTATTTATTGGGGCTATGGATTATAAAAGTTATTTTATTGTATGTTTGTTTTTAAGCTAATTATTCAATGCATAAGTTTGATGATGTCAGAAACTGTTAACTCATGTCTATTGTTTAATAGATTTTTATTATTTAGAAACTTAATGTGAAGTTTCTCATGGAGGCACAAAGGGCATGGGTCATCCCAAGTTTTACAAGTTCTAGTCCTGTTTATAATTTTCCATTTTACTTTAGGTGTCCTATTTATTTCCTTCAGATGCCAAAAATATTTAGATAGAGAAGTCTGATTTCTTTTATTTATATTGTTGAAAGAGCACTTATGCTGCCTCCATCTGGCTTTAAATTCATTCTTCGTGGACCCAATGTATATCATATTAGTATTAGGACTCTCAGTGGATGAGATAGTACATTGCTATACCACAGATTTGATGCAGCATTTATTTTCTAATGGGCAGTCTTCTGAGATTCTACAATCACACAATTTTTCACTGTTATTGTCTGATTTAAGTGTAGGGTTTTTATTAATACTATTCAGGCATGGAGGTTTGTTCAGGATTTTATTATTGTGTTTTTTATTATACTTTCTAGATTTTCAGTGCAGCTGTAACTCAATTTTAGGGTGTTCTTATTGAATATATTACTAAGCCTACTATTGGTGGGGAAGTGTTTATCAATTAAAGCTAAGAATTTCTGTCCTAGTTTAATACTAACCATTTGGTTGAACGGAGGGGTATACCAAATGATTTTTCTTTTCCTGTTTTTTTCTTCTGGCCAGTGCAATTGTCTCTATAGTTAATGTTTGGTTTTTTGTAACCACTATTTTTTAGGGCAGCGTTATAGAAGCTATTGTTATTTTTTAAATTTCAGAAATAAGTTATTCCAAAAAAAATTTCGCTTGAAGATGGAACAGAGCTTACTTTAATTCAATTTAATTCAAATAATTATATTGAAGTTTTCGGCTCTTGTTTTGAAACATGAGACCTCTTATGTAGCGTGTTGGAATCATATTTTTAAATAAATAATTATATATATATATATATATATATACACTACAGTTCAAAAGTTTGAAGAAACCCCTGGTAATTTTTTAAAATGGCATAAAAAATTAGTTCACTATTTACATTATTCGGGCCATTGTCCTCATCTTTGTTGCCATATTTATTACAACGTTTCGGCCGTTGTACGCTCCGGCCTTCTTCAGGTGGTTGGCATGTCGAACTGAACCCTTTATTTCGCTCACTGGGGTAGACTGTTCTAGTTCCACGTGCCATGTTTAATGGATGTCAGTTATCAGTTATCTCCTGTTAATTCCCTTCTCCAAGTTCTCCACTGACTTAACTGGGTATTGAACTCACACTCTGGGTCCTGCCACTGGATCTAACCAACGCCTTTATCCACTGTGCCATGTGTCCGTGAGGAAACGTTGTAATAAATATGGCAACAAAGATGAGGACAACAGTCCGAATAATGTAAATAGTGTACAAAATACCTCATCTCAGAAATATAGACAGATACTGAAAAAATTAGTTGTTTTATACTTTATATAAGAGGAAATTATTATACATGGTTAAAAAAAAAAGAGTGAGTCTTTCTTTATCCTTGATTACTGAAGCACAAATTTTTGTCATTCGTTGCAAAATTTTCTCAAACTATAATTTTGTTAGCTGATTCCATTCTTTTTCCAATGACTCTAAGAGCTTCTCTTTTTTTTTTTTTTTTTTCATTTCGGGGATGAGAAGTTTTCCCTCTTTACACAGTTTAAAAATGATTCATGGGAAGTAGCATTCAAATAAGTAAAATATTAGGTTGGTGCAAAAATAATGACGTAATAATGTCGTATTTTGACGTTAAAAAATACGTCAAAAAACGACATTATTACGTCATTATTTTTGCACCAACCTAATATTACAATCCAAGTCATAAAATATATAAAACTACACACATAACAATTTCTCTCTCACACACATACCCCCCCCCACACACACACACTCTCTCTCTCTCTCTCTCTCTGGTAAATATATCCGTTAAAATGAGATGTCAGTGTGATTTTCATTTTTGAGTAATTTCTCCATCACACACACTATATATATATATATATATATATATATATATATATATATATATATATATATATATATATATATATATATATATATATATATATATCTTTACTTGCTTATATATATATATATATACACACACACAAGTATAGGATTGGTGTATACGGAATAAATTCCAATAACCAAAAAATACTATTCTTAAAAGAGTGCTCAATACAAAGTAGAACTAATATAATAATTTATTCGAAAATTAAAACCGTTTATTCTACATTCAAAACCATCACTTGAAAAGACACCAGAAGTTGTTGAAACAAAATGACTATTTTTGTATCGATTTTATAACATTTTTGTTATAATTTTCGAATAAATGACTATATATATATATATATATATTTACTAGCTCATATATATATATATATATATATATATATATATATATATATATATATATATTTACTTGCTCATATATATATATATATATATATATACTTGCTTATATATATATATATATATATATGCATGTTTTATTAAAAACGACAGACAAGGTACTACGGTTAAGCTTTTTATTTAATTTTGCTTGTGTTCGAACAAGAACTTTGTTTTCTGGACAAAGGGTGTATAAAAACTGCCCAAATGTTTTATATTTCCGAGCGCTTTCGGCTATACCTTTAGCCATTATCATTCTTTACTTGCGTATATATATATATATATATATATATATATATATATATATATATATATATATATATATATATACATATATATATATATATATATATATATATATATATATATATATATATATTATTATTATTATTATTATTATTATTATTATTAAATATAACAGACAATGAATGTGTATTATGTGTAATTATGAGCCGTTCTAATGTTCGAATGTTTGCAATGATACAATCTCTGAACGGGCATGTAAATTGTTTGTTTGTTTTTTTTTTCAGAGGATTTAGTTTTATGGTTGTAGCGTTATTAGAGACTATGATTACAGATGCGTATGCCATTCTGTCTTTGTTTTGAATATTGATGCCACATTTGGTCTGCTGCACCTTCTATATATTTAGAGGTTTTTGATAAAATCCAAAAAGCAATCTGCAATGTTATTGGTCCTGGCAGCTCAGCTTCAGTCCCTTTCCCAGCGCCATAATTACAGTTTAATTGGCTAGATGTAACCATAAATTCTAACAATTTCTTCTCGTGCACTTCTCGCCTGTGGAACGCACTTCCGGCTTCTTGCTTCCCGGTCAACTTTGATCATCAAAAATTTAAATGAAATGTCAATCGTTCCCTTCTGTATTTTTAATTCTTTTTCTTTTATTGTCCTAACTCCTCGGTAATAGTTTTTCTTATATTCTCTAACATTCCGTAACCTCTTGCGTCCTAGTAGTTTCATTGCCTTGCTTGGGGTGAAATGATAAAAACGAAATAAATTTTAAAAAAGCATGTATATTTTTCTTCAATTTCTTCTTAAATAATTTATAATTTTAAACTTAATATAGATTAAATTTAAAATTGGTAATTTTGAATTTTATAGTATAATTTAATATTTATTAATTAGAATGAATTCTATTTTAGTCTAACCCTAACATTAAAGCATCAAATAATTAATATAACTTAAGTTCGTTGTCAAGTTTTTTGAATTCTGTGTATACTTGTATTTTGATTGGTCATTCCAGCTTATGTAACAGCGTTTCCCCTAGAGAGGGGTGTTTGATTTGAACCTTTTAAAACCCTTTATTATGCATTCAACACCATCACTTGATAAGACACCAGAAATGTTGAAACAAAATTGCTATTTTTGTAGTGATTTTATAACATTTTTATGTTATAATTTTCTAATTTGTAAATGCATGCCAGCTAGCGTATCTGCTTAAATGTAGATATATGTGTATGCTAGTGTAGAAAGCTATATGAGTAGGTATTATTAACGTGAACAAACACATGAGAACGCAAACATATATATCCAAATTCACTCCAATTCCTTAAAAACACTCCCCCAAACTTTGAGCTCTGATAAATTGACGGGTTTAATATCAATAATACCAAATTATCTCTCTTTCATTTTACCAAAGTTACCTCTTGATTGTTTTTTTCACGTTATCGTTAACTTCCGTGAATTCCCGTCGAATCAAATCTTGACCGAGTGACCATTAGGGTATAGGTCAACTTATCGGTCATCCCCTCCCTCCCCTTACCCAAACTCTCCTACCTCCACAATATGATTCGAGTAACACTGCCTTCTTCTTCTCCCCATACCTCCCAATAAGTCCTCTGTAACACACTCTCTCTTTCTTTCTCCAAATAAACAGGACACTACAAACTGATACCATGAACAGTTTGAAAGATCCTGCGAATTTTAAAATTAAAATTCGTAGGTGAAAATGGTCATTTACTTAAGGTATCTTAATTCCAATTGAAAAGAAGTATGTATATATATATATATATATATATATATATATATATATATATATATATATAGTTAGTTTATGCAATACTAGGTAAGCCGCATGGGTAGACCCAATGAGGATTATATCCAGTGAGCTCAATGTAAGATTCAGAGCAGATATGTTTGAATAAAAACAGACCACTTTAAGGGTCCATGTAATAAGTTGTTTCACCACAACCCCTTTAACAGGGCTATGGATCATCAGACTTTACTTCCAAAGGTTGAAAGTGGTCTGCTGTTTTCATTCAAACATATATATATATATATATATATATATATATATATATATATATATATATATATATTTATAATTTTATCATATTCGATTTTCGATTCTCACCCGTTGAAGTGCAGATGAAATGCACTGAAACCAAGTTGCATCTTTGTAGCGAGTAAAATGGTTTTGTCTATATGATAAAATTATAATAAAGGAATAATTATCACTCTACCTTCGGTATCGAGCCCTCTTTTGGATTGATGCTGTGAACGTTGGAATTTATATATTACTTTCGTTCTCATCGCATCATATATATATATATATATATATATATATATATATATATATATATATATATATATATATATATATATATGTACGTGTAAAAGCAATAACCAACACTAAACGACTCGGAAAGGCCATTAAGCCCCGTCTGGCCGAAGCTGCTCATTCATAAGAATAACTTAAAATTCATTATCAGATTTCATAAAGAACTAACGTTCAGATAAGAACGATTTCATAAAGTCTACGAAAATAATCGAAAATTATCGTTAGAAACCCCATCGCCAAGTCTACACTTCAGTCAAGCGATAAATTACCATTTTATTATATCGGCGATTTACATGAATCGAAAATCAAATTTCTATCTGAATTTCTCAGATAAGGAGTTATCATTATTTACATGATTTACACGCAGACTACTGTCCAAGTCTTTATTGTTATCATCACAATGTTTCGGCCGTTGTGCCCTCCGGCCATGCGAAAATAGACTATTGGATTTAAGTGATTGAATTAAATTTGGGCCAGGTAGAACAGACACAAACTTAGAAACTAACGATATATTACTGGACATTGTACAAACACAAACTAAGAACTTAATGATATATTACTGGACATTGTAAGTAGAACGAGAACAATTTACCCACCAGAAATTAAATAAAAGGTTCAGTTCCAAATTCACTGAAGATTACCTGCATCTTGAAGCATCTGATGAAGGTGCGGAAAGCACAACGGCCGAAACGTTGTAAAATTAAAAACAAAGATTAAGACAATAATCAAAGTTTAATTAATGTAAACCTGGAGCAATTTAGGCTACTAATGAGAAAAAAAAAGGATTTAACTTTTAGTAGGGTGTGGCTTTCAAATAGTGTACGCTTTGGTAGTCTTAGCTCAAAACCTGATCACTCAGGTCTGGGAAAACGGTGGATGATTTTGTGCGGCCATAAGGGCGTAACAAACATTATTTTTTAAATGTCTATTTAAAAAAATTAAAAAAAAAAAACAAGAGTCAACATCGTCATCTTCAGCGGCTTTATGTCGTATCCAAATATTTAATTGCTGATCGTTTCCTTCATGATAATGACGATGACTAAATTCGCCGCCATCATGCAGCTTCGGAACTAGAAGCTTCCACTTTCACCAAAACCTGCTCCTGTCATCTATTTCCTATCGCCATTTGGCTTTGCAAGTGTTGGTTGGAGATGAAGGAAAATCAGAGTCGAAAAAAGTGCTAATGGCGTTAATTTGTTTGGGGAACTCCCTTCCGGCCTCTTGTAAATAAAGACGAAAGGATAACTTATCTTTGCCGACACGTTTCGTCCACTGTGGGACTTTATCAAAGCAAATACAAGAGTTTTTATTTTGTAACAAGTATTTATAGACAAGAGCAAAAATGCTATTTTTTTTTTTGTTTTTGTTTTTTTTTTTTTTTTTCAAATTTTTTAAATTCAAGAAACGCTCACCAGGTTAGTGGGAAAGTCTAGCTAAAGTATGGAGGACGCTATACTCTTGTCGATAAATAATTGTTACAAAATAAGATTCCTACATTTTGCCTTGGTACAGTTCCTCAGAGGACGAAACGCCTCGGCTAAGAGTTTTTTTGTTTGTTTTTTTTTTTGTCTTTATTCACATTGTACTTTTACAGATATATTCTGTCTGAAATTTTGCACAAAAGAAAAATCTATTCCAAAATAGGAAAAGACTGAAACCAGATTTATTTAATAGATCATTTATAATAGGCGATCATGACACTCCACACTCACTGCCATATAGGAGGACAGATATCACCTAACACTTCAGTAGTCTTTTTTATCTGAATTGCTACATTCCACGTTGTATCGATGTTAATGATCAATCATCGACACAGTTTAAACCAAGGAGGAATTTCTGGGTTTCAGCAGGGAGGAGGGGGAAAAATCATTTACTTTTTCTTTTTTTATACTAACAGATTTTTGTTTTTTGATTTGCAATCCCCTAGCATTCTACTGGACATTTATTTATTGAAGTATGCTTCAGTTTATTTATTAATTAGCTATGAAATAAAACAAATTATCGTCCATGTATTCAAGATTAAAAATCAATCAACATTTTCTATTGCTATTAATCTTGTAAAACTTCTCTATAAAAATAATCCATGTAAATGTACGAAATGTTGAAGTGGCTAGATGTAACCGTAAGTTCTATGCTAACAGTTCCTTCTCTCTCAATTCTTGCTTGTTGAAAGTGGTGGAATGACACTGTGAAAAGGACGTATTGGTCGAGAATCAATCGTTTAATCTGACGTAGAGATCTAGGCGCCAACTGAAGATAAATGTCACACGAGATTTATTGAGAATTTCCTATCATTGTACAGAATTTTCACAACGGAGAAGCTCGTGACTTGCCTCTAGATATCTCCAAAGCTTTTGATACGGTTTGGCATGCCGGCCTTCTTCGCAAGCTTCAGGGTTATGGAATCTCAGGTCAATTATTTGACTTAATACAATCATTACTGTCAAATCGTGTATTGAAGGTCGTTCTCAATGGATTCTCCTCCAGCTCCTATCCCATAAACGCAGATGTTCCCCAAGGCTCTATCCTAGACCCTACTCTGTTCCTTATCTTCATTAACGATCTTCCTGATGTCATAGGTTCCCAAGTAGGCATTTATGCGGAAGACACTACTATTTACTCCTGCCTCAGAAACAAATCTAGTGTCGTTGACAAAACTAACCTGGCCGTTTGTCTCGAAAAGGACCTCCAATCGGTTGTGAACTGCGACAGGAATTGGCTGGTTAACTTTAATGCCTCAAAAACAAAACTGTTCTCTATTACTCACCAGAGAGAACCATCCTTGCCTCCCATTAGAATGTCTGACGCTCAACTCCACGAGAACACCTCTTTGCGACTGTTCGGTCTCACATTGTCTGCTGACCTGAGATGGAACAAATACATTGAGTCAATAGCATCGTCCACCGCAAGGAAAGTTGGCTCCCTGTGCCGCGCCAAGAAATTTTTTTCGCCGGAGTCGATCCTTCAAATCTACAAATCAACCATTCGCCTTTGCATGGAGTATTGCTGCCATATATGGTCTGGAGCCCCTTCTGTTTGTCTCAAGGTTCTTGATAAAATCCAGAGACGGATATGCAATGTAATTGGCCCTGATCTGGCATCTCGTCTGCAGCCGCTCTCTCACAGACGTGCCGTTGCCTCCCTCTGTCTTTTTGCAAATACTTTCACGGTAACTGCTCCGATGAACTGCTTTCGCTGGTTCCCAGATTTCATGAATTTAAGCGTTCAACTAGGCTGGCATCTCGCTCACACCCTTTCACTGTCGAAACTGTTAAATGTAGCCGTCTCTTCTACTCCAATAGCTTCATGTCTCGCACTTCTCGCCCGTAGAAATCCCTCCCCTTTTCTTGTTTCCCTAATAGCTATAATCTCCAACTATTCAAATGTAATGTCAATCGACATCTCCCCTATCCTTCCCTTTATCCTTTCCTCTATCACTCTTCTTTGCTCTCGATCTAACTCTCTGTAACCTCTTGCGTGCTAGTGGCTTCCCGCCTTGCTTGGGTTGAAAAGCTTAAAAAAAAAAAAAAAGGAATGAAAAAAAGCTCTGCAAATATTATTAATCGCAATAAATGTATCAAATATTAAAAAAATTTCTCATACATTTATTGTTTTGATAAGCAAACTACTAATAAACTGATGTTTATATTGTCATTATAAAAGGTTTACGATTCACATCACATTGAAACACCAGACCCCGTACGATCGACGAAGTTAAGCAACCTTTGAGCCCGGTCGGATGATGTGTGACCGCTTGGGAATACCAGGAGAGTAAAATTGAATGTGCGGGTGGTGTAATTAATAACAGCTCAGAATTGGAAATCGGAGAGCTGAGTTCAAGTTCTATTTGGGTTCGTCATATTCACTTACGCGCAAATACCCTTAGGAAAGGCATGAAACCCCCTCTTCTCTCCGCCAGCTATGGCTTGTTTAGTAGAACTTGTATCGGTAAATCATTACTATCTCCAAAAATTATTACAATCGAATTTTTTTTTTAAATAAACAGCAAAAGGTTAAAAAAAAAAAGAAAAAAAAAGCAATCAATCAATGTTGTGATAAAAGGCTGACAATGATAAAAAGGTATGCACTTATCTGTGATAATCTGAGAGAATATTTAAGCATATCGACCGAATCGAAAACTCAAGTTTCATTTACAACCTTGTAATTTAGCGTCAGGTTTACGTCATTTTTTTCATCTTGCAAATATATTAATCAAAAAGATATATTCTTTTTGTGTTCTTTCATTTTTTGCAATTTGCATATTCTGCTATGTGCCACCCACCGTCAGGATGTTGACGATCATGGGTCTCCACAATTTCTTCTCTTTTGTAGCTCTTAGTAAATTTGAACGAAATCCTATACTACCATCCATTTACACAAGCTCGTTAGGTAGGTTGTGCGCTGATTTCCTCTTGCTAGTGTTCTGTGAGTTTCAAATTTTCCAAGCCGTCTTTCCTTATGCGCTCTAGAAACTTTAACTGTTGCCTTCTGATGTTAAGAATGTTACTATTTGTTTCTATTTTTTATAAAATTTCGTCGTTGCTCACATGTTCGGATTATGGTATTCTCAGCATCCTTCTGTAGAACCACATGTCTGTGATGAGATTGACCAGTATTCACTATCATATAAGTGGAGTGATATTACATAAAAGATCAGTACTCTTTTTTTTTTGTTTATAACAAGATTTTCCACTTACTTAATATTTTGTTTAGACTTTAGTTACTCCCCCCCCTACAAAACCGAGGTTAAAATATATGGAAGTATAAAAATATATTTCCATAGTAAAATTACCAGCTATACATTATTGTAAAAGAAATTACTAAAGTTCCCAAGAGAATTAAGTTTCAGCATTGAATGACCCATAAGGAGTCGATATGCCGCTAAACAAACAAATTAATATAAATCAGCATACTACAAAAGAAATCAAACTGTATTCCAAAATATAACTTCAACAAAACTTCAACATAAAACACACATATCACGGCCTCTAGTAATTATGTCCACACAAACATGTATATGCACAAAAGCTGAGTATTATCTACCATGTATTCAATTGTGAAAGCAGAATAACATATTTTTATTACTTCAAAACTCCGAAGAAAATTAAATTTCGGTATTAGATGACCTATAAAGTGTTTATATACCCTTAAATAAATCAATCAAATTAAATCAAAACTTGAAATATCTATTCTTATTCTCATACAGTCATTATAGATCCTATTGTATTGCATTATAGCCATGTGTAGATATGATCATATGTATGTGCCTGCAATCATAATAACGCTCACTTATCGTCCTGGGTCTGACGATAAACTATATTCGGTAGCAAGAGCTCTGATCGGATGGTTTCGAGAAGCGTGGGAGCACCTCTTAATTACTGTTGTTCCCAGGTCCACCCTGACCCGAGGTGGATGCACTTCTTAGACACGCAACTATGGCAAAGAGTTAATACTCAAAATTAGTGTCAAAACACGATCTAAGTATAAACATACATTTTTATAGTAAAAATACTAACTACACATTTTCATAGTAAAAAAAATTACCAGCCATATATTATTGTAAAAGAAATTACTAATGCTCCCAAGAAAATTAAATTTCGGCATTAAATGACCCATATAGTGTTGATATGCCGCTAAACAAAGAAACCCTTCTCGAACGCCACATGCGATGCAGGATGCACGGCACGATTTTCACAATCAGGATATTTGCCCATTAGTCGAAGTTGTTTGCATGTTATCCGATGCTGGATGTACGGAGTGTGACTTTCGTGCCAATAGATTGTGGTTTTGTATGTCACGTTGCATTATTTTGCAGAAGAGGAATGTTCTGCAGAAAGCGTACAATTGCTAAGTTTACTGGTATATCAGCATCGGTGTAAGGTAACACTGGACCACATCAACGCCCTCCGTTTTTATTTTCTCTCTATCAACAATGACGCAGCCGTCCGAATAGAATGTCGCTGGCTTATAGGGCGAATAAATTCAGCAATTTAATAGTTTTATACACCAGAAACATTTTATCGCATTGTTATTATTATTATTATTATTATTATTATTTTCTTGGACTTCTGTTCTTCCGGGTCCCAACCAGTGAGCTAAGGCTAGAAATGGTTTCATATTTTTTACTGATCATTTTTGTAAAAACAAACAACCTAAGATGACTCATACTTTACATAGATAAAGCTCTTCGTGAACTATACTTGTGATTACACATTTTTGTATTTCTTTAAGGTGTTGCCTATCAGGGATCTTTTCTGAACCTTTTCCTGTCAATCCGAGGGCTCCAACTACAACTGGAATTACTGATATCTTCAAGTGACACATTTTCGAGATTTCCATTTCAAGATCCTAATATTTTTTTATAGTTTTTTAAAGATCTTCAAAGATACATTACAATCTGCAGGGAATGCCTTGCCAATAAGAAAACATTTTGTTCTTGTGATATTTGATCACGATTTCTGGGAGATTAGCTTTGATTGTTATGTCAATGTGTATTGTAAAGTCCCAATAAATTGTTACAGGCTCCATCTCTGTAAACGGGTCTGGATGGTGTTCATACCAATTTCTTGCAGTTTTCTTCCTATAAAAGTTGCATATTTTCCTGTGCAGATATTAGCCCACTCTATCATGCCGCGTTTTATATTCAGTTGGTGCTAACACCCTGAAACCTGATACAAGATGGTCAATTGTTTCTGGATATTTATCACAGAGTCTATATTTTCAATATATGAGTTTGGTAATTTCTAGTTAGCAAGCATTGATCCTGTGCAGCAAAAATAAAACCTTTGGTTTCAATTTTTAACCCTGCACTACGTAGCCACTGATGGATACAAAGTTTGCTTGCATTAACTTGTTTAGTACAGGCATAGTATTGACCATGAAGAGGCTTTTCTTGCCATAGTTTCTGTATTTATTATTATTATTATTATTATTATTATTATTATTATTATTATTATTCAGAAATATAGCAGAACGCCAACAGCACAAGGGAATAATTCTACAAAGACTAATATAGCTGTCATGAGACTTAGAAAAAAGAAAAAATCATTAAAACCATACACAAACACTTCCCCGCATCAAGCACTCTCCATAAAATATATAAGAAAAACAGTAAAAAATCAGCTACAGTTACACCGAGAACATGATACAAATAATAAAAATGCACAACATGAAAACAACGAACAAATCACCCGTACAAATCAAACACGCGTGTAAAAGTAGAAAAATGCAAATATATAATGCTATATATCAAGCCAATGTAAAATAAGCAAATAACAACGAAAAAATATATATAGGAGTAACTGAAGGACATTGGAAACTGTTGTATCATAGCTACGGACGATAATGGGTATGTCCCCATTCACATAAATAAAGTAGTAAATACTGTATATTGGTCTGCAGTTGGAGAGTCGTCAAACTCTGTGCTGGTCAAACTCTCTGCCTCTAGGCAGGGAGAATCCCCAGACGAGCCTATGTCGAAGGGCAGAGTCTTGTCTCGGGCAACATCTACCCGACTCCATTTTATATGGGTTCTACGGGGAATTTTGGGCCGAGCCTACGGGCTCGGATACCCCACATTAAATTCCGCTTTGTGCCACATATGATCGCGTGGGGCAGTTGGTACATATCCAGCAGTTGGAGATTCGTCTCCAACTGTGCTGGTCAAACACTCTGCTTCTGGACAGAGAGGATCCCCAGATGAACCTACGTCGAACTGCAGTCTCGTCTGGAGAAACCGCTACCCAACCCCGTTTTATGCGGGGTCTACGCAGAATTTGGGACTGAGCCTACAGACTCGATAACCCACATTAAATTTGGCCCTGTACCACATCTGACTGCGTGTGGTGGTTTGTAGATATCATGCCGTTGGAAATTCATTGTGAAATTCATATGGCTTACTTCTAGCAGTTGACTACTCCTTCTACGCGCCTCTGGCGAATCTTATATGCGTTGTTCGTGTCCTAAGTATTATCGTTCATTACCAACCTTCGTTTGAATATTCTATTCCATAACCTTCCTTAGTTACAACAGAAACAAAGAAACTACGCACACAAAACATCCTTTACAAATAATAAATACACGAACACAAAACGTACCTGGGAAATTAAAAACAAAATACAAATCAATCCAAAATATTATGCAAAATAAGGAAAAGAACATCAGCCTACAACAATCAATCCAGAAATTGTAAACTTTGTTAGTAGGAAAAAAACAGCTATAATTACCTTCCCAGACCAAAACAAACTACTAAATAAACGATCAGAACTACATATTTCAAGGAGAAAATAGCTATAATTACATTCTCAGATTAACAGAAATTACTAAATAAAAAAACAGAACTCATCTCAAAATGCAGACATGACAAGAATTGATTCCAAAACCTTTCCTGCAAATTGTTATATATTTCTTTTACTAATGTCCACCTAATATAAGACCTAAGACCCTCTCAATATAGAGGGTTATTGAATGAGGTGTGTGAGATGACAGTAAAAGCAAGAAGTAGGAAATGAAGATTAGAAGGATACTGAGGATAGACAAAGATTGACCCTTGACTTGAAGGCTAAGATTTATTTGATTGACCCTTGACTTGAAGGCTAAAACTTATGTACGGCAGTCTGTTTCACAAACTACATCCAGCAGCAAGGTTTCTGATCGGAGAGTGGAACCACATTTTAATTGCTGTTGTTTCTTGGTCCACCCTGACACGGAGTGGTAGCGCCTGTTAGGGTCACAGCTTTGGACAAATAGTTAACCCATCGCTAAAAAAGAACACCATGAAAGTATAAAAATACATTTTTATTGTAAAAATACCACAATTTTTTACTAAAAAAATGACCTACAATACATATTTATAGTAAAATGACCAACAATAAATTTTGTCTGTAGCTGAAGCTATACAAGTGCCTTCAAAATATATTTAGTTGATACCATAAATTTTTTCTAAATATTTAGAGATCGGCATTAAATAATCCATAGAGATGTTGATAAGCCGCTAAACAAAATCAACCAACCAACCTGTCTCACAAAATAGCAGTTCTTGGCAGAAAAACCTACGGAGTGGAACACCCTTCTGACCAATGGAGTTACGTAGGGAATAAGGATGATTCAACTCTGTGGATGTGGTAACCTGGTTCTCTGCTGTAAAAGAACTGAGCTGGTGGCACTAAAGAATGGAGCTCACCTGAACATTTGACATAGAAGTAGCGATACGTTTGCAACGTTCCTTCTTTGGGACAATTTTTTTTATTATTTGTTTTTCTTTAGCGGCATATCAATAGCTGTATGGGTTATTTAATGCCGAAATCTAAATATCTTAAACACAACTTTATGGCTTCAACTAAATATTTTGAACGCAATCATATGCCTTCAATTACAGATAAAATGTATTGCTGATTATGCATAGTCGGTTTTTTTATATAAAAATGTATTGCTGGCATTTTTACTATTATAATGTATTTTTATATTTTCATATTGTTTTTGCTGGGTGGGGGCTCACTATTTGTCCATAGCTGGGACCCTAACAGGTGATATCACCGCTAACGACAAAGAACTGTAAGGTGGAATATGTCATCTCTGACAAAGCCGTTTAAATGGTCTTGAATTTTTTTCAAGGCCTGTTAATGAAGATTCGGTAGCTCCAGCTCAGATATGGCAACAATACTACATTTCTCTTCTGATCTGTCCTTTGTAAAGATAAAGTATGGCAGTAGAAGTCAGATACATTTTTGAGATGCTACATCACAGCTATTTTACCCAACATCTTTAGTAATGCAAAAAAATCGTCTGTTCTTTATACCGCTCTAGAAAGTATCTGACTCCTACTACCATTTTTTTTTTGTTTATCTTTGAAAGTGTCAGGTGAAACCAAAAACGGAGTATTGTTGCCATATCGTGGAAACAATCTAAAGTGGAATTCGAAATCGTTTTGCTAATTTTGTTTTAATAACCGTTAACCTATATCAAACTTCTAAAATTATAATCCTGCTAGCTATAGGACTCGAAAAAACCCATGTGAAACGGCTCAGCCATCATGAAGAGTCTGCGAGGCAACAGAAATCTTCACCTTCTACAAATTATTGATCACGGATATGCACTACAGTGCGTACTGGAGCATTCTCTGATAGAACCCCCCCCACCCCTTAGCTTCTTATTTCATTCCCGACAGCCACTGCTCCCACATTTCAAGCAACACCTTGTGATGAATTTAGAAAAAAAAAACACAAGAAACAAAAGAAGTTCCTAGCTTCATTTTGTGCGCAAAACAAAAATTCAGAAATCCAGTGTTTTAAAAATTAAATAACATTAAACTTCAAATATCACGACTTGTGATTTGGGTAGATAGTGTATTTACCAAATATTTAATCAACAACTCTCTTCGTTGCATTGCAGCAAATATCGTCTGCTTCTTTATTCTTTTTCCTTTTCAGCTTCGATTATTTTCATGTCGGTTCCTTCGTCAAATTCCAACGAGCCGCGTCTGCTATGATTTTCGAGCAAAGTTAATTACACAGCATCCAAATCATTTCTGTGATAAAGACATCAGCCTCTGCGCAGGTAGGTTTCTCTTTCGACGTAAATTGTAACAACTATTCATTTCCTAACGCCGCCACCAGAGGTCGCTACAAATGAATTTAATCACTGATCATGCGATGCTGAAAACGCTTCTAATTTTGTTTCTTTTTAAAGATTGACATAAAAAAAAAATAGAAAAATAATTTATTCACGCAATAAATTTAAAAAAAAAGTAATATAAAACAATTTTTAATATCGTGTATATCTACAAATGAATCTACATTCTCTCGCTATCTCATATATATATATATATATATATATATATATATATATATATATATATATATATATATTCAATTAGAGTTGCAATGTCAATGCGTTCGCCATGTTGAAAAGGAGTGGGATAAAATAGATAAAATGACAATTGATATCAGTTTCTCGTGAAAAGGCTTAATCGTTAAAGTAATGCCTTCATTATCGCAAACAACATTTCGAAGATGTTGGCACATTTTTACTTTAGCAAATTAAATCGCGCCAGGTTTTAACAAGTAATAAATTCCATCTTTTCTTGTGTCACGTGATCATTATATTACCAGATTTATAGTCATAAAAACCGAAAGATATTATTAACAACCGACAAAAGTCTTTTCATGAACCGACGTGTCATTCTCAAGTTGGCGTCACTCTCGCAGATTAGGTATTTGTAATAATATACAGAGTGGCCAGATAGTTTATTAATTCATTGTGATGATTTAATCTTTTCCGATCCACTTTCAACATAGAATTTGGCACATTAACCAACCTTCAGATATAAAATGTTTCCATCCCTGAGAATGCTTTTGACACTCTGTAACAATGTCTTCGACAGCATGATTTACGAGGGGATGTTTGGAACTTTTTATTCATTGCAACTCCCCACGACAATTTTCAGATCATTGTGTCATGTGGGACTTTTTTTTCGACAAAATCTATCTTACACATTGATAAATCTATCATTCGACCGTGCATCGAATATTGCAATCACATCTGGTCTAGTGCTTCTGCTATATATTTAGAAATTCTTCACAAAGCCAAAGAAGCAACGTTAACGATCCTGACCTGGCATCTCGGCTTCAGATTCTTTCTCACCGCTGTAGCGTAGCCTCCTTTTGCCTCTTCATAAATATTTTTACGATATTTGACGGGTTTTCCTCGCTGATACCTCGACTTTTCGAATTTAAACGCAGTACGAGTTGGCACTCATAGTGTAGCTGCTGAAATTGCTAGTTGTTACATGACAACACACACACACACATATGTATATATATAAATATATAAGTGAACATAGAAGTCAACACTTAGAGGCGACAGTCTGTTTCATGCTATATGCAATCATCTTGACGATTGCATATAGCATGAAACAGACTGTCGCCTCTAAGTGTTGACTTCTATGTTCACTTTTATATTTACACACGCTCTATCTCTTATATTGAGCACTTTATTCCATAAATATAGCACACCTTAAGACTATATTTCTTTATATATATATATATATATATATATATATATATGTGTGTGTGTGTGTGTGTGTGTGTGTGTGTGTGTGTGTGTGTGTATTTAGGCAGCAATCCTTCTTTCATGCACATTTCATTGAAAGCGCTCGGATAAAAATAACATTCGGATAGTTTTTATATAATTTATCATCCGAAAAGAAAAAAATATTAGATCGCATGATAAATTGTATAAAAAACTAAATAAAAGCACCTTGTCTGAATATATATATATATATATATATATATATATATATATATATATATATATATATATATATATATATATATATATATATATATATATAGTTATGCCTGTTTTTCGTATTGTGTGTGTATGTGTCCTCTCAATGTGCATCTGTGAGTTTATGTATGTTTATATGTGGTATCCGTCTCGGTCAGTATGTGTTTATATGCGTGAGTGTGTCTGTGTTTTGCTGTGTGCTGTGTGAAAGAGAATTTATGTATATTTTTTAGCGTCCTTCTCCATCAGTATGTATGTTGGTATGCGTGTGTGTAAGTGTATTATATGTGTGTCTAATTCGCCAAGTCTACGTCTGCGCGTATGCGTATTCCTGTGTCCAATTCACAATTATGTGTATCCGTGTGTTTATGGATGTATGTATATGTTTGCGCATGTGTCCGTCTCGGTCAGTGTGTGTGTGTGTGTGTGTATTGCTGTGTGTGTCTGTGTATATATTTTCGTCTGTATATGTGTTTTCAAAATTGATATACGTCCATGCATATTTGCAGCATGTGAAAACCCAGCAAATTTATATGAGTAAAAACTCTTTTAACAATGGCTTTCATTTATTCTCAATTTGAGAATGCGTCATAATTCTCCCGCCAAAACATTATAAAGAAACATGGCGGCCGCATCGCATTTCCGTCTCCACTGAACGTCTGTTTACATACGCAAAGTGTTATTATTAGTTTCTGTTGGTAAGAGGTTTGATTTCAACTTATGTCTTTTGATGTGTTATGGCGTCAAACAAATGGTCGGTTTCTCACGGACCGAAAATTTAACATTAAATACACACACAAACAAACACACACATAGAGACAGACAGAGAGAAAGAGCGAGTGTGTGTGTGTGTGTGTGTGTGTGTGTATGTGTGTGTAGAAATTAACACTAGCTGTCAATTTCACCTTTCAAGCGGTCTTCAGACCATATGTCACTTAACCTTTCATAGGCTCTATATATAAGTCACTGGGGGATTAAGGGAAGTAGAGCAAATAGGAAACTGGCCTTTTCAAGTTATTTTGGGTTCTTTATTGTCATAATCTTTTGTTTGTTTTTGGTTCGAAA
The DNA here is from genome assembly GCA_963932145.1 of Acanthosepion lycidas. Taxonomy (NCBI): domain Eukaryota; kingdom Metazoa; phylum Mollusca; class Cephalopoda; order Sepiida; family Sepiidae; genus Acanthosepion; species Acanthosepion lycidas. The sequence goes on along the minus strand of OZ010583.1, from coordinate 110,762,229 downwards.
TTTAAAATAAATAAGGTTTATTAAATGTATTTACTGTTTAAAAGTTTCCACATTAATAGGGAAATAATGCTGAATATCAGAGGTAGAGCGTTTATAGATACAAACAGTGTGGATAAAGGAATCAACTCTTTATCATGACTATCTGTTTCCCGCTTCAATGCTACCTTCAACTAGGTCTGAAATAAGTGAAAATATTAAACTATTGGCCCTCGGTATCAGGGATATAGCGTTAGGACAATGCGGATATCAACAATGCATGGTGACTGGTAAGCTTATCCCATAGTCTGATGATTGCCTCAAGCGTCAAAACTGTCAATCACTAATCAGTGTTGATCTGTTCATATATTTAAAAAAGTCAGACATTACAACTATCATAGTAATATCTGCAATCTTTGCCAGGAAGAAAAGTTAACAATAATAACATTTCCAGACAAAAAAAAAACTTTCTGAATGAGAGATCAGAAATAATGGCACAATGCATACACACAAGAAAGTTCCTCTCGAGTTCATATGAACGAAGATGAAAGTGTGTACATTTTATATAATCTCCCTCAGATACAATTTCAATACCCTTGCTTTTCTCCCCACCTCACTTCTATTATGCTTCGGGATATGTATTTATTTATTTATTTTTGAATGACAAAGCGTTAGGAAATTATTAACCCGGATCGCCTGAAGGTACTGAAAGATTGAAACCATGGTAGCGTGATCAGCTGATCACCTAATTTTTTTTTAAATTCATATATATATATATATATATATATATATAATTTCCTAGAAAGTGACCCATTCAAAAACTTTCTCCCTACAAACTCTTCCTATTTCAGATATATAGACGACTCATTATTAATATATCCACAGAACACAAATTTAACCTTCTCTACAAACTTAACAACGTTCAATCTATAATAGACTTCAATTTTGAAACTGAAACCAACTACACTCTTCCGTTCCTAGATATCATATTACATAGAAATAATAACGAACTCAATTTTGACGTTTACAGAAAGGCTACAAACAAAAACGATCTGATCAATTTCTACTCGAATCATACATATATAGAGAGAGATATAATATTAGTGGTTAATATACACACACATATATATATATATATATATATATATATATATATATATATATATCAAATATATATATACACACACACAGACACACACATATATATGTGTGTGTGTGTGTGTATTTATATATTTGATACATATATATATATATATATATATATATATATATATATATATAAAATAATTCCAAGAGGATATAATTCAGGTAAAACTTAATGTACAGGACAGAGTAAGAATACAATAAAAAGGCTTAAACACTAGTACTCCGTGGTCATAATTTATTACATTGGAATCCTAAATACGATCCAATTCATCAGGCCTACAAATTCAAAAAGAAATCAGAAAAAATAACAAGATTAATATGAGTAAAATGTGTCACTTTATATATATATATATATATATATATATATATATATATATATATATATATATATATATGGTTTGCTCAAAATAATAGGAGCATCTTGTCAAATGAAAATCTTATTATTTAATACAGAGTCGGTCCATCTTTGGCTTCAACCAAAGTTTTATTACGTCAATGGAAGTAAAACCTGGTTTAGCTCTTGGTTGGTCAATAGAGGAAGGAAGCAGTTCCTCACTTGTTGTTCCAAAACGTACTATAAGTGTTCCATTATATTGACATCAGGTGATTGCGCAACGTTAATCAAAGTGTTTATCTTCAGTTTTGTGCACTTTGTACCAATTTTTAATAACATTGGAATCGGCGTGTGAATCGGTGCATTAGCGTCTTGGAAGAACGTGATGCCATCCGGGAACAATTGTGACGTCACCCCGGCCTCTCTCTGCGCCCGCCGCCGTGCTATCCTGTGATGACCAATGTGACTTGGTATTGGTCGCGGCACCAAATGTGACGTTCTATCCCTTTGCTGATTCGGATGGGAATCTGGTTAGATTCGGTATCAGCTTTGTCGTTCCCAGCTTGCCTCCAACGTCTGGTTACCGAAGTAACTGCTTTGATTTCTAGTCTAACCAACCCACGTTGTGATTTGATCTTAGGTAGACGAAATCAATCAGTCCTGGGCCGGAATGCAAGCCAAGTCCGAGCAAAGGTAACACCACACAAGTATATGTAAAAGAAAATAAAGTAACAACTCGAAAAGTTCAAATGTGTTAAAAAAGAATAACAAATATTTTTATATCTGGTTGCTGAATACAGGACTGCGTCTTTCTCCCAAACCGCTAATATGGATTCGTGACACTTTGTGTTTGTTAGGCGAGTCTTAACATCTTAAGTTGTTTTTTTAAAGAAACTGTTTTGTTTTTTTTGTTGTTTTTTTCTGTATCTTGAGTCGATATTCGTAAAACTTGTTTTGGTGGTGTGAGTCTAAGACGTTCTTCAAAAATAAATTGGTTTTGGTTAGAAGTTGAAGTCGGGATGTGTGGATCTTCAGTCAGCTTCCTGCGAGGCTGGTCTCAGAGCTCAATAGCCTCAACTGCAATTAACTTCTCTCTCTGACTAACCCCAACTGCAACTCTCCTACTAACTCGCTGCGACTCTGCTTATATGAACACCGACCAAAACTTGATGTGTTCTTGTCGTGGATTGGGGGTCCTTGATAATTCTAAATCCACAACAAGGATTTTCTTTGTTTTCGGACAGGAACATTTATCACTTTCCATTTTTGGAAGTCCATTACTTTTTTACTTTAGAGGGGTTCTTAAGGGTATCGTCTTCCCAGATTCTTCCTTTCTCATATTGGTATCTCACACGAATCCCCTCAGAGGGCGTCAACAGGTTTCCCTTCACTCTCACAGTGGTATCTCACACCAATCCCCTCAGAGGCGTTAAAAGCCCCCCTCCTTTCTACCGCTCACGCCACCATTCAGCCAATGAACGCCCAGCAGCGTGGGTGTGGCTAGACTGGCCTCAGTTTAAAAATTTCGCTCAAAGGAAAAAAAATTATCTTCTTTTTTTCTTTTATTTCTCTTTCCGACAACAAACTCCTACGACTCGTAGTGTGGTCCTTAATCTCTATCTTAACCGAATGTCACCTGGACTTTATCAATCGAGATTTCCGCCAACGTGGTTGGTTAACTGGACGTATTCGCATTCTGTCGCCTATTACCTATTACCTGGCAACAAACTCTTATCATGGCCAGCTCTGATATAAAACAGGTGTTTTTCCCAAAACCAAATGATATCTCCGAAGGATAGTTAATGGTTTAATCTTTCCTCTCTTCTTGGGTGGCCTTCATCTGATGTCTTTCTCGGTCAGTGCGCGACCTGATTAACATTATCTCTTAGCATTCTGTTTTGTAGGCCACTTGACCAATTTGAAATTTTCATTATTGCCATGGGTTAGATGGCTATCTTTTATTCGCCGCCTCGTAACGTAAATTAATTCGACAGATCCGAGATCTTAAGCATCTCTTATCTTCTGCGAGAGAAAAAATATACTTTTTCTTTTCGCAAATGAAAATAAAATCTTCACCACTTTTCTTTGTCAAAAAAAATAACATCGCTCAGTATGTCTTTTCGTGATAGCTTCTTATCGCCTTAATTAATTCAGCTTCTTCTCGCCTTAATTATTTCTCGCTTTTCATTTTCACGCGACCGCTAAATGGTGTCACACAATGATTGTATCTTAGGTTGGACGTGATTAGCCAAAATATTCAGATAATCTTTGATAATCTTTGATAATATTCAGATAATCTCTGCCATGAAGGACCAAAAGAATTTCATAATATGGCTACCCAAATCACTATATCCATGTTTCAAGGGATAGGGCAGTCAAACCTGAAGGTTTTTTGGTCCCTCTCTAGATACAAACACGCCCAAAGTGGGCAAAAAGGATGAATGCTGAATATAACATCATTACATTGAGCCACTGACCACTTCTGATAGTTTAGACACGATTTTTCCGTTTATCAATGTTGATGGCGAATAAGAGAGGTGTAGCAGTTGCAGGCGTTTCATGGTATTCATGTTTATGGAGCTCACAACGAACGTTTTCGGCTGACACAGAATTCGCAAAGTGGTGGTTTAGCGCTGCTCTCATTTTTGCTGCTATAATTCGAGGATTTCATTATTTGTCGGTCTGTCTCTGTGGTGTTTGCTTTCCGTCTAGTAGTGGGCTTTCTAGAGTCGGTTTTACTTTGATTTTAAAACCTCGGCATGGTTTTGGGGACTGTACCTCTCAAAACCTTGACTGAAGCTCCAGCCATCGACTTTCCAACGATTTGTCCTCTTTGTAAATCTGATGAAACATGTATTTTAAATTATTTAAATATAAATACTTGCAAAACAGTAAAATAGGAGGCTATAACCTGAAATGCAAGTCATGTAGAATGCATAAGAACATATCTACAGTTTCAAATAAATGTTAATTTGTCATATTACCAACTGAAGAAGTAATTAAATAAAATGTGGCGTTTCCATAATTTTATTCAACCCTTGATATATATCACTCCTTTACTCCGACCAAACCAAACCAAACCAAACTGGAAAATGTAAGAATGCTAGAAAAACTAAATAAAAAATTAAATTAAGTTTTCCTAATCTGTCATATTCAACGAAACATGTTTAAAAGAAAGGTTTCTGCTCATATATATATATATATATATATATATATATATATATATATAATGGGCTCTCTGCCGGTTTCGACGTATGAGGATCTGACAGCTTAATTGATTCAGTTATTTTGTGCGATAATCTTAAGTGGCACTTAAGACCCTCTAGTGAATTACAAAGGAGGCCATATATGGAGCAAGAGTGAGGAGTGTGAGATGAGATCACTGTTAGATTGGCTGACCTGTTAGATCTTGCTCTCGCTTCTTGAAGATGATTCAGACAAGCAGATTGAGAACTGCTGACTCCACTAAAACACGTTGATCTCCATTCTACCCGCTCCAAGACTAAGTGCTCAAGGGTGTTATGTGGTATATTGACAGCTGACAAGTTTCTCTTCAGCTTGTCTTTGTATCTTAGCCATGGGCGTCCTACATTCCTGCAGCTCTGATCTAACTGGCTGTACATTAGGATCTTGGGTAACCTGTCATCAGACATTCTCTAGACATGACCAGCCCACCGTAACTGAGACAGTATATATATATATGATAAAAATATAGTCTTCAGACATGCTATGTTTATGGGCTAAAGTGTTCAATATCAGAGACAGAGCGCATGTAAATATAAAAGTGGGAACTGTGGTCGATACCAAGCAGCGACAATGTGTTTCATTCTTCAACGCACTCTTCAAGACGTGTTGTGTTTTGGATTGACTATTCATATATATTGGTCAAAGGTGCATTGTGGGTAGTAAGGTCTATTTTATTATCCTAACGGTTATTTGGTGAGGTGGGGTAACGTTTATGTTTCAAATTATTTTAGAGGCTACTGTGTAGAAAAAATTGTGGCTCCAAATACGGCTATTTTATCTTGTTTATTATCTTTTTATCATTATTTATTATTGATTCATTAATTATTTTTTGTTCATTAATATTATTATATTTACTTGTGTTCATTCGTAGTTTGTTAATTTGTTTATCATTTAGTTAATTTGTTTATTTATTTGTTGGATGCTTTGTTACTTTTAATTTTTATTTTTTTCGCGACTTATCTTATTTGTTTAGTTTAATGTATTGGCTTCGTCTAAAGTACATTATCTGCGTTCTTCATATATTTGCATTTTTCATGGTGATATTTTACAAGGTTTTCATTTTTAGTTTTCGATTTTGTAACGAAGTAAAAATTTGTTTTTGTGTTTGTATTTTCATATGTGTTCTAATCGTTTATTTAGTCATTTGTGTCTGGGAAGGTGATTATAGCAATATTCTCCTCCAGACAGAGTTTACAGCTTTTGGATTTATTGATGTAGGCTGATGCTGTTTTCCTTATTTTCCATTATATTTTAGGTATAATTTGTCCTTGTTTTTAATTTCCCAGATATGTTTAGAAAGCATTGTGCAGTTTGCGTATTTACTATTTGTAAAGGATGCTTTGTGTGCGTAGTTTTTCTGCTTCTAGGTTTCTTCAGTTCCTTCTATATATGTTTCCCAATCTTTTGGTCTGTAGTATTCATGTGCGATGGATAAAATGTCGTCTAAATTACGCAAAAATGAAAATACCACTGACATCATATTTTAACAGATATATTTACCAAAATTACACAAAAATATCTTGAAATATTAAAGAGTAAATTTATTCATTCAACCATGGCCTCCAGACGACTTCGGAATCTACTGCAACTCTTCTGGGCGGTCTCTTCCATAATCCATGCCTTCATCTTTGGTACTACAAGGAGTTTTGTTGTTCTCTAGCTTAATTGCGCTCCTCACATAATAATCAAGGTGATTGCAGTCTGGAGAGTTAGGTAGCCAGATATAAGGGGTGACGTGGTCACAGAAATTGTCTGAAAGTCATGACTTGGTTTTCCTGCTTGTGTGGCATGATGCAGATTCCTGTTGCCAGACATATGGTCTTCCAGCAGCCACCCTCTTGACCTAGGGCAGAACTAACCCTTAAATGCACTTGATGTAAGCCTCTGTGTTGAGTCTGAGGCCATTACCGACAGAACGATCAGAGTGAGTTTTCCGAGCTGCCGCATATTCGTATTCAGCATTAGACTCATCCAACTCTTTCCGAATCCTCTGCCCTGTCCTGATAGACGCCCAAACACTCTGGAATGTTTGTATTGAAGCCTCCGGCGCGAATGCCAAGCAGTAAAAGATGACGTCTCCAAATTTGTGGCTGAGTGAATTGTACTATGGTGCTCTTTTTCTCACAGACGGTACCCAACTGACCCTAAATACTGTGCAGTCGACAAAATAAAAAAGAAACAATGCGTATGCGTGAAATTAAAAATATATAATGCGACAATTTAAACATCGCAGACTCTGTGTGTGTGTGTGTGTGTGTGTGTGTGTGTGTGTGTGTGTGTGTGTGTGTGTGTGTGTGTGTGTGTGTGTGTGTGTGTTTCTTTTTAGTTTTTTGATTCCAGTTTTATTTTGGCTTTTCCGGAGGAGGTTCCGTTAAGCATGTTACTTCCCTATTGTTCAGACTCCCGCGTTGATGCTTTCCCGGTCGCTAAAATCTTAGACCTTCAAATCTAACTGTTATATTTCCTTCATATTCTCACAATCTGCACTTACCTCTTCCTCTTAAGTTCATATAACAGTCTCATTCAGTAAGCCTCTACCTGGAGTGGCTTTTTTTCCTTACATTGGATAAACGATTATTAAAAACAAATCAGTTTGTTTATATTTGCTTACTTGGATTTTTATTGTCTCTTATATATTATCTACGCATCTATTTTTCTCGTATATATTTTGGAAGAAATTTCATCTCTCCGCCGATTCATGCTTTTAAAAAATTGAATTAATTTGAAAACTTTTGTACCAACTTAAAACATGAATTTTCTTTCATCCGATCTGTAAATTCTAAATCCATGATCACTGTTAAGAAGTTGAATTTGATGTAAAATTTTAACTTATTTTCCTAAAGAGCTACATTTTTTAAACTAATTTACAACAAAGGGTCCATTGATCCTATAAGCTTCATGTAAAATTTTCCATCACTTCTTAAATGCTTTGTTCATATAAATTTATCTCGCCATTTGTCAGTCTTCAAAATAACTAATTTTCTATGATCTTTTCTCACCTTTCAGGTAAATTATAAAAATGTTTCCGGAATAACCGCCCAGGGTATAGCCAGGGTTATTCTAGGCGAGACTGTTCTGTAACCGTAATTTAAGTTAGGTTATGCCATACACCCGGGGATAAAAATAGACTAGGCTAGAATAGACCGCTCTCCAGGGGGTGGAAATTCGACAGCGAAATTCGAATGTGCATTGAGTTAGCGACAAAGGCATTCCAAAAGCTGGGAAAAGTACTAAGAAACAGGAAAAAATAGTAGAGCCAAAGAAAGAGTTCTGAATTGCTATTTGATATCAATCCTCTTGTATGGCAGTGAAAACTATGATATGGAATTGGAATAAAAAAAAAGATGGAACCTACCCTGAACCCATAATAGAAATTCAGGATGTAGATTTAGTAAATACAAAACACTAGAAATATCTCGATGTATGGATCACTTATAACAAATTTAGTATAAGAGATAAGGAAATTGAACATAAAATAAGCTGTGCTTGAGGTAGTTTTCATCATCATCATCATCATCATCACCACCATCCTTCGACCTCCCTGTGGTTGGTCGGAACGCCATTAACAATCTCTTTCCACACCCTCAGTCCTACATTGCCGCCCCCTATCCTCAATGTCCAACCCTGAGTCCCGAGCCATGGTGTGTGGAAAAGCCAAGTGGTAGTAGCCAGCAAACTGCAATCGCTTTTGTTTGAGCTTAAGAAAGATCGATCTCATTTCTTTGTAAATTGTTTTAAGCGTTGCATGGGATCTCCAACTGATGTAGTTTTCCCCAACACCACAAGTTACTACAAAACCAAAACATTAACCTGAAAATTCGAGTCATGTTTTCAAACAGTTATGACAGATGAAGACTTTCATATGGATACCAAGCATGGCACCAAACCTGTTCAGAAATATCTAAGCTACATACAACTGATTTCTCTGTTCAGTGGTTAAAATGGCTTCTAACAAATGAAATATGTAGGCCTTAGCAAGGACCATACTACTTGCAGACTTTTTTCTTTCTTTTATGTGCCGTGTCTCTTCAGGACGTAGGCAACGTCTTCATATCCCTTGTAGCTCTCAATAAGTTTCGTCCCTCTACCACCTCCCCATGACCACGTTCTGTCATCCACTTGCTTAAACCCACCAGATATGTCATCCGTTGCTTTCCCTTGTCTTTATCTTTCTCTCTATTCGACCTGCGAGTATCAGATTCTCTAGATCCTCTTTTCTCACTACGTGTTCCAGAAATTTCAACTGCCTCTTCCTGATGTTAAGTATAAGCTTCTTCCTTGTTTGCGTCCTCTAGCAGTACATAATCACAGAAAGAATTGTAGGAAATAATAGAAATGACATCACTTGATGACTTTCAACAGCAGCAACAACTAAAATGGATAGCACATGTAATTTGATTAATTGATTGGTTGATTTGAATTTTTAAGGCTTAACAACATTTGCAGGTTATGTTAACCAAAATATATTTTTGCATTATAAGAATAGTTTGTAGATTTACTGATACAAGTCCTACTAATTAATCCATAACTGGAGAGAAAAGAAATGGATTCAAACCTTTCCACAAAGGTATTTGCGTGTAACTAAATGTTGTTTCTATAGCTAAAACAAAACTGCGGATTTTCTAAATAGCAAACACTTCAAAAGACGTTGGTGTATGGATGAATTATAAGAAATTTAGTATAGGCAATAAGAAAACGAACATGGAATAGGTTGTAATCCGGGTAGTTTTCCCCAACACCACAAGTTGCTACAAAACCAAAACATTAAAATGAAAACTCGAGTCATGTTCCTAAATCGCTTCGTCAGATGAAAACTTTCACATGAATATCGGACAAATCGGTTCAGAAATATCTAAACTGTCTACTGTATTCAACCGCTTTCAAAGATCATTTATTCAAAATGGTTTTGACCTAGTGAAGCCCGTGGGCTATGGAGAAGACCACACTTATTCGAAACTACAAAAAAAGAACTGTACCTAATGACAGAAACTACATCACTTAGGGACTTTCAACAGCAGCAACAGCTAATATGGAGACTACATGCAAAGTGTTCTGGAAGGGAAAATAATGATAAATCAATATGCTGACATTCCACTTAAAAAAAAGCGAGGAAGGAAACCCCCGTCAATACTGGAAAGGACTATAACAGATACTGAACTTGAGAAATTTATTTCCCTGAAAAATTATTTTAAGAAAGAGATTTTATAATTTTCAACTGAAAGTACCACTGGCGGCTCGGTCAATAAATGCAAAATGTTTCCTTATAAGGAAACTGCTAATATTCCCATTTCTATTAACATTGACCCTCCCAACAGCTACAATTCTTTTCCATTGTTTTAATTGTTAAAAACATTTCTCTTAATTCAGAATTTTTTAAAGCGACTTCACCCCAAGTAAGGCAGTGATGACTCAAGGGGTTACTGGGTGTGGAAGAATTAGAAAACAGAAACATTACTAAAGTGCATGACAGTAGATAACGATTGACATCGCATTTAAATTTTTGAACATTAAAGTTGGCCGGAAAGCATGGAGCCGGCAGAGAGTTTCACAAGCGAGAAGTACGAGAAAAGAAACTGTTAGCATAGAATTTACGGTTACATCTAGACAGGTCAACTGTAAATTGATGAGACCTCGACTCAAGTCTAGTACTGCACTTAAATTAAAAAAATTCATGGCGAAGAGCGATATTTATTTCTGCTATGCACAGAAATGTGGTACAAGGCCAAAATGGAGAATGGGGAAAAGGGCAGTCTTCTTCTGTCTTAACATTAAACTTAGCCACAAACAACAATATTCCTAACACCAAAACAACGCATTCTTACTTACCTTTCTTATTACATCCACCATAATACCTCATTGTCTCTATGAAAGTCCTAACTAGTCTTCGTATGTACAATTCATTGTCGGTGGGTGGAGGGGGATAAAACAACAAATTTAAAAATCTCACCCCAATGAATATCTACAAAAATGTATAAAACTATTTACAAAAAACTAAACAAAATAATTTTAGTAATATACCCCCGCCCGCCCACAATCCCAAGTGAAGAGTTCATCTGAACAATTACCATGGAAGTATTTACAGAAAAGACACAGGGAGACAACTTTACAGCGGTGAGAAAGTGATTCAAGCCGACACACCAGATCATGACCAATGAAATTGCTGATTCTTCTTTGCGTTTTATCAAGGTTCTTTAGATATATAGCAGAAGCACCAGACCATAGGTGGCAGCGATATTCCATGCATGGACCGAATGGTAGACTTATAGATATGTACGATAGATTATGGAAAGACACAATGATCCAAATTTCTTAGCAGCTGACATAGCAACGACATCAATTTAGCCTTTCCACTCTATATCAGCTGTGAATGTTAACCCGAGTAGGAACAACGAGTCACTCTCCTGGGAATCACTCTCCTGAAGGCCACTCTCCTGAAGGCCACTCTCTTCGACGCCAGACTCCTGGAGGCCACTCTCCTTGAGGCCACTCTCCTGGAGGCCACTCTCCTGAAGGCCACTCTCCTGAAGAGCGCTATTCTGGAGGCGGCTCTCCTGGATGCCACTCTCCTGGAGAACATTCTCCGAGAAGTTTTCTGGAAGTCAATAACGAAAAATGAAGTCTGAAAGTGCAACTCTAAATAAACAGTAAAATCAGTTCTCTTGTACGGGTAAAGCAGTTAGACATTAGTAAAAACACTGGCCCCCAAAATAAATAGTAGATATATTCGACTATTAAACGCAGAGGTAAATGTCAGCCGGAAGCAACAATGAATAATTGTATGGGAATGTACCAAATATTACAAATACAATCTTGTAAAAGGCGAGTATGGTTTAGTGGACATTGTGGGAAAAGTAAACTAAAGTAAGTTGATCATCTATGAGATCCAAATCATTGGGTAGAGATTAAGGGGTATACCAGTAAGAACCTTCATCGATCAATTCATAGATGATGCCGAAACCAGAAAAGAAGAACTGGGTAAGTGCACTTGATGACGGAAATAGCTGGAAAGAAGTGACCAGAAGTGTTCGTTTGAAAACAATCAAATAGTAACATAAAAGAAATGCTGCTGTCCACATGCCTTGAGGCGTTAGCATCACTTCTCTCTTATCTATGAGAGGTTTCAAGACGTCCATCAACCATCCGATTCCATTGATAAGAATGAATCATAAAAATTATTTTCCCTATATATATATATATATATATATATATATATATATATACAAATGCTTAGATGTACAAAATTTATATACTGTTTTAAAAACTAGAAATTTATTGATTTAAAAAATTTTTAGTCTCTAAGGCCGTTTCAACCAACATCTCATCAGGAGACAATCGTTGGATCATTAATTAACGAAAAGAACAGTAACGAAAATGAAGAGCAAAAAAAAAGGGGGAAACACGCTAAAATAACAAACAAGTGTATATACTTGTAACGAGGGGAGGGGAAGTAACTTGTAAATAAATTAGCGAGGGACAGTTAAAATAAAATATACCCCAACAGATTAAGGGACTTTACAAATTCTTTCTGCCGGCAGAGAGGTTTCCTTAATCCTATACAGACTGATTCTAAAATCTTCAAATGATTGTTGGAAAATATATATATATATATATATATATATATATATATATATATATATATACACACACATACCAATAATTTAAATTTTAGGAATAATAGGAGATTAACAATGAATAATAATAACAATACCAACGATTGATTCATTGTTAAATATGGACAGCGCGAATGTGAATTTTTAATCCTGCTTGGGTTTTACATTCTCTTGCACAGATGCAGCAACGTCTATTGTAGCAGTTGTTACATAAATACTGCATACCGTGTAATGAATGAATCTAACTAAAATAATATTTATTTTATTCGGTCGAATTAACTCGGACATTCACAAGTCTATCACGCCAACTATCACGGTCCTGTATCAACGTCGGAAGGCCATTAGCTTGGCATTCTGCGTCGTAACATAGCTGGTCAATGTAGATGGTTGCTGGGCGACCAACTCGTCTTGCTTCATAGTTAGGCATTCAGAGAAAGAGATCGCTCGCAAGTTCTTGCTTTGCTAGCGTAATAATATCAGGGATGGTTTCATAGATCTGTGATTTAGTTGGACGTTGTCTCCAGGAGATGCTAAGTAGAGCTCTCGGCATCCGACTGCCGGTCGCATCAATATTAGACACTATGGTTTTAGTTAATATCCAAGCAGTGGCACCATACATTAACGCCGCCTCGACAGTGGCTCGACAGTGGCTCGAAAGTGGCTCGAAAGTGGCTCGAAAGTGTCTCAACAGAATCTACGTTTGAGGTTGTCTGCTAGATCAAATTTCCAGATTACATCTATTTTAATCAATGCGGCCCAGACTTTAGCGATGCAAATTTTCACATCTCTTTCAGCAGAATTTATCTCGCTTCCAGGATACGTAAAAAATTCAGCTGATTTTATTGATTCATCTGAGACTGTATTGGGCCTTACTGGTTGAAGCCTATGAATTCAGTTTTAGAGGCATTGTCATGGAGTCCAACATCGTTGGCAGCATTTTCTAGATGATGTAGAAGAACTGTGGCATTGGTAATAGTGTCTGCAATGATAGCTATGTCATCTACATAGTCAATATCTGTTAAATCTTTTGCAGGATATCGACTTGAAAGCCTTGGTGATAAAGAAAAACCTAGATGATGATGTTTGGTGAGATAAGTTCACAATTCGTAGTCAAAGGTGATAACAAAGAGAAAAGGTACAAAAGTGTTACCCTGGAGGACTCCTGCTTTGATGTCGAAGAAGTTAGTATCTCCGTCTGGGGATCTAACCAAAAATTGGGCATTTTTGTATAGCATCGTTATGACAGTTACTGTCTCAGTGTGGGATATCATATGCCAGAAGGATCTTCTCCGTTTGTCCCTTAAGTACAGAATCGAAGGTTTTAGAGAAATCTATAATAAATAAGGCGGACTGTAAATTCTTTGCCCTGACGCCCTCAATAATCTGCCGAACAGAAAAGATTTGTTTAATGGTTTATCTATTTTTTCGAAAACCATTTTGATTTTTTAGAAGCATCTTCTCCACTTCCGTCTGTATTCTGTTGAGAAGCATTGAGTTATAATGTTTTGCTACAGTGGAGGTGAGTGTGATTCTTCTATAGACGAGTTATAGCCATTACTGTAAATTAGGGTGAAACCAATCTTTTGATCAAAGTATACGGACTACTCTTCACCGTTAGGTTGGGCTGAAAACATAGAAACCACTAATCACCCCGTACCAGGGATACGGGGAAAATATTGGCAACAGGTTGGTGGATTGCAGTTATTGAGCACTATTTTCATCAGGCTATTTGATCAGTACTCCTCTCTTTGGAAAGCGGATGAGTTCTCCTACAGAACCAACGTTTGCTGATACCAAAAACAATTAAAATGCTTCTACGAGGCATTTAGCTAATGCCTCTGTTGTTCTGCTTCGGCTTTCCATGTGATCAGGTGCTAGTCAAACCAGGGAGTGCCCCTGGTGGTGCACGACGACAGTTTGGCAATTTATAACTTAGTGCAGACAATGGTGTTTTGTCGAATACGATGAAATGTCAATGATGGTGCCATAAGTTGTATGATAGAAGGTTTTTTTTCTTCCTGTCGAATTACAACGAACGAACATTATCTATGTTCAAATGCCCCTTAAGATCAAACCGAACTCATAAATAATTACATCAGTCACACAACTACATGCCTATACAGACGCCTTCCTTTTCGCCTATCTGACCACAGCTCTATTAGAACACACACACAAACCTACCAGACTCCATTCGAAACATACTAGTAGAAAACACAAACATAATAACTTCATCCACCTGTAAAAAAAAGATTAAAAATAATGGAAGCCCTAATAATAAAAAAGAAAAAGCCAAATCTTAACAATATTAACTATGAACAAGGCCACAATGTGCTAACCGTGTTCGGAAAATAAAACATCTCTATAACACACGCAAAACATACACATAACGCACACACTCATAAATGAAGGATTGTTGCCTAAATACACAGTATACACACACGCACACATACATACACACACACACACACATATATATATATATATATATATATATATATATATATATATATATATATATATATATATATATATAATTCGAGACTGAAACTTAGGTATTGTAAAGGCTTGACTTGATCATACGCGATCCGGTGTTCCAACATGATATTGCCATAACCTCATAATACATAGAGAAACATTCTCGAATATTGTATTAGGTTGATGCAAAAATAATGACGTAATAATGTCGTTTTTTGACGTTAAAAATACGTCAAAAAACGACATTATTACGTCATTATTTTTACACCAATCTAATACTTCATACTGCAGAAATTTTTTCTCCATAGCAAAAGGGAAGAGACAGATTTTGAAACTAATCTAATTAATAAATAAATTAGTTTCAGGAGAAAGGCAGAATGAAGTGTGCTTATAAATGGATTCAAATCTCTTCTCTTAATTCTGCTTCCGGTCCTTATTTAACCACATTTCGTTCCGCCATTTTTGCTTTTCATGGATTTATTTTCTGTGTTGTCTGCGTATGAGTTTCCAACAGAATTTCCATTTTGCTAGGATTCAGTTCAAAGACACATAGAAAACTGGTAAAGAAAAAACCACGGAGTAAACAGATTTAGTTTGTTCAAAGGTTTCACTTCTTAGGGGAAATAGGTTGTTCATCTTTCTGATTGAATCAGTTCACAATATTTTCAGCGATGCTATAGTCACCTCCAAAAATAAATATCAATTTTAAGCCAATCAGGAAGCCTGGTCAGAATTAAAATTTTTGAAATTATCTATCAAATCATTTCGCCCTCAAAAGCCAAGATATACTGTTCATCTTCTAACAGCCAAAATACATTGACGGAAATTGGTTTCCACACAACGATTAAGGTTTGGTTTAAAATAAAGGGAAAAAAACATTTTGGTTTTTTAACCAATCAGAGCGTCTCGTCGTTGAGAGATCAAAAAGAGCTCATTCGCTGATCCTATACATTTGTATAAAAGACAAGAGTTTAACCAACTCAACATTATGGATGAAAAATAGTTAATTTTATATAGCGTTTTTCGAGACTTAGCAGGAGCAAAACAAATTCACGGATTTGGACAGAAAAAAGATCCTAGAATGACGTCAATATTGACGAAAAATTGTCATCCTTTAATAGTTAGTCGTGCTTAGTTTAATTTGTAACATATACGAATGTAGACAGAAAAAGACAAATGTTGATAAGATTGCGAGAGTCACAAAGCACTGCGCAAGGTACCTAATTAAGCGTGTACCTCCACATCCGGGGTCTCGAGGTTTGTACACACCAACCCTAACTTGTGCCAATCTAAGCTAAATATAAAAAGAAGACTAAATTGACGTTTAATAATTATTACTAAATTAACAAAGCAATTTCACTGTGTTCGATCTTTACTTGGTGCTAAGTACTTACGGCCTTATGCCAGACTATGTTAATTTTAGTAAATACATATGCAGTAATTCCTTTCGGCCAACTGACATTTTATACAAATAAAAGTCAAAAAGAAGAAATCCGTGTACACCTGGAGTGAAATGGTTCCGTTCTGTAATGATTATTATTTTTCAGTTAAATATAAGAAGGGAAGATTGGAAAGAAAAAAATAGGTTGAAAGGGGGTCGGGTGAAAGGCAGACAGTCTGAAAAGAGAGGAAATGGGTTAAAGAAAAATGATTTATCTACAAAAGGAAACCGGAAGCTTTGATTAAGAAAATGTAGGTACCAAAAAAAATAAAAAAACCTAGGAAAATAAATAGACAAAGAGACAGGTGGAAATACGTGGAAATTGCTGGTCAAATTTGTCAGCTAGGAAGTATGGGGGAATGTCGCTTCTAGACAAATTGAATACGTGAAAGAAAGAAAGAAAGAAAGAAAGAAAGAAAGAAAGAAAGAAAGAAAGAAAGAAAGAAAGAAAGAAAGAAAGAAGGTGTACATAAAGTAAAAGGATAAAAATCAAAGAAAGAAAGAAAGAAAGAAGGTGCAAATAAAGTAAAAGGATAAAATTCAAAGAAAGAAAGAAAGGTGTAAATAGAGTAAAAAGACCAAAATCAAAGAAAGAAAGAAAGAAAGAAAGAAAGAAAGAAAGAAAGAAAGAATGAAAGAAAGAAATAAGGTGTAAATAGTGTAAAAGGATAAATTTCAAAGAAAGAAAGAAGGTGTACATAGAGTAAAAGGATAAAATTCAAAGAAAGAAAGAAAGAAAGAAAGAAAGAAGGTGTACATAGAGTAAAAGAATAAAATTCAAAGAAAGAAAGAAAGAAAGAAAGAAAGAAAGAAAGAAAGAAGGTGTAAATAAAGTAAAAGGATAAAATTCAAAGAAAGAAAGAAAGAAAGAAAGAAAGAAAGAAGGTGTAAATAAAGTAAAAGGATAAAATTCAAAGAAAGAAAGAAAGAAAGAAAGAAAGAAAGAAAGAAAGAAAGAAAGAAATAAGGTGTAAATAGTGTAAAAGGATAAAATTCAAAGAAAGAAAGAAAGAATGAAAGAAAGAAAGCAGATGTTTAAATTGCAAAAGGAGAATGTAAAAAGTTTTAAAAAAACGGAAAAACAGAAGAAAATAAAGAGATTGAAAATGAAAAGTTAAAACAAAGAAAGAAATGAAGACATTCAAAAAATACAAAAATGAAAATATACAGAGGATATAAAGAAAGAAGAAAAGGGGGAAAAAGGAAAGAAAGAAAGAAACATGAAATATGTAACAGGAAGCTGCAAAAAATGAAAAGGAAAATTGAAATTACTGTCCAAAGAAAGAAAAATAATGCAAAAAAAGAAAGAAAATACTAAACAGATTAAAAAAGAAATCATGAAAAAAATGGAAGAAAAAAAGAAGGGAAAAGAAAGAAAATAACTAAGCCTTCTGACAAGGAAATGAAAAATATTTGAATTGTTATTATTAGAATAATATAAAATAAATAATAAAAATTTACCAAAATGGCTGGGAGAGTTTTAACCTGGTCAATATGTGAATCCTACTGAAAAGCTAGAATTTTGAATTATGATTTTCAAGAGTTACAGTTCTTAGGGGAAGGGCATCGAATCTTGCGTGATCAGTAGTTGAAAAAAGGGCGAGTCCGCTGAAAGCCATGAGTCAAGATAACTCATGTGACTTCGTTTCTAATGCAATCGTTGATGGCTTGTGAAAAGTTTCGCCAAATGAATTGTTGATTTTCCGACAAAGAAAGATTTCTAAAATAATTTCATTCATTTCTGAATATGTCCTAAAAGTTTCATTAAAATCCGACTATATCAGATTTTAGCAAGAATTTTTAAATCAATGACTTTTTCACCGCAAAAAGACGATGGAATTTACCATACGATTTACAAATTTATGGTGCCATGTTGACGCAAAAAAAAATATTTTAACCGGGTTTTAGCACAAATTTGGAAGGTTCTAAGGATTAAAAAAAAAAGTAATTTTTACATGAAAAAAGTCCTTTGATTTTTCCACCTAATAATCACACAAAGGTTTTAACGGTAAAACTTTGTTTTTATTAAGTTTTGGGCATTTTTCATCATGCATGTTCATTTTTAATGAATCTTTAGATACACACACACACATATATATGTATATATATAAACTATAGTTTTAAGGTATGCTATATTTATGGGTTAAAGTGCTGAATATCAGCATAGGTAAATATAAAAGTGGACACTGAAGTTAACGCCCAGAGGCGACAGTCTGTTTCGTGCTAAACACAATCGTCATGCCTGACGATTGCTCATGAAACAGACTGTTGCTTCTTCGCGTTGACTGACTTCAATGTCCACACACACACACACACACACGTACTCACACACACACACACACACACACACACACATATATATATATATATATATATATATATATATATATATATATATATATCATAATTAAGTAATTCATCGAGTCCAGAAGAAACATCAACAGGATGCAGAAAGCACTGGACGGCCGTTTTGTCCTATATTTGAGACTCATTAGCAGTAAGAATCCACTAGCGAGAATTGAAACCCATACCAACTGTACCAACGGGCCTCGGTGCCGAAGAGGTAACGAATTAAACTTGATATAACACCGCTTGATCACATATTCTGTGGTGAAACACATCCGAGTTTCTCTTTAATCATAGGACTGTGCCTCACCAGCTACGACTACCATCCCCAAGCTTTTCAGTCCAGAGCATTAGAAGCCGCTTCAAGCAAGAATATACAAGTTATTGAAATAATTAGAAGGATCTGAAATAATCATAATTAAGTAATTCATCGAGTCCAGACGAAACCTCAACAGAATGCAGAAAGCACTGGACGACCATTTCACCCTATATATAATTGAATTATAATCGATATAGCTCCGAATTCTCTTAATTATTTCTATCACTTGTATATCCTTGCATGAACCGGCTTCTAATGCTCTGGACTGAACGGCTTGGGGATAGTAGTCGTAGCTCGTGGAAGCACAGTTTTGTGGTTAAAGAGAAACTCGGATGAGTTCCACCACAGAATATGTGATCGAGCGGCGCTATATCGAGTCTAATTCGTTACCTGTTCGGCACCGAGTCCCGTTGGTACAGTTGCTATGGCGTTTGCCTCCCTATCGTAACTGTTTGTGTTTCCGTTCTCAGTAGTGGATGAGTCCCAAATATAGGGCGAAGCGGTCGTCCAATGCTTTCTGCATTCTGTTGAGGTTTCGTCTGGTGTCGATGAATTACTTAATTATGATTATTTTGGGGCTTCTCGAGGCGGTGTAATGGTTAGCAAGCTTGTCTCGCTAGATCAATTACGACTGAGTAGTGAGTTCGATCCTCACTGGGTGCCCCATACTTTCGACCTTGCGTCACATATAAGCACCGCTTAGGAAAATGGGCACCTCGGGGCGGTTTAATGGTTAGCAAGCTTGCCTCGCTAGAACAATTACGACTGAGTAGTGAGTTCGGTCCTCATTGAGTGCCCCATACTTTCGGCCTTGTGCCACATCTAGGCTACGCTTGGAAAATTGCTATATATATATATATATATATATCTGAGCAAACTCTCTTTTTAAAAAAAAAAATCACTCATTGGTCAGGCGAGAGATCATTTCAGCAACGCTAGTACTAACCATCTAATCTCTTTCATGGACGTGCGTGTATCGCAGTGGCTGAAAATGGAATTGCCATGCAGAGTTCAAATTCCAGACGCTCATTTCCGCACAAATACCCTTGATAAGGTATGGATTCATATCTTCCTCACCAGTTATGGACATAATAGAAAAGTAAGCTTGTTTCTCTAGATTTCTTTGGCAAGAAGTCTTGAAGAAAGACAACTCTGAATTCAAAACTATACTGAAGAGGAATGGACTTCGTCAGGTTATCTTGCCCCTAGACGCACTAATGCCGCAACCGCTGCAGTACATGTGTCGACCAAATGATCCTTATCAGTTATGGGACTCGTGATGTATCGGGATATATATCTCTATCCTTCTTAAATATTTACGTATGTATCAGCCTATTTTTTTCAACTATTTATCTTCCTTGTCAGTCCAATCAAATTTACAATAATTCAAGGGTCATTTAACTAAACAGTCGATATAATTCCAGCAACCCAACCATTCGTCTACATCCATTAATCATTTCTTGCTTACCAGACAATGGACAGCCTTTCCTTCTCATTTAATATTCCTTTCTAAACTGACTTCTTTCAATAATACAGTGTCTATGACTCGTGTCCGCTATATGGGACAAATACACTACCCTACCCTGTCGGACAAGTAGGTGGATAGTTTCTCGTCTCTTCTTCCAAGGCGCCTTAGTTGTTTTATATGACAAATAAATAAACGACAACTCGGAGGGATTTTATGCTTCTTCTCGGTTCTACAAACACAGGAAGAAATTGATTTAAAAAGAAACAAAAACTCCCGAGTTTTTAAAGGAAATTGAGAGGATAAATGATATTGAAGAGGAAAGAAAAAGCCTGCCAGATGGCTATTGGTTGGTTGGTTGGTAACTGATTCAGCCAATGCGTGAACAGCTGCACGGTTTAATTCAGAACGCGGTGGACGAGGTTCGATTACAATGACGATGGAAGAAATATTTGATTGGTGCATAATTATCAAGCGTTTTTGTAGGCGAGTTATTTGTTAATAAAAATTTACGTTTTTTAATAAAAATATTATTTATTTTCAGGTTATAAAAATGCGTGCCAATAATCATACGCTCCGGAATAATCATTTAAAAATGTTATTGTTGAATTATGTTTCTTTCTTCATAATATTAGGTTGGTGCAAAAATAATGACGTAATAATGTCGTTTTTGACGTTAAAAAATACGTCAAAAAACGACATTATTACGTCATTATTTTTGCACCAACCTTATAAAATTGTTTAAAAACGCCTGATAATTATGCACCAACCCAATATTTACTTCGTTTGGCCAAAGAAGAAGGGAATCGGCGAACCTAGTTCGAATTACGGCTGACTAATACAGTTAGGGAAGTCATGAATCTACATCTCTTTTGCATTCTACATCTCTCTGCATTCTACTAAATGTAGGTGCGATGTAGCATAAGAGTTTTCAGTAGAGCGAATAGAATCGATAGAGTTCGAATTTTGGTTGATGTGTTCACTTAAATGCCAGAGGGACAAGATGTGTCTCATGTCCCTTATCTGGAGGATTTCTTAGTCCCCAGCGAACCGCGTGTCGCATTGTGCACCACACATCCTACAAACGCCTTAAGCTGAAAACCACCAAACCAACTTGTAACTCTTCACCAAGATGTCTCTCATCACCTTCACTTTACACTCCATACGTTTGAATAAGGACATATTAATATACACGCTTCTATTTACCGCTTTGTATATTCTACCTGTCTAGTTTTGAAGGAAGGATATATCGTTGTTAGCAAAAGGAACAGATTCGAACTACAAATTGGAAGCACCAGAATCAAGAAAGTTCCAAAACGTAATTTTTTTAACAGAGGATGCAAAATGTTACACGGAAATTAGAAAGCACAATAGTATGGAGAAAGATGCTTTCCAAAAGCTAAGCAAAGTATTAAGAAACGGAAAAAATTTCGTTAGAAACAAAGAAAAGAGTACTGACAATCTCATCACAGATGAAGAAGAGACTTGAGGCAACAGAAATGTGTTTCTACAGAAGGATGCTGAGAATTCCATCGACTGAACATGTGAGCAGTAATAAAGTTTTCGTGAAATAGAAAGAAAAATAGCATTGATACATAACATCAGAAAAAGTGAGTTGGAATTTCTAGGGAATATAAAGAGGAAAGAGTTCTTGGAAAATTTGATACTCACGGGATATAGTCGAGAGAAACAGTGGCAAAGCAGTGTATAACCTGTCTAGCGAGCTTGTGTAAATGAATGGCAGAACGGGGTTTAGGAGAGATAGCAAAAAGACAAAACTTACTAAGCGTTACAAAGGACAGGAAATTGTGGAGAGCCATGATCGCCAACACCCTGAATGGACATGGCACATAGTAGAAAATAAATTGCCTTTTGCCTTAAACATTGTCGTATGTCATTCATTTTCATCGCCTTCTACATATATTTAAGGTAACACAATCTCAATAATCTACTCATTTCTCTAGACTTATCAAAAGCCTCGACTTCCAAAAAACACAGGCCCAGACAAAATTACAGTGACCGTCCTTAAGAATATCAACCCAGAATTAACCCCGGTTTTAGAAAAGTTATTGAAGGAGAAATTTTTCCCAAGCATGTGGAAGGTGGCAAGCGTATACCCGGAATTCAAGAACACGGGAAACAGATCCTCCTCATCCCGCTATGAACTCATTAGTCTCTTTAGTATCATCAGTAAGATTTTTAACGCCATAATCAACAAGGTCGTCGAGCAAATTGAAAGGAACAATCTCTTGTGCGACGAGCAGTAAGGATTTCGATCAACCCGATCCACTGCTGATGTCCTAACTACCATTACACACAGAATTAGTGAGGCCCTTGACGGCACTCATGCCACAAGGACCATAGCATTAGATATCTTGAAGGCTTTTGACAAAGTCTGGCACAAAGGTTTGCTACACAAGCTCTTCACCTATGGAATCACTAGAAATCCTTTCTAATAGGTAGAAATAACAGGTAGGTATCTATCCCGAGGGTAGATATTAGCGGCCAGTCCTCCGAGGTTCTGGCGGTCAACGCAGTCCTCCCTCAGCGGTCACGTCTCTGATCAATCCTCTTTCTGATTTACATCATTTATCTACCTAAGAACATACTCTATCATTTGTAAATGTCTATGCCGATCATACGACGATATACGGGCGCACCTCTAAAAATCTTGATGATCAGAGATTGGCAGATGACCGCTCTTCCGATCTAACATTAACTTCCCAGTGAGGAAAAACTGGCTGGTTACATTCAATGCCTCGAAAACCAAACTAGTTGCATCGCCGTCGATCAGATCCCCAAACTGCTGCCAGTCATGACGAACTGATGTCCCCTCGAGGAGGCCGCGTACCTGGAGAGAATATTGGGTTTCAAACTCACACCGACTTCAAGTAGAACACATATATACGATGCATCGCTAAAGATATATGCAAAATGATCGGTTCTCTGTACCGCTCCAGTAAGTACCCGATTCCTCATTCTATCCTTTACTTTTATAAGGGCCAGATCAGACAGAAAATGGAGTACTGTTGCCATATTCGGGTGGGAGTTTACCAGACCTAACTTAGCAGTCTTGATAGAGTTTCAGAAACATCTGCGAGTCTTTCCTGGAAAAGAATTATTTTCTAGATTCTAACCTCTCTCTCACGCAGGTGAGATGTGTCGACACTCTCACTGCTCTATTGCTACTATCATGGGAAGGTGCTCGGACAAACTAAATCTGTTGGTTCCACCAGCTCTAAGCTTCACGGCTCGGACTGGCCATGCCACTTACTTAGTAGCAAGCCACCCACTTTCCCTCCAGGTATAAGCTTCATGGCACGGACTGGCCATGCTACTTAGTAGTAAGCGACCCACTTTCCCTCCAGGTGTAAGCTTCAAGGATCGGACTGGCCATACCACTTACTTAGTAGCAAAGCACCCACACTCCCTCCAGGTGTAAGCTTCAATGATCAGACTGGCCATGCCACTTATTTAGTAGCAAGCCACCCGATTTCCCACTAGGTCTAAGCTACACAGATCGGACTGGCCATGCCATTACTTGGTAGCTAGCCACCCAATTTCCCCACCAGATCTAAGCTATATGGATCGGACTGGCCATACCACTTACTTAGTAGCAAGGCACCCACCTTCCCTCCAGGTCTAAGCTTCTCGGATCGGACTGGCCATGCCACTTACTTTGTAGCTAGCCCCACAATTTCCCTCCAGGTGTGAGCTTCAACGATCTCACTGGCCATGCCACTTACTTAGTAGCAAGGCACCCACATTCCCTCCAGGTGTAAGCTTCAAGGATCGGACTGGCCATGCGACTTACTTAGTAGCAAACCACCCACATTCCCTCCAGGTGTAAGCTTCAAGGATCGGACTGGCCATGCCACTTACTTAGTAGCAAACCACCCACATTCCCTCCAGGTGTAAGCTTCAAGGATCGGACTGGCCATGCCACTTACTTAGCAGCAAACCACCAACATTCCCTCCAGGTGTAAGCTTCACGGATCGGAAAGGCCATGCCACATAATTAGTAGTAAGCCGCCCACTTTCCCCCCAGGTCTAAGATATTCGGCTCGGACTGGCCATGCCACTTACTTTGTAGCAAGCCAAACAATTTCCCTCCAGGTCTAAGATATACAGCTCGGACTGACCATGTCACTTACTTAGTAGCAATCCAACCAATTCGCACCAGGTCTAAGCTTCACCGGTCAGACTCGCCATGCCACTTACTTAATAGCTAGCCAGACAATTTCCCTCCAGAGCCATTTTCCCTCAAGGTCTAAGCTTTACCGCTCGGACTGACCATGTCACTTACTTAGTAGCAAGCCAACCAATTCGTACCAGGTCTAAGCTTTACCGGTCGGACTCGCATGACACTTACTTAGTAGCTAGCCACGCAATTTCCCTCAAGGTCTAAGATATACGGCTCGGACTGGCCATGCCTCTTACTTAGTAGCAATCGACCCAATTTCCCTCCAAGTATAAACTCCACCCCTCGGACTGGCCATACCACTTACTTAGTAGTAAGCCACCCACTTTCCCTCCAAGGCTAAGCTTCACGGCTCGGACTGGCCATACCACTTACTTAGTAGCAAGGCACCCACCTTCCCTCCAGGTGTAAGCTTCAAGGATCGGACTGGCCATGCCACTTACTTAGTAGCAAACCACCCACATTCCCTCCAGGTGTAAGCTTCAAGGATCGGACTGGCCATGCCACTTACTTAGTAGCAAACCACCAACATTCCCTCCAGGTGTAAGCTTCACGGATCGGAAAAGCCATGCCACATAATTAGTAGCAAGCCAACCACTTTCCCTCCAGGTGTAAGCTTCAAGGATTGGACTGGCCATGACATTTACTTAGTAGTAAGCCGCCCACTTTCCCCCTAGGTCTAAGCTTCACGGCTCGGTCTGGCCATGCCACTTATTTAGTAGCAAGCCACCCACTTTCCCTCCAGGTCTAAGCTTCACGGATCGGACGGGCCATGCCACTTACTTAGTAGCAAGCCAAACAATTTCCCTCCAGGTCTAAGATATACGGCTCGGACTGACCATGTCACTTACTTAGTAGCAAGCCAACCAATTCGCACCAGGTCTAAGCTTCACCGGTCAGACTCGCCATGCCACTTACTTAATAGCTAGCCACGCAATTTCCCTCCAGGTCTAAGATATACGGCTCGGACTAGCCATGCCTCTTACTTAGTAGCAATCGACCCAATTTCCCTACAAGTATAAGCTCCACCCCTCGGACTGGCCATGCCACTTACTTAGTAGTAAGCCACCCACTTTCCCTCCAGGTCTAATCTTCACGGCTCGGACTGGCCATGCCACTTTACTTAGTAGTAATCCACTTAATTTCCCTCCAAGGCTAAGCTTCACGGCTCGGACTGGCCATGCCACTTACTTAGTATTAAGCCACCCATTTTCCCTCCAGGTCTAAGCTTCACGGCGCGGACTGGCCATGCCACTTTACTTTGTAGCAAGCCACGCACTTTCCCTCCAGGTCTAAGCTTGACGGCTCGGACTGTCCATGCCGATTACTTAGTATTAAGCCACCCACTTGCCCTCCGTATTCCATCCGCGAGAATTAAATTCCTCTGAAACAGATTCTTCCCTCGAAAAAATGCTCTATGGATCAGATACCCACGATCGCTACAATCTTAACCAGTTCAATGTTTATAGGAGGATAGATGTCACGTAGCAGCTCAGTACTCTTTTCTTTGTCACCATAGAAATCCTCCTGTTTTGCAGTAATTGGCCCAGCTTTTGGAATGCTTCATTGTCCATCTTCGGATCTCAGCGCCGCCCCTCGAATCCACCGTCATAACGCTTCTCTAATAAACTTCCGCACATGTTTGATTGTAGTGTCCCCGACCTGCAAATTGTATTTTAGTCTCCTCCTTTTTACTTATGACCATGCATTCTATTTTCTTGCAGTTTAGGGCGAGTCCAATCTTCTCGCTCTCTCTCTCTCTCTCTCTCTCTCTCTCTCTGGCTACCTTCTGTGGGAGGTTTTGTTGTTTCTTTTCTGTGTCTGCTATCAGTAAGGGAACCAAAAGAAACCAAGAAAGAATGTCAAGAACTAATAACAATGATTCAATGGAAAGAGAGATGGATAGCATAATGTTCAATAATGGCACGAGGCATAAAAGAGATGGGGGGAAAAAAGCCTTTATTATGATAAAGCTAAAAGAAAAGATCGAGAATGGAAGATGATTGCGTCAGTTTTGCCGCAACTAATAACTGTGAGAACAAAAAGAGGAGGAAGCAGGAAGAAGTTGTTTATGGATCAGGCGCCTGAACAAGTAGGGAGAAGATGAGAAATGTAAAAA
This sequence comes from Acanthosepion lycidas, assembly GCA_963932145.1. Classification (NCBI taxonomy): domain Eukaryota; kingdom Metazoa; phylum Mollusca; class Cephalopoda; order Sepiida; family Sepiidae; genus Acanthosepion; species Acanthosepion lycidas. The sequence continues at coordinate 110,735,551 of OZ010583.1, read as the reverse complement.
AAATGTTTGTTTGAAGACTAACGTGGAAAAACGGGGACTGGGTTATTTCCATCACAAGGGCGAAAGAGTTGATAGTTTGAAATTCGACTATATTATATTAATTTGCGGCGGAGGAAATGAATACCACGGTACCGACATTTCAAGAAAAGCAGACAAGTCTTCTCCTTCCAGGTGATTGATGCGACACAAGCTTCCTAGCTAAATCTTCCACAAGTTTTGGGCGTTGTGGCGTGTAAGATAAGTAAATGTCAATAATGGCTCAAAAATTATAATAGAACAGAAAAAGACGATGATCATCAAAAAATGTTCGGTGTAATTTTACGAATAGCAAATGAAGGGGTGCTGCAAGGCGGCATATGGGGTTAACGACTATCTGCCAATGTTCCCTCTAATTTTATGAACGGTAAATGAAGGGTAGTAACACTGCAGCATGTTGAGTGGTTATCTCCTTATCAATAGTCCCTCTAATTTTATAAACTGTAAAGGAAAGTTTGTAGCATTGAAACATATGATGGGTTTAAATACAGTGCCATTTCAGCGTGTGATCTGCATGCTGAATGTTATATACAATAACATATATCTAGTAAAGCATGAAAAATTATACACACACAAACACACACACACACACATATATATATATATATATATATATATATATATATATATATATATATATATATATATATATATATATATGGGGAAGAGGCTATAGTTGCTCAAACGAGAAAAAAGTTTGTATATTTAAAAAAAAAAAAAGAGAGAAACCGCAAACGCTTTTGGTTGTAATGTGTTTTTTTTTAAATATATTATATTTTATCTTCCATATAAAATATAATATATATTTTTTTAAAAAATCCACATTACAACCAAAAGCGTTTGCGATTTCTCTCTTCTTTTTAATATATATATATATATATATATATATATATATATATATATATATATATATATATATATATATATATATGTGTGTGTGTGTGTGTGTGTGTGTGTGTATATATATATATATATATATGCTAAGATAGAAACATATATATATATATATATATGTTTCTCTTAGCATATATATATATATATATATATATATATATATATATATATATATATATGCTAAGATAAAAACAAATAGACAAAATTTATCAATGTAACATGTTTTACTTTTATTAAGGTTTCATCAGAGAGTAAAAATTCTTTATCCCATGTCTCCTTCTCTGATGAAGCTTTAATAAAATTGAAACATGTTAGATTGATAAAGGTTTTCTATTTTGTTCTTTATCTCATCATCGTTTCTAAAAAAATTCGGTCTGAAGAGATGAATATATAAGTATTTTCATCGTGATCGATTTTTAAGCATTTTCTTAACTGATACATATATATATATATATATATATATATATATATATATATATATATATATATATATATATATACATATATATATATATATATACGAAAAGGATAAAATGGTTGGTTGGAATTTTAGCCTTTTCTTAAATATCTTAACTCTGTATATTCGAATTTTAATGTTGTACTGAGCACTTTTTTGTTGTCTATAAATTTTAGGCGCTGATGTTTTCAGTCTTCCTTTTACATTTCTCTCCCTATATATATATATATATATATATATATATATGTGTGTGTGTGTGTGTGTATGTGTGTGTGTGTATGTGTGTGCGTGTTTATAGATATAGATATATATTACCCTACTCTATATAGATTTTGAATATCATTAAGAAATGCATGAAATAAATTGGGGGTGCGGGGCATTCGATCGCATAATTTCCCAACCAATTAAATCTAAATAAGATTGAAATATTTTGCATTGGTGCACATCTCATATTTTTTGGAAGACAGATTTTAGATGCTCTGAGTATTGGTGCCATCTTGTAGACTGACATAGTTTTCTAGGTGCATGACGGTACTATGGATATAATATTGATTAAGATTTGAATATGACGACCATTCGTCTTCGGTAGAATTGCACAGACCATATTCTGAAATGTAGATCACACTCTGAAAAAGAAACATGAATGGCGATCACACGCTAAACTGACACATTCTTCTTCTTCTTTATATACTGTGTCTCCTCATGACGTAGGTGATTATGGCTCTCCACAGTTTCCTGTCCCTGGTAGCTCTTAATAAATTTTGTATTTCTGTTATTTCTCCTAAACCCTATTCCGCCATCCATTTACTTCAGCTCATTCAGAATGTTATGAGTTTTTTCCTCCGCCCTTGAATCTGTCTTGTGTGTATCAGATTTTCCAAGCCCTCCTTCCTCATTATATGCCCCAGAAACCTCAACTGTACACTTCCTGGTGTTAAGTATTAGTTTCCTTTTTGTTTCTGTTTTCTCCAAAACTTCGTCGTTAGTCACATAATCGATCAACGGTATCCTCAATATCCTTATGTAAAACCATATTTCTGTTATCTCAAGTTTCTTCCTCATTTTGAGGAGATCGTCCAGCATTCTCTGCCATAGAGGACAGATATCACGTAGCAGTTTAGTATACTTTTCCTAGTTTTTAGTAAATATTTCCTTATTTCTTAGTATTCTTAGCTTTTGGAATTAGCTCTCCCAATACGCCTTCATATCTCAGTGTCGCTCTTTCCGTCCTCTGTCAAAATATTTAAAATTTCCACACTTGTTTGATTTTCGTATCTCTGATTTGCGATTCACACTTTAGGCTCATCCTTTTGCTAACAACCATGCATTCTGTTTCTATCTGTATCTCTCTATATAAAAGGCAGGATGTGTGTGCGTGCGTAACGAATGCATGGCCGCAATTTTAGACGGATTTGCACCAAAATTTACATGCACATGCTCCAAGTTATCGGGAAGGCCAAGACCGACTTTGCATTTCCTAAATCCCATCGATAGTGGAAATAATCTATTTTTTCATGTTTCTACGGCAGTTTTCATGTAGTTTGCGGCCTTTTTGTACTGGCCAAAGTGAGAGCCTATAGCTGGCTGCCACGAATAGGCAGGAAGATTCTATTGGCCAGCGTGATAGCCAACAGCTGACTCACATGAATCTTAACTAGCATGCTAGCATGCAAAACAAATAGATAACTGCATTCGTCACAAGTGGGAAAAATTTAAATCTGCATGGCACTTTACTCCAATTGGCTCATTCGCTTGCTTAAACTCTACGTTGATTCTGATTCCGCAGAACTGGGTTGGATGTGAAAAAGTTTTTGTTGTTAACATTGTTTTTTCATTCGGCTTTTCCAGTTACAAGTCCTTTTTTAAAGCTGATCGTTTTGTGCTCATTTTGTTTAGTTCTTTTTTTGTAACAGATTTAATGTTTAGTATAGAGCTTAGAAAAAATTCGCAGTGTGAGATACGCAAGAAGTAAAGCATGTAGCAACATCAGCACGGCAAAAGGCACTCCTTTAAAGGCAAGGAAGGGCAAAAATATTTTAAGTCAAGTGATAGCGATTGCTGTATGAGTCGTACAATTTTTTAATCAAGCACAGGCAACGCCGGGCCATGCTGCTAGTTCTTTCTAATTTTAGGAACTAAATTTACTTTAAAATGGCGGCATTGCAGTATTCCAAGCTTACATCCAATTTTGGATATTCCCTTTTGTTTTCAGTAGCCACTGTACACAAAAATCTTATATTGTGTAAATGTTTCCCTTGTGTCTAAAATATATGTTTGTTTAATGCTTATATAAATATAAACTTAAAGCTGTTTCAAATTCATTTTGTCACCGCCTGTCTCTTTTGTCTCATAAATCCGTATTCGTATCTTTCAATACAATTTTGACTGTCTTTCCGTCTGTTTGGGTTTGTTTTACGGCATATCAACCTCAATGGGTTATTTAATGCCGACAAATTTTTTGTTGCTGGTAATATTTTTTTCTTTCATAAATCTATTTTTTGGTAATATTTTTTCTTCAAAAATGTATTGCTGGTAATAATTTTTTTTACAAAAAGTATTTCTGGTATTAAAATCTATTTTTACACTTTCATAATGTTTTGACCCCAAATTGGGGGTTAACTATTTGCCCATATCTTAGACCCTAACAGATGCTACCACCTCGGGTCAGGGTAGACCTGGTAACACCAGCAGTTAAGAGGTGGTCCCACTCTCCTCAAAACCTCCTGATCAGAGGCCTTGCTGTTGGACGTAGTTTATCGTCTTACCCAGGACGCGGATGTAGGTTATCGTCATACCCAGGACGGACAATTTTGACTGAACTCTTTAAAGTAATGTATTTCGTTCAGATTTTATTCTGCACTTTGACCAACTTCATTCACTTTGTTGTTCCTTTAAATAAAACATCAATTAGTTGACTCACCGTACGACACGCACCGAGGGCTCACCGACGTGGTGTAATGGTTAGCAATCTTGTCTTGCTAGAATGATTATGATTGAATAGTGAGTTCGATCTCCACTGGGTGCCACATATTTTCGGTCCTGTGCCACATCTAAGTTATGCTTAGAAAACTACCATATTACACGCACCAATAATTTGCCAAACGTCATCAAAGGACGTGAAACAGAAATGTTTACGTATCTGTTTACCTCTACCCGAAGTCCTGGGATATAAGACGAAGAGTGATTTTTGCTATTGGTATATACGACGAAGAATGATTTTTGCCACTGGGATATATGACGAAAAGTGATTTTTGCCATTGGGATATAAGGCGAAAAGTGATAGCTTTATGTTATTAGACTAAGCCAGTGTTTCTCAACCTTGTTCACTTCAGGGTGGACTTGTAGGATAACTGGAAGTCTGGGCGCGCTCTAAATTTTAATAAGGAAAATCATGAAAGTTAAATCAATAAACATTGCCGATGAGTGAAGGTAATTAAAACACTAGCGGTGTCAATGGAAAAGCCGTCCTTTTGACACTCCGTATTTTCTGGGCACGGAGGTCAAAGTTTACCAAATTATTTATTTCGAACCTTGAAAGGCGAACATGCCAATGACGATTAGTTATGTTCGGGGGCTTATTTTCTCCTTATATTTGTGTTATGTAGGAATAAATTGTCGCTGCCGACACTTGAGTTTGAACACAAATCGCCAGTAAGCAAACACAGACGATCCTATTTTTGAATTAAGTGGATCACGAGACCATGGGAGAAACGCATAAATAGGAAGTCGCTTGACATCAGATTGATCTCCATTTCTAGTCTATCCTCTGTTACTATACCGATCACCATTTTTACTCTATCCTCTATTACTATACGGACTGCTATTCTCTATACTGGACACTATACTATTTTTCTATTCCGATCACTATACGGATTACTATTCTAGTGAGTCTTATCGAGCAAGTACTATTAATACGAGTGATATTCGAAGGCATCTGACACCAATATTATTCAGCTGTGTTACTATAGTTGTATCTGCCATTACAAAGTCTCGAATACAACGAATATTACAAAAGTGACAACAAGTATTCGATGGCATTACAAAAGTGGCAACATGTGTTTGTTGACATCACAAAAATTTGTTTATCTCTATCACACACACACACACACATACTACATACATTAAAACATTTTGATGTCAGTAGTACTAAAATATGGTCACTATAGTTACGTATTATTTTCATTGTCTTCCTTTTGTATTTCAGAATTTCAGAATTTTTTGTATCTACTTGAAAATGCTTACAACGTAATCCGGCAACTGAAATACATTGCATTATATAAAGTATTTTAGACTAAATCGGAAAGCTCTACGAATATTTGTAGCGGATTTTCTTTTACCTTCACGGACGTTTTTTCTGTTCCCTTCACTGTCAATCCTCTCGCTACTTTATCATTATTTTCATGACAGGTGTTAAGGTTAACTACATTCCTTGGTTCCACCATATTAGACCTACACCACTTAGACGCGCCACGTACACTGATTGAATTCATGCCATTCCCTTCATGTTCCATTTGAATGGAGAAAGTTCCACTCAGACAACCTGTTTCTCAGAACTGTTACAATGTGGAACGGACTCCCGAGAGGATGCTTCCTTGATGACTACAGTCTTAATATCTTGAAGTCTAGCGTCAAACTTTATCTATCCTATATATCCTCATAATATGCACCGATTTCCCGGGAAATCTTAAAAAAGAAGAAACTATAGATGAGCAATGGTAAAGGTTTCGCCTATGTAAGATAAGCTTCCAGGACAAGAAATGTAAATTTCTTCAAAGGCAATTTCATTGTTCACTTTTTGCAATAACAAGATAAAGAAAAGTAACCGAAAATGACCATGTTCGAAATGTGTTTTATTGAAAAGTAAAACAGAAAACTAAAATAGGCAATAGTAGTAGCTGTTGTAGTTGTTGCTGAAGAAGAAGAAGAAGAAGAAGAAGAAGAAGAGGAGAAGGAAAGGAAGAAGAAGAAGAAGAAGAACGGAGTTAAAGATGAAGAAGAAAAAGATGAAATAGTAAAGAAGAGTATATGGAGGAAGGACAAAAAAAATCAAGAGTAAAAAGGAGTTGAAAGAAAACGAAGAAAAGGAAGAAAAATATTGGAGAAAGAAGAAGAAGAAGAAGAAGAAGAAGAAGAAGAAGAAGAAGAAGAAGAAAACTATTTTTTTTTCACTAATATTTCTTTTTCTTGTACAAAACTGGCAAAAAGCCATAAGGGCTCACTCACTCTGGTTAAATATAAAATTAGAGCTGAAAGCTAGATTTGTCGCAACACGTATAACAAACCCAGTATTCAAGATGAAGCCTCGGGCTCCCGCTCTCTCTCTCTCTCTCTCTCTCTCTCTCTCTCTCTCTCTCTCTCTCTCTCTCTCTCTCCTTTGTCTCAGTCAGGCCCGACAGATGGTTGGACGGGCTATTCTTTTTTTCTGCTTTTTTTTTGCTTTCTTTGTCCCCCCCCAACATCCCCCCTGCTGCTGCTGCTGCCACTTGTTTTCTTTTACTCTCTACTCAATTTGTTTTGCTTTGTTTTCGTTTCATTTCCTCGGCTCCACTCTGCGTTTTTGATGCCACTGAAAATAACCGGTTATTATATTATTATTAAGTAGCATACGTAATTGCTGCCACCATCACCGTCACTGCCACCACCACCGCCGCCGCCGCCACCGCCACCGCCACCGCCGCTGCCGTTGTAATAATTGTCGTTATTTTTGTTGTTCCTGTAACTACTGCTACTAATTCCGGCCGGGTTAAGCGTACACTCCCGTGATAGATAGATAGATAGATAGATAGATAGATAGATAGATAGATAGATAGATAGATAGATAGATAGATAGATATGAACAAGATGAGATAGATGCGTACACATTGAGATAAATAGATATAGATACATATGTATAGATTGGGATAGATAGATAGATAGATAGATAGATAGATAGATAGATTGAGAAAGATGTATACAGATTGAGATAGATATGTACACATTGGGATAGATAGATAGATAGATAGATAGATAGATAGATAGATAGATAGATAGATAGATAGATACGAACAAATTGAGATAGATACGTACAGATTGAGATAGATAGATAGATAGATAGATACAGATTGAGATAGATAGATAGATAGATAGATAGATAGATAGATAGATAGATAGATAGATAGATAATGAACGGACATAGATAGATAGATAGATAGATAGATAGATAGATAGATAGATAGATAGATAGATAGATAGATAGATAGATAGATAGATTCAAGCACCTTGGTTGATTTTTTTAACAACACATCAAGTTGTTTTACTTAATGTCGAATTTTGAGGACAGAATCAATGCACAGAAGTAATTTAATTATCACCCAAACTATCCACGTTAACCATTACTCCACGCCAAGTTTCCCTATAGCAAGAAAAACGTATAGATAGATAGATAGATAGATAGATAGATAGATAGATAGATAGATAGGAGAGAAAGAGATAGATAAAAAGAGAGAGAGAGTCGTTTTTTCGAAGTCACTCTGATATACGTTATTTTTTTATTTATATGCATATCAGTTTCTTTAATTTATTTATTTATTTTTATTTTTGCGTGAGCAGGAGTTGTATTTTCTATGTATGTATTTTTAGTGGGGAAGTATCCCTTTTCTAGCCATGATCTTGTAAATTTTTGTCTTATATCCAGAGAAACATAATACACACACGTACATACACACCCACGCACAGACGTGCTCTCTACGGAACTAGTTTTGTAGTGGCTGGCATGAAACTACACAAAAAAAATGGTAAGTGAACTGCACTAGTCATAGGAATGATAAAGAAATTAAACCCACCATTAATCACTACCACTTTTATTACTAGCAGAATACCCGTCAAAAATTATGGAATTATTTATGTAGGGACAATATATAGAAATATAATATAACTAGTAGTAGAGCCCGGCGTTGCTCAGGGATGTAACAGTAAGAGATAGATCAGGTATCGACCATCATAAAGACTGAAAAATAAAATTGACAAAGATTATTGTTTACGGTTGACGGACACACATGTCTTAATTTTTTTTTTTTTTTTTTTTTTTACGAATTGGTCAAACAAACCCAAACTCAAACAAAAACATTGTTTTCAATCGTTATGAATCTACCGATTGAATTGTCCCCCTTTCATTAATGCCTCTTAATCGTGTTTTCAAATTGATTTCGTGCAAAAAACAATTGTGTTTTTCCTATTTTGGGCGCTGTCAGAAACACCGCAAGGTAATTTTACGTAGTCCTGTGAAGTTTTGTTGAAATCGGTTAAAAAATGTAGGAAATCCGATCCAATATATAAACGTACAGACACCCACACACACACACAATCTGCGTTTTATAATAAGTAAGATTTTATTAAACTCTTAATTGCAATAATTATTTGAGGATACAATTCAATTTAGAATTCATTTCGTGAATTTTGGATTTTCATGTGCTTTGGTTTTTGCTTGGATTTTTTTATATTTTCATTAAAAAAATTTTCAAATCTAAAAAAAAGAATTTCGTGTAATTTTGACAGAATTTGTTGATGTTGAAACAATGTCATCTTCACATGGCTTTCTGGTTGAAATGAGATGTAATAAAAACTGAATTTCAAAAAACCAATTTTTTTTTTTTTTTAAATTAATTAAATACAAATCAAAGTTAATTAAGAATTTTAAATTTTAAAAATTAACATTAACACTAAAAAAAAAGAATTTAAAAAATTGAATTAAAAATAACCGATATAATAACTGATTTAATTAAAATAAAAAATGAATTAAAATAAAAACTGAATTTTGAAAACAATGTCATTGTGAAATTAAAAAAATTAAAAGTTAATCAATGTTAAAAATTAAAAATATCTCTAAAATAAAATTAAAAACTGAATCAAAAATAAAGCTGAGATAACAACTGAATTAAAATAAAAATGAATTAAAATAAAAACTGAATTTAAGTTAATCTTATTTTTAAAAAAATAAAAAATACATCAATTTTATTAAAAATAAATAATTAAATATCTTTAATTTAAAAAAGTAAGAATAATATTAAAAATGAAATTAAAAATTCAGTTAAAAATAAAATTACGGGAAAAACTGAATCAAAATAAAGACTGAATTGAAAACTGAATTAAAATCTTCATTAAAACTAAAAAATAAAATTTAAAGATAAAAATATAAAGTTATTAAAATTTAAAAAATGTTTTCTTAAATTTAACTATTTAGACAGTTATTAAAAGAAAGAAGAAAGTGTCTCTGTCGACACTTGGGTTTGAACACAGATCACCAGAAAGCAAACACAGTCAACCTCATCTTGAAATAATTAGATAACGTGACGGGTAAATAAATAAATATATATATATATATATATATATATATATATATATATATATATATATATATATATATATATATATATATATATATATATATATATATATATATATATATATATATATATATATATATATATATATGGGAATTAGCGGCATCTGACCGAGCATTGTTCGAAGGCATTACTGTTTTTGTATATGTGATTTACAAAGTCTCTCCTACAAATGGGCATTACAAAAGAAAGAAAGAAAGAAAGAAAGAAAGAAAGAAAGTGGGACATTGAAATTATTACAAACGTTAAAAAGCCCTAATTAAGTACTCCACAACTAATTTTACCCGAATATTTCTGCAGCAGTATGTTGGCGTATTGGTATGAAACTTGATGACTTATCTCCATTCAAATTGATTTTATTGATTCTTTAAACAACAAAAGAAGAGGAAAAGGTGCCAGAATTGTTGATGATAATCTCAGACTGGTCAATAATTCTTATTATATTTAGTCAATGATTTTTACATCTGTAATATCGGTTGGTTTTCCCTTGAGATAAAGCGACAGCAAGTCTTCTAGAACTCTCCTCAATATAGCAGTTGATTCTTCCTCAGATTTTTAATTCTCCAAACCTCTGGAAACGTTCCCAGTGTGCAAGTAATGATCAATAAAACTGTCACCTTCATGTCCCATATACGATTTAATCTTTCCCCCACCCCCTTTCTTTTACTCTGGGGTGTGTTAGAAGAGCGACAAATTTCATAATCATACCTTTGTGAATTTGATCATAAGGAGTGTGAGTTCAATCTCTGGGTCGGATAGTGTGTGGAAGCGGGCGAACAATAACTGAGCAATACTAAGTAAAAATTAGAACGTGCAGTGGAACTGGACCGTCAACCCCCTTAGATTAAATAAAGGGTTTAATTTCAGAATATTGATTTACACCTGGGAATGGCCGGAGCTCAGAACGACCGAAACGTTGTGATACCAACAACAAAGATAAGGACAATAGTCCAAATATAAATAGTGTAAATGAAAAAGTCAACTGACCTAGTATCCTGCTAAAGAATAGTTGCTTCCCGCTAGTAATCGAAACTGCATTCCCTTTTTCCATCAAGGAAAGAAAATTCGATTCGATTCCTGTCGTATACAGCAACAAGAAAAAAGATATATATGTATACCTCTAGTAAATTTTAACATAAGGTGAATTGATAGTTTACACTGGCGGGGTTGGAAAGGAGGTATGACCTACCCATAAACGTTCACTTACTAGGTGGATACTTACAGACGTGGGTGTAAGCAACCAATGTTTGGCTATGAACTTATAAACTCGACTATTGTTCGCCTATAAGCTCAAGTATTAACTACAGTATAAACATAACACATATTTGATTACTAACTCAAGTATAAACACGGCCAATGCTAACCTTCCGGACGTGGGAAAACATGACTCTCCAAAACTTTATATCTTCTCTAGATATTAGCAATATTTTTCTTTATTAACAACCCCAACGTCCTGTCCTGCTATACGCTTACACAAGTTCTCGCTGTTTCCCTCTAGGCTTCGACTGTTCAATATGTCCTGATTGCGTCAAATTATCCAACTGCAGCAAGACAGTTGAAATTTCCCGGACTATAATATAGTATATATATATATATATATTATAATATATATAATATATATACTATATAATATAGTATATATTATATAATATTATAATATTTTCCGGAAAAATATCGGCAAAGCCTCCATTTCGAAAATGGAGGCTTTGCCTGTACACTTAAGTAAGTTGCTAACAAAGTTAACCTGGAGGTTGGTCTCAAAAAAGACTTTCAATTTGTGGTTGACTGGGGCAGGAAATGACTTGTAAACTTTAATTCCTCCAAAACAAAACTGCTCTCATTTACTCACCATAGAGTGATGCTCAACTCCACGAGGGCGACTCACAGCGCCTTCTTGGTCTCAAATTTTCCACTGACTTGAGGTGGAACAACTACAATAAATCAATAACTTCATCTACCGCAAGGAAAGGGTTCAGTTCGACATTCCAACCAACTGAAGAAGGCCGGAGCGTACAACGGCCGAAACGTTGTAATAAATATGGCGACAAAGATGAGGACAATAGTACGAATAATGTAAATAATGTACGCATTTTCAATTTAAAATATTGAAATTGAAACTAATAAAAAATTCTCAGACCTAGTGTCTCGCCCATTTTTCAAAACATTCTGGGAAGTCCTCTTTTGTGATTGTCAACTGTTGCTTAAACATGCTTCCCTTAATCTTGTGTGTGCGCTCGTGTGTATGTGAGACCCACATGCACAAACACACACGTATCACGGTATCGGATTCCAAAATTGGTAAACGGTCATTTTTCAATAGTTACGTATTTTTGTCAGTCAGGCGCCATTTGGTCAGTGTTCAATCCCATGTAAAGGCTACTAACTTAAATACTGATTATCAAAGAGAATAATATCTATGGATGTTAGGAGGTTATTAGCTAAGGATGGAGTTGTTTATTTTCTAACAACGTCCGTCCCCCCCATCCCACCATATAGCGGTATAATTGCTTTGTGTATTTATTGGCCTCGTGTAATAATTAAGAGAAAATGCACAGAGTGTTGAAAAATCCAAAAATACATTTTTACATAAATAATATAATAATACAGAAGGATATGGTTAAAGTTGAGGTTTCAAGAGTTCAGGTGTAAAAGTCCTGGCGAATAAGAGAGAAAAAGAATTTGGGAGGGAGTAAATATATATATATATATATATATATATATATATATATATATGTATGTGTGTGTGTGTGTGTGTGTGTACAAATGTAGTAATCACCGCTTGACCATGTGGTGAAGGAAGGTATGCTTATTTTCAATGCAGGAACTATGGTTCAGGAAAATTAATTTATCGACTGTGATTTTGGGTGATTTTCTATCTGTTTATATACACATCTATAGATCGGCTTTGAAAAGAGTCTTTCGCTCCTCATTGGCTCACGGCCTTATTTCCTGCTTGACAAAGCTTTCTGATTGGTTGGTCAAATTATGAAATTTTGCAGATGATGAAATTTTGGTCTCGTTATTATTTGTTTATTTCTTTTCTTACATTCCAGTTGTGAAAGCTTTTTGATTAGTTGATCGAACTATGGCTTTGTTCTCCTGGCGAAATTTATTATCCGGCTATTTTTAGAGATGGTGAAATTTTGGCTTTATTGGTATTTATTTTTATATATTTACTTCTCTATCACTACTCTCATAATGGCGCAACACAATCTTTCTTCTATTTTGTGATACTAAACTTATTTTAATAAATACTGTGAAATGCCTCATGTTAACACAAAGAGAAAAAACACACGGCCTTATTTCAAAGCTAGTAATCAACGCACATTTAGTTCAATTAAAAGCACGTATGCGCATTCATGCAATTAATCGAACCCTTTCTCATTTTAGCAGAACCTAAGATACACTTCAAAATAACAAAGTTTGGTTTCTCTTTTAATTCTATTGATTCATTTTATTTCTCTTTGTAGTCAGATAAGCGCGGACTCGGCTAGTACGAATGTTCGGTCTTGTTCTAACGTAAAAGAATCAGCCGATTGAATAAGCGTTACTTTAAATGCATACCGTTATTTCAGGTTTTACATCAGCCCGTTCCCGCTACTCCCCGCCCATAATGTATCTTGCTACTTCCTGTCCCGCCTCAACGTCGTCTTGACATAAATCCCTTTTGTAGACAGACTGACAAAAGTGTGAGTGATTTCAGTGCTGATATGAATAAGATTGGTACATTTGCCTGAGGGTCTAAGCGGCCTTTCGGGCTCTGCCACTTGCGTCCTTTTTTGCTTAATATTATGAATGCAGTGACAAATAAATAAAGAAATGAAAATTGAACTACAAAGAAAGAAAAAACGAAAAAAAGAAATGAAAATGAAATAAAAAAAGAAAGAAAAAGAGAAGGAAAACAAGAAAAAGAAAATGACTGATGAAAAAGAGAGAAGGAAAAACTGTTAAAAAAAAAAGACAGAAAGGAAAAAGTTATGGGAAAGAGTAGAAAATAAAACAGACGGGAGTAAAGAGAAGGAAAAAGAAAGAAAAAAGTATAAAAACAATGGCAGAAAAAAAAAATTAGTAAATCCATTTAAAATGCGCTATGGAAATTGAATTTAACAAAAACAAAAAAGAAACGCCATTTAACATGAAATAATAAATGCTTATTTTTCTGTACTTAATTATAATATTTATTTTCCACTAGCAGCCATACCCAGCTAGTCGATCAGAAAAAGCTTTCACATAAAATGGAGCAAAAACAGCATCATGTTTAGATGTAACAGAGTCTGTCTTCTTCAAGTACTTTAAAGTACTTTCTTTAAAAACATTAATGCAGTTACTGACATAACAGTAGTGATTATTTATTCAATCGAAGTTAGCCGAGAACATGAAAGGGTAAAACAGGCAACATGAAAACCCACTTCTGATCACAATTATTTTGGAGTTTTTGAAATTCAATATATATATATATATATATATATATATATATATATATGTATGTATGTATGTATGTATGTATGTATAAAATACATGCTATGTATTATATTAATACCTATACTCTGACGGTGTGAAAAAACCGGGCTAATACAATTTTTTTAAGTAAAAAAGTTAAAGTGCTCAATACACTAAGTAGAGCAAATCTAAAAAAAAAAAACTAGTGAGCCAGGACCTACCTAACTTTCAGGACAAAACCTGGCTTTATAAAACTGGCTTTATATATATATATATATATATATATATATATATATATATATATATATATATATATATATATATATATATATATATAACTCGCTTTATACATATATATATATATATATATATATATAAAACTGGTTTTATATATATATATATATAAAACTGGCTTCATATATATATATATATATATATATATATATATATATATATAAAACTGGCTTTATATATATATATATATATATATGTATGTATAAAGCCAGTTTATATATATATATATATATATATATATAAAACTGGCTATATATATATATATATATATATATATATATATATATATATAAAACTGGCTTTATATATATATATATATATATATATATATAAAACTGGCTTTATATATATATATATATATATATATATATATATAAACTGGCTATATATATATATATATATATATATATATATATATATATATATGTATGTATGTATATATGTATAAAACTGGCTTATATATATATATATATATATATATATATATATATATATATATATATATATATATATATATATATAACGTGGTCAATATTAGAGATAGAGCGTATGTAAATATATTCATATATATATATATATATATATATATATATATATATATATATATCAATGTCTCAGCCTTTTTTGCTTCAGGGGCGCACTTGAACAATATCTGAAACTCTCGGATGCTCTTTAAATTTTAAAAAGAAAAAATTAGATTTTTTAAAATATGAAATTTTTGTTTAGCATTTCCAAAGAAGGTTAGTGGTAGAGTTTTCATTTAAACCTTCGTTACTCCCACTGAGTTGTTTTGTTACCAAAAAAAAGATTAAAGTACTCGTAATTCTTCTTTTCTTTTTTTTTTTTTTTACCTTTTTAAATTACTCTTAATTGACAACTTGTTTCTTTTCCTCCATGTCACTCTTCTCGTGACTCAATGAGGCCCTGTAGATCGCGGTGTGGCGCAGTTGTAGTTCAGTTGTCGTCGGAGGCAGACATCGTTTGCGCATTTTGGCGCAATCTTCTTATGGAATATATTTCAGCAGTACGACTATACTTTACATAATTGTAGCACTATAAGTATTTTTGCATTGGGGTCTGTAAACACCCCAGGGGAATATGCATTTTCGGAAATCCGTTGCGACGGGCGCGGGGCTAAAGGGATTTATGAAAAATCTATTTTTTAGAGAGGCCATTAATGTCTGATTTAAATTCTTTGATGAAGCCAAAAGGGAAAGGATTATCCACTCCTTCTTAAAGATTAAGGAATTTAACATCCACTTTAAAATATCAAATAACAAAGACTTTACTTAGACAGGGAAGCCATATAATTGGTGTCTGTTGCTTTTTAAAAATAAAGAATTTTAGTGATAAAAATAATTCATAAATTACTATTTTGTTAAATTGCGGCGCACCTGGGTACCTTTCAGGGCGCATTACTGCGCCCGGACGTATTACTGCGCCCGGGCGTATCAGGTGACAAACGCTGAGCTAGAAAATGACTGGAGTATTTTGATCAGCTTAAACACAAACCGAATTTGCAAAATATGGCATTTCTAAAAAACCGCCCAGTTCAGTATTGAATAAAACTACTTCAAAGAAGATAGTGGTTATTTCAGTTGAGCTGTCTGGGAAGGAAGTGTGGGTTTGTAAACAGTGACTATTACGGCTAATAGTGCAAGACTCTTCGTTAATCGAATTGAGTTCTCTCAGTCACTGTGTTTATCTAAAAATAAATACGCTTAAATTCACCTTTATCCCTGCCGTGCGCCAATTCAGTCAGGTTTCGATCCTAGCTAGAGCCAACCGGACTGATGAGCCAACCGGACTGATGAGCTGTGATACAGCGAAACAGTCTGAATAAGAGGAAGAAGAAGACACACAAACCTGGAAACCAGAGAAAGGACATACGCACAACAATTCTCCCGCTCTCTCTCTCTCTCTCTTTAGAAATATGGATGGATATTATTTTCCAAAAAGGTCTATCCTCTCTGCCACAACCTATATATATATATATATATATATATATATATATATATATATATATATATATATATATATATATATAAGGTAACTGACCTTGCTGACATACAAACCCTTAACTTTTCAATTACTCAATCCCTCACACAAATAGTTGGCTTTCCCACCCGTTTCCCCAATAAACATGACGGTAACACTTCCCTTCTCGATCTCTGTTTAACCTCCATTCCCGAGTCTTGTCGTCCCACGCAGTTCCGCCTTCTTGGCAACTCTGATCATGCTGTAGTGTCTGTCAGCATCTCATCTACTCTACACCCCAGCAAAGAACCTCCTACCAACAGAACATTTTTCTGTTATCAACGAGCTGACTGGGGCTCGTTCCGTGATTTCCTTCGCGATGTCCCCTGGAATGTGGCCTTTAATCTCCCCGTTCAAGAATGCGCTTCCGAGGTCTCCTCCTGGGTAAAAGCTCGAACCCAGGCTTTCATCCCGGTAAGGGAATATAAGGTTAAATCGCGCTCATACCCTTGGTTCTGTGCTGTTTGCTCAGCTGTCATTGCCCATAGAAATCACTTCTTCCACCAGTACTGTACTGACATGTCAGATTGCAACAGACGTCTCTTTGTCTCAGCCCGTAACGCGTGCAAGCGTGTCCTCAATGAAGCAACATCACTATTTGCTGTTAGAATGAAACAAGGTATTGCATCTCGCAAATTCGGCTCCAAAGATTATTGGCGTCTCTGCAAGTGCGTACTAAACAACAGTAAACCCACAATACCGCCTTTATTCAACCAATTTGAGGTCCTTACTTCCTCAGCTGATAAGGCCGAGTGCTCTGCTCGGAAATTCTCATTCAATTCAACGCTCAACTCGTCTGGTGTACCCACAACCGATCCCCCTCCCCCACCAGAACTGAGGCTCTACCGAGTAAGATGCACATAACTACAAACGATGGTATTGGACATCATCTATACATTAGACTCCCATAAGGCTAGTGGTGGGGACGGGATACCAGCCGTTGTCCTGAAAAAACGTGCTCCTGAACTGGCTCCTGTCCTCTCCAAACGTTACAACTACTCCCTCACCGACTCTTGATTTTTCAGCTTCTTAGAATCCTCATCTGTTGTTCCTGTCTTTAAGAATTCTGACGACCCTTCTGACCCATCTAACTAGCGTCCTATCAGTCTCCTATCACTCTACGGCAATGTCTTTGAAGCTTTAATCAACGCAGAAATGGTTAAGCACCTTACATCCCATGATCTGTTCTCTGACAAGCAATATAGTTTCCGCTTTGCCCGACGTACAGCTGATGTGCTCACGGCAGTAACTGAATTTGGTTACCAAACACGTCACAATAACTGAGAAGCTCGTGCCGTAGCTTTAGATATCTCTAAAGCATTTGATAGGGTTTGGCATGACGGCCTCCTTCGTAAGCTTCAGGGATACGGTATTTCAGGACGATTATTTGACTTAATACAATCATTCCTGTGAAATGTGAAAGTCTCCCCCAGTTCTTTTATCACGAAAACTGGTGTTCCCCAAGGCTCTATCTTGGGCCCTACATTATTCTTTATCTTCATTAAAGATCTTCCCGATGTCATCAGTTTCCAAGTAGGCCGCTATGCAGACGACGCTACTATTTACTCCTGCCTAAATACCAAATCTGGTAACGCTGACAAAACTAACCTGGCCGTTAGTCTCAAAAAGGACCTCCAATCGGTTGTTGATTCGGACAGGAAATGGCTGGTTAACTTTAATGCCTCAAAAACATATCTGCTCTCTTTTACCCCCCACAGAGAACCCTCCCTGCTAGAACACCTCTCTGCGACTGCTTGGACTCACATTGTCAGCTGACCTGAGATGGAATAGTTACATTGAATCAATAGCTTCATCTACCGCAAGGAAAGTTGATTCTATGTGTCGCGCCAAAAAGTTTTTCTCGCCTTAGTCCATCCTTCAAATCTATAAATCAACCATTCGCCCTTGTATGGAATACTGCTACCATATGGTCTAGTGCCCCCGCTGTTCGCCTTAAGGTCCTCGACAAGATCCAGAGACGGATAAGCAATGTAGTTGGTCCTGATCTGGCATCTCGTCTTCAGTCGCTCTCTCACAGATGTGCCGTCGCCTCCCTCTGTCTTTTCTACAAATAATTTCACGGTAACTGCTCTGACGAACTACTATCACTAGTTCCCAAAGAGCATGAATTTAAACGTGCTACTAGGTTGGCATCACGGTTCCACTCTTTCACTGTCGAAACGGTTAAATGTAACCGTCTCTTCTACTCCAATAGCTTCATGTCTCGCACTTCTCGCCTGTGGAACTCCTTTCCTCTTACTTACTTCCCTTATACCTATAATCTCCAACTGTTCAAATGCAATGTCAATCGACATCTCCAGATGCCTTGATCTATTCCTCGTCCTTCTCTTCTTCCTTTCCTCTATCACGCCTCTTCACTCTTGCTCCCACTCTCTGTAACCCCTTGCATGCTAGTGGCACTCTCGCCTTGCTTATATATATATATATATGTGTGTGTGTGTGTGAAGAGTGTATATAAATATAAATATATAATTATTTATATATTATATGCGCGGTACTTATTAGAAAGCGCTCAATATCAGAGATAGAGCTAACATATTTGCTTGGATTGATGTGAGTTTGTAACCCTGGGTTTCACGCTTTTGCGATCGTCAGACAAACTGATTAATTTTTTTTTAATTTTGGGTTAAATTATGTAGATTACGTATATTGGTGTTATCATGGAAGTGGCGGGAGGAATCGTCGTCGTGATGTCACTCATGCTAACGCAAACATAGATGCATGTCCGTACACCCGATGAGGTACGCAGACACACATACACACTTGCTCGTCCGCTGGGACTCATACAGATATAAACATATGTGGACAGTTTGAGATTTGACATATGTATATGGGTGGTGTTATCTCTATACATACGCATTTGTATGTTGAAATTCAGAGATCGGAAGTGTAGAGAAATTTCTCGTGAATGTCTCGTGAATGTATACATGTCAGCAATCAAAGCATTTTCCTATTTTTTCGCTGAATAATATTTCCTCGCATGCACGTATATACGGGTGGTGGGTCTGTGTATAATTATGATAGGTAAAAATTGCTATTATTTTTTTATTTTTTAATCTTTATTTGTTATTAATTTAAAGCTGATTATTTGCTTGTTTTTTGATGACTGTGTATATGCAACTGGTAGAAATTTCGGTTTGTAATCCTTATTGGTTATTTTATGGTGGTATTAAATATACTGCGGGGTGGAGGGTAGTTTACGTTAATAATTATAGCAGGTTTGTATGATAATAGTAGATGTGATGTGATAGTAATGTTATAAGGGGATTGGTGACAATGATAATATGAGTAGCTGATAGTTATTGTAAATTGGTAGAAGTGATTAGTAATGGCGGTGGGGTTCAGATATATATATATATATATATATATATATATATATATATATATATATATATATGTTTATATATATATATATATATATATATATATATATATATATATATATATATTCATCTGAAGATCGCGCGTGCGTGAAACTCGGGTTACGACTAGAGGCATCCTTTCATAGAATTTAACGTTGTTAAGTGTTTTTTTTTACTCTGTCTAGGCTTTGAGCACTTTACTGGGTTGATAGGTTTGCCTTTTGGCCAATTTTCTTATTTCAATATTATTGTCGTTTTTGTTCGAGACTTTATCTTGATAAGAGTTTTAAGTTTTAGCAAGTTGTCCGTTATTTCCATCAACGATTTTGGTTTTTCTTTTATATATATATATATATATATATATTGGGGTGAGGATTATCATGTCTCCACTTTTTCCATTTATCCAATTAGGATATGACAATTTCCTTTTGTTTCTTTTCGTTTTTTTGTTTTCTTTTTGTTTTGTTTTTTGTTTTTTGCTTTGTTTGTTTTGTTTTTTCTTTTTTGTTTGGTGCGAGCTTGATGAGCAGAAACATTAGCTGTAGAAAAGAAGAAAAAAAACATTTCCTGATTGGCAGGAAAAGAAAGAAGTCTCAGTAAACCCTGGGTGCACTCAGCGATAAATTCGCTCCCACCTTTCTTTTCAACTTCGCTACGCTAGTTCGTCTAACCCCTCGATTTCTTTCCATTCCTTTCTGAATCTACCCAGCATCCCATCGTCACCAGCCGATTTCTGGCATTCAGAGATGAACTGTAAAAAGAAAAGATAAAAAGAAAAGAACTTGAAAGAGATATAATCGTCCTTTCATTTTTACCCATTCAAAAGGGGGGAAAAGAAAAACTAAACCCGCGGTTAAAATCTACCAAAACTAATATTCCCGCCAATAACGCTTGTCCTCAATTTACGAAATGATTAGGAAAAATGGCGTCTGTCTTTAGAGACTAAGAATTGTCTGCCTGACCACTGGCCAGATGAATGTGATTGGCAGCGAGAGAGACTGAAAAAGACAGCGATGAATATTAGCACTCTTCCGGATAAAAGATTCTTTAGACATTTTCGGCAATTCTCTTCGCAATTTCGCTTCATCAACGCTGATCAACTTCTTAGATCTTTTGCCCAAGATCTGTATTCTATGTCCGCCAATTCTCTTAGGGTATACACTGTACATAATAATGTATGCCCAAACCAACCAACCAACCAACCACTCACCCACCAATCGACTTCTGTATGTTCCTTGAGACATAAATGTCTGAAATGTCTTAATGAGTGTAAAACCTCGTCATATAGAAATGATGTGTTCTTGACACGGTTCTTTGTCTCATTTCTGTCTATAGGTTTGTCTTAATTCATAACTTCAAATTCTTTGTTTTCTGTTAGCCATTGTGATCCTGTCACAGACACAACATTAAACGTTGTCGACGATTAAAACAATCCTTATTCAATGGAGATCTATCCATGAATAGGAAAACGTATATAAGCATCTACTTTTTATATATATATATATAATATCTGTCGTTTAAAATAGCAACACGATTTGGAGACGTAAACAACAAGCAAGTCCAGAAGTTTAAATACCTGGGAAGTGTTTTAACAAAAGATGGAAAATGCGACACCGAAATCTGAATATGCATTGGATGAGCGAAAGATGCCTTGTAAAAGCCAAGCAAAGTGCTGAGAAATAGAAAAATCTCGTTAGAAACAAAAAAAAGAGTCCTAGATTGCTAGGGGATAACCAAGATCTTATAACGCACTGAATGTTGGACAATCTTCTCACAGATAGAAAGAAAACTGGAGACAACGGAAATGTGGTTCTACAGAATTATATTCTAAATTCCATCGACAGAGGGAATAAGCGAGTAGGTAGTTTTAAGGAAAATGGCACCAAAAAGAACACTATTTGTCTGTATTTCTGAGATGAGGTCTTGTAACTATTTACACTATTTACATTGTTCGGGTTGTTGTCCTGATCTTTATTGTCAGATTCACGATGCTTCGGCTGTTGTACGCTCCGGCCTTTTTCAGGACCTGTCTTTATTTCTAAGATGAGGTATTCTAAATTATTTACACTATTTACATTGTTTAGACTGTTGTCCTCATCTTCACTGTCATATTCACAACGTTTTGACAGTTGTACGATCCGGCCTTCTTCAGGATCTGCCTATATTTCTGAGGTGAGGTATTGTACCTATTTACACCATTGTTCGGACTGTTGTCCTCATCTTTATTGTCAGATTCGCGACGTTTCGGTTGTTGCGCGATCCGACCTTCTTCAGCATATGCCAATATTTCTAATATGAGGTATTCTAACTATTTACACTATTTACATTGTTCAGACTATTGTCTTCATCTTTATTGGCACATGGTCCAGTGGATAAAAACGTTGCCTGAAGTAAGCCAGAGATTTGACGCAAAGATTACAGCAGAAGTGAACAAAAACAAAGATTACAGCAGTGGTGAACAAAAACTTGGAGAGTTGAGTTTACTAAAGGGAAATTACTGAAACTTACATATCCAGAAAAGGCATGGCACGTGGAAGTAGAATAATCTACTCCGGTGGATGTTGTGAACATGATAATAAAGATGAGTACAACAGTCCGAACAATGTAAATAGTGTAAATATTTGCAATACCTCATCTCAGAAATATAGTCAGATCTTGAAGAAGGCCAGAGCTTACAACGGCTGAAATGTCATGTATACGATAATAAAGATGAGGACAACAGTCCGAACAATATAAATAGCATAAAAAGAACCTTTATGCTCAGAATCAGGTAGAGACAGCTGAAATTCCTCATTATGAGAAAGGAATGCTTAGAAAATTAAATCCTCACGGGTTCATATTGAGGGAAAGAGAGATAGGGAAAGACAACGATCCATCGACCTGACGTGCTTGCGTGAATGGATGACAGAATGGAGATCCGGAGTCTTAGCGAAGGCAGAAGAAAGAGCCACATGGGATACGAAGTTGCGGAGAGCCATGATCGATCATGGCCAAAAGGGACGCGACAC
This sequence comes from Acanthosepion lycidas, assembly GCA_963932145.1. Taxonomy (NCBI): domain Eukaryota; kingdom Metazoa; phylum Mollusca; class Cephalopoda; order Sepiida; family Sepiidae; genus Acanthosepion; species Acanthosepion lycidas. The sequence goes on along the minus strand of OZ010583.1, from coordinate 110,712,624 downwards.
AAGAAGAATGAAATCTGTGATGGGCAAGTAGGATAACAATTATCGACGCCGAAATTGGAATAGGCGTGTCGAGTTCAATTCCCAACCTCGTCGGCTGCGTCCATTTACGCCAGGGCTTTCAAACTCAAGGACACAATAGGTAGAGGTGGAGCAGCGTGTCAGAAACCGACTCATTACCAATCTATTATTACTCAGTGGGGGGGAACAACAGGCCCAATGGAGGAGACGGTCATTAAGACTATAAGAGGCTCAATGGTAGAAGCGCATTTTCTCGCATTAAAATTAGTTTGGACACTCTTTCACAGATAGGATAGAGATAATTCCGTGGGGAGGTCAACTCCCCATATCGACGGGTTTGGTGAATAATGGACACTGTATACCGCAGAAAGAAATGGCAACCTACTGCAGGAAAAAATCTCCCTCGTCAGTCATGTATCGAAAGATATATGATCGCCTAAGCGTGTATCACACATGTCACATAACTGACTGAATTAACTATTTTACTTCTGAAAAGGCAACCGCAAGTTCTATTCTGATAGTTTCTTCTCTTACACTTATCACATAGGAAGCTTTTCTGGCTTCTTGCTTTCTTGTTGACTATGACTACAAAATTGTCATCATCTTGTGTCTCCTTGAATCCTGCTCTTTTTATTGTTCTTCTTGATAATGTTTTCTTACTTTCCTTCACTATTGCCTTTCATTCTCTGTAACCCCATGCATCTTAAAGGCTTTATCACCTTCCCTATTAGTTGTTCAAAGGGAGAAATAAAGCTATATAGTTAAGTTTGAATGAATCCTACCAGCTAACTCCTTGTAGCCTAGTCAGTAAAGCAGCTGCTATAGAAAGCAATCTACTGACAGCAGAGGGTAACTTATATCACTGAACAGACGAGTACTAACCAGCTGATTATTGTATGCATTAGCTATGGGTAAATAGCAGGACAGACCTGGTTCTATAGCCTTGGATGGCAACTGGTCTACCGCAGAAAGAAATGGCAACCTACTGCGGGAAAAAATCTGCCTCGTCAGTCATAAGCGTGTATTATGCATGGCACATAACTGACTCAATGGTGGTTGTAATCTATACGCCTGATTCATGGTATTCATTAATCAAAAATTACACGCGATTATGATCAAAAGTTGATCATATAAGTACAAAGTGTAAACCCCATAAAAATGCATATGTATAGCTACCTCCAAAGATTCTCTAAAAATTACCATACATGATGAAAAATGCCCCAAACTAAATAAATTCAAAGTATTATCGTCAAAATATTTATTTTTATTAAAAGAAAAGGCCATAAAGATTTTTTTTTATTATTATTAAATCATACCTTGTAATCGTATTTAGAACCGTCAAAATTTTGGTTCAAAATTTTGAATTTCATTGCGTCAACGGGTGACCATAAATTATTATGGCTAATTTCAGCGTCTTTCGCGGTGAAAAATACGTTAATTTGGTCATTCTTGTGAAAATCAAATAATTGTCGGATTAATTTGTCGAAACTTTCACGACTTATTTACAAATGGAGTAAATTATTTTAGAAATTTTTCTTTTCTTAGAAAATCTTGGTAAAAATATTATTTTACATCTGTTGACCCCACTTATTTAATTTCATGAAATTTCGAGAAATACATTTTTGTTTATAATAGTTATATGTTTGTGGAATTTAAATCATGAACTTTGTTTTCTATAACAGGACCCACACTAACAGAAAATCTGCTCTGAATCATTATTTAATTAGAAAAGCTTTTAATTGCTTTTAAAAACATATATTATGAATACTACAGTTTTTTAAAAGAAAATCGATGAATAATGAATTTTTACAAGAATTGTTTTTATTTTTTTTAAATTATAATTGTAATAATTTATGAAGTTTAAAATCTTTTTAAAAATGTATATTAATTTGTAGCGATTAAATGGTATTGATATTATTTATATTAAACTATATTTACTATTCTTAAATGGAAAAGCTTACTACAATTCAGCGACCCTCATTATTTTTAAAATAATTAAAAATTTGTGTGTATGTGTGTAAACGTGCCGATTTTTGTAAATACGGACGTCCATACACGATATTATTAGAAAATAAAAGCTGTAACTATAGTAAATTTAAAATTTATTGCTATTTTTTAGCATTTCCCCAGCAAGCGCCTTCGTAAGTAAGATTATATAGCCAAAGCGCCTAACAATTCAATAAAATATTAGAATATTTCCTAAATTTTAAGATTACTAGTTAATTAAAAAAATATATAGAAAAATGCGTTCATATTATATTCGTCAGGTAATTGTTACAGCTATGTCCCTTGTAGAAAATTCCTAAACATAAGTCTATCGACGCAGTTGTCAACACCTCATAAAAATACTACCTCCGATATTTTAAACTAAAAGTAAGTAATATTTGTTTCATTCAGATTAATTAAACTTTAAATAAACTAATGTTCTTCAAATAAATTTTCAGAAAAATATTATTTTTAAAGATTTTTTAATAAAGAAAGTTACGTCGTGTTTACAGACATGGAAGTAGCTGTTCTTGGGAAGATACAATCGGAGTGGAACATCCTTTTTACCAAAATAATACGTAGTGAATGAGGTTTTTACAAACCTGTGGACATAGCAAGGAATGTCTTGGCTGTAAATGTCTAAACTGGTGACAGTTAATTATGAAGCTTATCTGACCATTTGCCGTGGAAGTAGTGATTGAATAAGTAGCTGTTCTTGGGAAGATACAATCGGAATAGAACGCCCTTCTTATCAAATGAATACGCAGGGAAAGTGGTTGTTTCAAATCTGTGGATGTAGCAAGGCGTGTCTTTGTTGTAAAGGTCTGAACTAGTGGCACTAAAGAATGGAGATCTTCTGACCATTTGTGATGGAGGTAGTGATTAAGTAGCTGTTCTTGGAAAGATGCAATCGTGGTGGAATGACATTCTTAAATAAGGAACCCGCATGGAATTCAAGTCTGATTCAAGTCTGTGGGCGTAGGAAGGCACGTTTTGGCTGTAAGTACCTGAACTGGTGGCACTAAAGAATGGAGCTCTTCGTGCCATTTAATATGGTAGTAGCGATTGAGTAAGTAGCTGTAAGGACTATTGCTGCCATATATGGTCTGGTGCCCCTTCTGTTTGCCTCAGGGTTCTTGATAGGCTCCAGAGGCGGATATGCAATGTAGTTGGCCCTGCTCTGGCGTCTCGTCTACAGTCACTTTCTCACAGACGCGCCGTCGCCTCCCTCTGTCTGTTCTACAAATACTTTCATGGAAATTGCTCCGAGGAGCTGCATTCGCTGGTTCCCAGACGTCATGAGTTCAAGCACTATACGAGGTTGGCATCCCGCTCTCACCCCTTCACTGTCGAAACTCCTAAATGTAGCCGTCTCTTCTACTCCAATAGCTTCATGTCTTGCACCTCTCGCCTGTGGAACTCCCTTCCCTATTCCTGTTTCTCTGTGAGCTATAATCTCCAGCTATTCAAGTGTAATGTCAATCGACATCTTCAGTTGCCTTGATCTATCTACTACCCTCATCCTTTCTTCTATCACTCCTATCTGATCTTTCTCTAAATTTTCTGTAACCCCTTGTATCCTAGTGGCTTCCCGCCTTGCTTGGGGTGAAATGCTTAAAAAAAAAAAAAAAAAAAAAAGATGCAACCGGAGAGAAAAATAGCTTAATTCTCTGGGTCGCCATTTTCCCGCCTGTTTCTGTGTTAATGTGAATGCGTTTTTATTCATGTGTTTATTTTTTTTATTATTTAGCTCTCTCACACACTCGCGCGCATGCGCGTACGTATATACGCATCATGCTGATTATAACTCGATGTCCTTCACCAACAATGCATAACGCGCAAGGGGCGGATTGGAGAAGTCATTATTATTGCCTAAGACTGCGTGAAATATTTTTAAAAGACACCTCCTGGCAACTTTCAAAAACTGATGACCAGAGATATGAACGTGGCCACTGGATGTGCTATGGCTGAGTGCCTACCCCCATTAGAACCAGCTTCCTTACATGTCGCTTAACCGTCTTGAGACTTCGTCCTCTTGTTAAGCCGTTTTGCGAAGAAAGGGAAATCAGTGAAAAACATAATTAGTAATCGCTTGTTTCAAAGACTGATGCAGCTGCGACGACAGAGGAGGAATCGGCTGGAATGATAGCGCTGATGCTCCGCGGCGCCGTTGATGGCGGTTAGGGTTACGACGTGTTTGATTAAGGTAGAAAAGCCGACAATGACCGGAGTGAGAGATGTGGTACGGGGGATGGCGATAGCTACCCTCTAGATAAATGGAAGAATAATCTAGTAACGAGAATTCAATTTTTAAACAGCTTCAGGCGAAATTGCTGCCAATAAATTAATTAAATATAGTCTGTTAATAACACTTTTCCCTTGATCGAACATTTTTTATTAATATATTGAAATTAATTTCCCTGAATGTTGCTAGAAGTTTAATTATCTCGGTAAATTTGTTCAACCATACATCCAGAGTGGGTGAGGGCTTATCTACGAATGGTTTCATGGTTGTTCTTTTTTTCTTTTGTTTTTTTTTCTTTTGTTTTTATATGATCGTGATGAGGAAATTCATTGCATTTAACTTAGTATGGCACAAGACTTTAATAAGTAAGAAAATTACTACTTATTTCCATGGAAAGTGTTCAAACGAACTACATTCCTTAGTTCCAACGTTAACGGCTAAAACCCGCCATGCCACACCCATTACAGCGAATCACCCTCATTCCCTTTGTTTCCCATTCACGAGATGTAAGATCCACTCGAACAACTTTTCCCCCCCATGAAACGCTGCTTTTTGGAACCGACTCCCAAGAGGGTGCTTTCCGCTTTACTCCAATTCTAACCTGTTTATGCCTAGGATTATCGTTATCTTCCCCGCATAAACTGTGTATCTTATCCGGCAACCCTCTACTTCGAGTTACTCTCGCGTCTTGTACAGTGCACATCATTTAAAAAAAAAATGACGAGTTATGATGATTATATTTTTTGTCCGTCTATTATTTCCCCCCCCCCCAAGCAAGGCGGGAGTGCCACGAGCACTCAATGGGTTACAGAGAGTAAGTGCAAGAGGAACGAGAGGTGTTTGAGGAAAGGATAAATAGAACGACGGGGAACAAGATAAAAGCATCAGGGGATGTCGATTGACATTACATTTGAATACTTGAAGATTATAGCTATCAGGTAAGCAAGTAAGAGGAAGGGAGTTTCACTGCCGGGAAGTGCGAGAGAAGAATAAGCTGGAGTAGAAGAGGCAGTTACATTTAAATGTTTCGACAGTGAAAAGGTGGGACCGAAATACCAACCTAGTAAGAAGTTTAAATTCATGCAGTTTGAGGTGACAGTGAAAGTAGGACATCAGAGCAGTTGCAATCAAAAAATTTGCAGAAAAGACAAAGAGAAGCCGCATCACGTCTGTGAGAAAGTGACTGGAGACAAGATGCCAGGTCAGGACCTATCCATGAGTGATGCGAAACTGACTCCATTATTCTTTGCCTGACTTTTAAGTACTCTAATTTTCTACTGTGTTCTTCAAATCATTTTAAAACCCTTTGAACACGTCTGAGAGCTTTTGGAAATTTTGTTAAATTCCTTTCATCTTCATTCACACCCAACAAAAATAGCTTAGTTAATAGACAACCCTGAAATGTACCTCCCACTGTAGCATCACATTGACTCCATGGAACTTCGCACAATCGCCGTTATTCAGGTGAATAATGAAGATATATGTCATTAAATATTTTATTTAATGTTCCTCAATTGACACAGAGATTGGGAAAAAAAGGAGATAAAATAAAAACAGAATTAGTCTTTGTCGCTGCATATAAAGGGGCTAAACCTTAAATTGAAAGTCATTGATGGAAAAGATAAGGGTGAGAACGAGAAGATAGGGAAAAAAGAGAAGAGGCATATATTAATTTCCACAGCTTCTTTTATATGCTTTGACTCTTACTTGATCATGGCTCACCACAACTACCTATCTTTTGTATCTCTAAGCAGTGTTTGGCCACATCTTTCACTCTTTTGTGATTCCTTGCGAATTTTCGTCGCTACTTTTGTGATGTTGGACAGCTTCGTTTGTCACTTTTGCTATGTCAAGCGAAAGCTCGTTATCACTTCCAAAAAATGCTCCTTATATTCGAGACTTCGTAGACGCTGGTATTAGTAATAACGCCTTCCAATAATATCCGAACTAGTAATACTTGTTCAAGTTGTAATCGCCAAATAGTATAATGATCAGAAGAGAATCATAATCCGTATAGTAGTAGAGTAGAGAGAGTGGACGTATAGCAATAGTGGAGAGACAAGAAGAGTGATCGTATTGTCATCACACTACTTCCTGTTTATTCACTTCCTATATGATCACGTGATCTATTTAATAATGGAATCACCTGTGTTATTCACTGCCGATCTAGTTTCAAACCATAGTGCCAGCTCAACTTTAAATTGATGAGACTTCGTCGCCAGTCTAAGACTGCGTATTACATTCACTTACGTAGCAATAGGGGATAGACAAGAAGTGTGAACAGTGATCGTATAGTCATCACGCTACTTCCTAGTTATTCATTTCCTTTATGAATACATGATCTACTTAATAATGGAATCGCCCGTGTTACTCACAGGAAATCTAGTTTCAAACCAGTGTCGACAATGACACTTACTCTTATATAACACACCTATTTACACAAGCTAACTAGATAGGTTTCTCGCTGTTTCCCTCTAGCCATCAGCATTCTCTGCGAGTGCCAAATTCTCTCGGTTGTCTTCCTCGTTATTTGTTCCAGAAATAAGAAATATATAAAGGGTGCGATGGATAAATTGCCGTCTAAATGACAAAAATGAAAATAACACTGACATCTCAGTTTAACAGATATATTTACCAAAATTGCACAAACATATCTTGAAAATCGCTATTGGATTCAACCACGTCCTCCAGACGACTTCCGAATCTCCTGCAACTCTTTTGGACGGTCTCCTTGCTGAATGCTGCCATAATTCTAACCTTCGGTTCATCTTTGGTGTTTTTTTCGGTTCATCAAGGAGTTTTGCTGATCTCTCACTCAACTGCGCTCTACACATAATAATCAAGGAGGTTGCAATCTTGGGGAGTTACGTGGCCAAATTGTAAAGGGTGATGTGGTCGGAGAAATTATCTGACAACCATCAACATTCTCCTGCTTGTGTGGCATGGTGAAGAGTCCTGCTGCAGTCGGCAAAATCAAAAACAAACAAGGCGCATGCGCGAAATTAAAAATATAAAATGGCGACAATTTATCCATCGAACCCTGTATAATAAATTTTTTTTATGCTACTTACACTACCGAAATAGTAAGGCTTATATCAGAACAAGTACCCACGTGCGTGCGGGTGTGTCTGTGTGTGTGCGCGCGCATTTGTTTCTGTTTGTTTGTATGAACCCGTGCGTGTGTGCTTGTGTGCGTTGCATGCGCTCATACGTATGTCTGTTGGTCTGTGTGTGTACGCTCATGCTTTTGCGTGTGTTTTTGTCTGTGTCTATGCACGCGTGCTTATACGTGTGTGTTTGTGTGTGCGTAATTCATAAGATTTTAAAATATCAATCTAGATCATAAATAATATCTCCGTAATCCATCACGTGCCATATTCATAAAACTCTAACTTCCGGAAAACAACGATTTCCGGAATTAGCTACTACTACTACTACTACTACTACTACTACTACTACTTTACTGTGCTATGTCCTTTCAGGATGTCTACAGCTTGTGTACAGTGTGATTAAATTCTGTTCTATTGAAGAAACCTTCTTGAAATTTTATACTTTTATTTAACCAATTAGGATTTATTATCGGTGTTGACACTCTTACCCATATAAGATACGCAGATATTAAAGTAGGTAAACTACAGGATCCGCTACACAAGGTAGTAGGTGAAAGCAAGAAGAAAGGACTAATTATCAACTATAAGAAAATAGAACGTATAGTTGTCAGCAAGAGAAAAAGTCCCAAGATGCGAATTTCGAGTTGGAAATATCAACATCAAAAAAGTACAGAAGTTTAAATATCTGGATTTTTTTTAAATACACTAAAAATTTTAAAACACTGAAATCCGAAAGAGCTTTTAGAGAAGCAAAAGATGCCTTTCAAACTCTAAGGAATGGAAAAACTTCCTTAGTAATAAAGAAGAGAGTGTTGGACTGCTATATAATATCAATCCTCTGACAGTGAATATAGAACAATATCATCACAGATGTAGAAAGTACTTGTGGCAACAGACATGTGGTTCTACAGAAGGATACTTAGGATTCCATGGATGGAGAGCTTAAGCAACGAAGAAGGCATAAGGAAAAAAGAAACAAAAAGGACACATATACATAGAATCTGAAAGTGACAGCTGACATTTCTTAAACATATGAGGAAGAAAGGCTTGCAGAATTTGACACTCACAGGACACATCGATGGCAAAAGAGACAGGGAATGCAGCGGATCATCTACTTGACGAGTTTTTGTTAATGGATGGTGGAACGTGGATTAGAAAGGTTGGCAACGGGGCAGATGTTTCTAAAAGCTATATGGGATAGAAGGTTATGGAGAGCTGTGATCACCCACATCCTGAAGCTACACAGCACATAGAAGAAGGAGGAGGGGGAAGCGGAAGAGAAAGAAGAAGAATGAAAGAAGAAGAAGAAGAAGAAGAAGAAGAAGATGGAGGAGGCGGAGAAAGAAGAAGAATGAAGGGCGAAAATGGAGGAGGAGGAGTCTGAGGAGGAGTCTGAGGAGAAAGAAGAATAAAGAAGATGGAAAAAAAAAGGATGGAGAAGAAGATTTAACCAGTTGATTAAAAGACTTTTACAAAACCTTGACTACGTCCCTTTTGCAGCTGTGTCATAAATATCCAATAAATTTATTGTCAAGCAAAAGTCCAGGGAAACAATAAGCAAAAATATTTGCATGGATTGGCGTCGCGTGGACTGTCAGTAAACAAACAACATTGTTTGTTCATAACAATCTACTTTCCACATTTTAGATATGTGTAGATATCAAAAGTATGGCGCAGTTGTGCCTTAAGCTGTAATATTAGGGAAGTATTTGAGCGGAAGAAAATTTCAAGATTAATTTAGCCTGTGTTGATTGTAGATTCTATAAGTTCAGAAATTTGTGTATTCAGATCAAAAATCCTCTCCTATATTTTATGCCAGCTTTGTATTCTCGTCCTGGGTATGACGATAAACTGTATCCGGCAGCAAGGACTCTGGTTAGGAGATTGGAGGATCTAAGGAGCAAGGAACGACCTCTTAATTGCTGTTGTTCCCGAGTTCACCATGACCCGGAGTGGTAGTGCCTGTTAAGGTCTCAGCTTTGGGCAAATAGTGAGCCCCTAAGCAAAATTCAAAACACTAGGAAAGTATAAAAATATTTACATTTTTATAGTAAAAATAACAATGATTTTTTATAAAAATTTACCAGTATCTGTCCATATTTCTGAGATGAGGTATTATGTACATTATTCACATTATTCGGACTATTGTCCTTATCTTTGTTGCCATATTCATTACAACGTTTCAGCGGTTGTACGCTCCGGCCTTCTTCAGGTGGTTGGAATGCCGATATTTATTTTTTTGTATTTTTAACTAAATGATCACCTAATACAAGGCACAATAGCCACTCAAGGTAGAGGAAGTCGGTGCATAAACGTAGGAGGAGAAGGAGGAGGAAGTGAGTGAAGATTATAAAGATACCTACGATTGATAACGGTTGACCCTAGACTGGAAGTGGTTAACATTGTAGTTATCAGGGAATCACCTTCTCAGAAGTTTGTACCCTAAAGTAACAGCTCTTGAGAAGAAGATGTACAAATGGAACTTACTCCGTACAAATGGAATACGAATAGAATGCGGACGTGGTACGTCTCCCTCTTGTATATGAACTAGCGGCAAACGCTTTTGAAGCCAACTGGACCTGGAAAGAGAGGAATGAGCAACTCCAGACCAGATATTGCATTAATTTTCAGTTATCAAAGTATTCACATTGGCTTTCGAATTGTGCCACAATTCTGCTTGATTTTGCATTCAATCGTTAACCAACCATTCCTTATGCCTTTTCACAACGTACACGATCATGGCTTTTCACAGATTCATTTTCTTTATTATGTATAAATTTTTATGATGCTTGGGAAAGATAGTGGAGTGTTTTCCCGTTGCCATCTCAAAAGTTTTGAATTAAGAGAAGTCTCTCACTGGCTACCACACAAGGATCGAGATACTAAAATAAAACACCTAAAGTTAAATGGAAAATTCAAAAACTAGGTCTTTGAATGAACCATGTTTCCTCTGACTGCTGGAGAAAATAGAAATAATTAAATTATCAAATAGTGACATTTTGTTGAATTAAAGATACGAAACAGCGAGAAGGAATAAAGGAACTAACTTTACTATCTTGCTTGAATAAATCTTCTTATGATTATTATCTCTATTATCATTTCCTTGTTATCATCGTTAATTTATTCCAGTTTTAGTCATTAAATTGGTTAATATTTGTAATTTACTAGTACTACGATTAGCCTTGAATTATATTTTTATTTTTATTTTTAATTTTATTTTATTTTTGTTTTATTTTTATTATTTTTCCCTGGCTTTTTAATAATAATTTATAATTAATATAATAATATAAAAGTTCATAATTTATTTCGAATTCTAATTTATATTGCAAAGTTGGTTTTATTAAGTATTGTATTGCTTCTTAAAGTGTCCTTTTTTTACATTCTGTTAATAATTTTGTTTCAATATATGACTTCATATACAAATGCCATAGGATTGTAAATACGACATATTGATACAGTACATCCATTCACGGCGCGTTTCCGTTCAAATTTAAATTCTTTGATTCAATAGAATTTGATTGGTTTTAATTCGTATCAACATCTTTCTATTTCCTATTTTCTTGACTTTCCTTTTCTTATGAATCTGGGTAACTTTGAATATGCTTTTCTATTTCTCTTGCCTTTCTTTTTTTATCTTTTCTCTTGTTAATACGGTTAATTTCATATGATTTCTTTTGATTTTCTTCTCTTTTTTCTTTTTCTTTCCTCTTTACTTTTTTTTTAATAGATTTTTTATCTTCTTTCCTTTTTCTTTATATAAATCCTTTTTACCTTTTATGGAAAATTTTCCAAAAACAGAGAGTGAAGTGGTGTTTTGTTAATCGCAATTTTGAATAAAATCGTTTAGTACCATCATTGTTAGTCACATGAAGAAACATTTGATTTTAACGTTAAAACAAACATTTACATGCCCTAATGTAAGAGTGTATAATATATATATATATATATATATATATATATATATATATATATATATAATATATATATATATATATATATATATATATATAGGTCTTCCTGTTCTTCTTTCTTCTATTACACCTCTCTCTAGAGCTTTCATACATTTCCCTCTCACACTTGTTTCCCACTCCCACACAAACACTGTCACTAAAATTTTGTTTTTTATACCCGGAGTTATATTTTCCAATTTCTTTTTGAATTTGTAGGTCTGATGAATTGGATCGCGATTCCAGTGTAATAAATTATAACCATGAAATATTGATGGTACACCCTCGGAGACAGAGGATTTATAAATGTAGACGACAGTGCAGACCTAGAAATCAACACTGTAATGAGTGTATCAGTCTCACTTGATCTTTAGACCATGTGTCTATGTTCCCAATACACACACACACATACATACACGCAAATAGATAGATAGATAGATAGATAGATAGATAGATAGATAGATAGATATGAATAGACTAAAACAGATAGACATGGATAGACTTTAAAAGATAGATAGATAAATAGATAGATAGATAGATAGATAGATAGATAGATAGATAGATAGAATGAGAGAGATAGTCGACAGAATGAGATAGATAGATAGATAGATAGATAGATAGAATGAGAGAGATAGTCGACAGAATGAGATAGATAGATAGATAGATAGATAGATAGATAGATAGATAGATAGATATGAATAGAGTCGAATCGATAGATAGGCAGGCAAACAGGCCAGACAAAGAAAGGGAAAAGTAACTTCAGTGCAAGTAAAATGTGGAGAAAGTGATACGCCGTTAATCAGCAAAAGTGAAGGGAGAAATGTAGAAAGAAACCGTATTTTTCTGTTACTTTTTACCCAAAGCAAATTACGAAACCGAAAAAAATAATGGAGGAAGTGGTGTGGAGAAAATACATTTTTTTTTTTTTTTTTTTTTGTTTCTTGTACTTATTTTTAACCCGAACTTTGAAGGCGTTTTCCCCGTTCTTTTCTTTCTCTCGATCATTGCTTGTAATTTGATCTCCGGCTTTGCTTTGGGAATTGTTGAAATATCAGAACAATTAGAACCGTGGCCCCTGGAGTTAATCGTTGGGACGACCAGAACCCGGAACAAAACAAAACAAAATGGAGAAAGAACAAATACATGGAGGCAACAAAGACAAAGGTTTTTAAAATGCGGCTAGAATTATAACCAGGAGAAAGAAAGAAAGAAAGAAAGAAAGAAAGAAAGAAAGAAAGAACAGGACAGAGAGAAAGATTGGAAAATGGAATGAAAAAAAAAAAAATGAAAATGGAATTACAAAGAAAGAAAGAAAGAAAGAGAGACAGAAGATGGAATTTCAAAGAAAGAAAGTGAAACAAAAAGAAAGGAAAATAGAATTGCAATGGAAGAAAGAGAGACAGAAAGAAATGAAAATGGAGTTACAAAGAAAGAAAGAAAGAAAGAAAGAAAGAAAGAAAGAAGAGACAGAAGAGACAGAAACAAAGGAAGAAGGAATTCCAAAGAAAGAAAGAAAGAAAGAAAGAAAGGAAGAAAGAAAGAAAGAAAGAAAGAGAAAGTAAGAAAAATGGAATTCCAAAGAAAGAGGTACATAAAGAGATTAAAATAGAATTACAAATAAAGAAGTAGATACAAAAAGAAAAGAAAATGGAATAAAGAAAGAAAGAAAGAAAGAGATGCGAATTGAAAGAAAATGGAATTCGAAAGAAAGAACTAGATACAGAAAGAAAGAAAGGGAAATGGAATTCGAAAGAAAGAAAATAGAAACAAACAAGCAAACAAAAACGAAAGAAAGAAAGAAGGAAGAGATGCGAATTGAAAGGAAAATGGAATTCCAAAGAAAAAAGAACGAAAGAAAGGAAGAAAGACGGATGTCTTTATTAAAACCTGCAAACAATTTTAAACACGAGTCATTATTTAATCCCCTTCACCCCTTGTCGAGTATATCGATGGGGACAACTTACCTTTGTTAATGTTTTACCAATTTTCCTATGCGCCTCGTCCCTTCAGGACATAGGCGATCATGGCTCTCCAAAACATCCTATCTTTTGTGGCCCTTTTTTCTCCATTTGCCAATCCTCTCGCTTTCCTTTCCACCATCCACTCACACAGGCTCTCGCACATTCGGTATGCCACGTGAGGGTTAAGTTTTCCAAGCCCGCTTTCCTCATCTGATGCGTTAAAACAGAAAAAGTTAACAGTGTCAACTTATCCCCCATCCCAATTCAGAAGAACTTTCTACCCTCCGAATAGTGTGATATATAGGTTTAGACAAATGAATATATCACACTACTTTCAGTCAGAAATTATAGGATTTTTGTCTGGAATTCTGGAATACGAACTATTTATTATTTATGCTATTTACATACGGACTACTGGTCCCATCTTTGTTGTTGTTATCGCATCCGGGTAACATACGGGGAATTCAGAACTAAACCCTTTATTTAATCTCCGAGGTAGACTGTTCCCATTCTACTGCTCATGTCTAAGGATATCTCATCTAGTTCTTATTACTACTCATTTATTTCTCGCCCTATTTCCACTTACACACAGCCTGACCCGGGGACTGAACTCAGAATTACTATGTCACCAAAATAATGGCCCAACGCTTTAACCCGTTAGGGTGTTGTCCTATGTGAACTTGGACCCAGTAGCAACGTTTCAACCCTTCCGAAGAGAACATTGCCTTTATTAAGCTTTCTCGAGTGACAGAACTAATTTCACCTCGGAACTAATTTCAACTCGGAATTAATTTCAACTCGGAACTAATTTCAACTCGATTTAAAATCTAAGTTATCAATCTCCGTAAATTCCTAAACAAATTGAAATGAGTTGGTGTCAATTTTTAATTAGACATTAAAAATCCTTAGTAGATAAAATAATTCAGAATTCATTTTTCTGCAACTTTCATTAATTAGTTCCGAGTTGAAATTAGTTCCGAACTTAAATGAATTCCGAGTTGAAATTAATTTTGAACCCTGCTTTATCGAGTGCACAAGACGATAGACGTAATACACACCGTTTTAAAAACTGAGCTTCTATTCAAACACGGGTCTAAAATAAAAATGATGTTTGATTAATTCTTTAGCTCGTGACCATTGAAGCCTCTGTAATAGTGTCTTAAATAAGAGAAAGATTTTATATTCCCTCTTCCTCTCAATCACTTTGAGGTGTTAACAAATTCCGTGTTAAAGCCAAAAGTTCTGACAGTAAGTTCTCTGCAAACTCTACTCGTGACTCACCATGAACATCCCGACCTGACTGGTCACTTCGAATTGAGTCTCTGCTGAGTTATATATGTATATAACTTCTTGCGTAGTTTCTGGAATAATAAAAATAAATAATGTGGTTATTTGAATTGAGTTTCTGCTGAGTGATATGCATATAACTTCTTGCGGGGATTCTGTAATAATAATATACAATGTGGTTCCTTAGAACTGAGACTCTGCTGAGTGATATGCATATAACTTCTTGCGGGGATTCAGTAATATTGATGTATAATGTGGTTACTTAGAATTGAGTCTATGATGAGTTATATGTATGTAACATCTTGCGTCGTTGCTGTAATAATAATATATGATGTGGTTACTTAGAACTGAGACTCTGCTGAGTGATATGTATGTAACTTCTTGTGTCGTTTCTGTAATATTAATAAATAATATGGTTACGTAGGACTGAGTCTCTGCTGAGTGATATGCATGTAACTTCTTGCGGGGATTCTGTAATATTAATAAATAATATGGTTACTTAGAACTGAGTCTCTGCTGAGTGATATGCATATAACTTTTTGCGTGGTTTTTGTAATAATAATAAATAATATGGTTACTTAGAACTGACTCTCTGCTGAGTGGTATGCATATAACTTCTTGTATGTTTTCTGTAGTAATAATAAATAATATGGTTACTTAGAACTGAGTCTCTACTGAGTGGTATGCATATTACTTCTTGTGTGGTTTCTGTAATATTAATAAATAATTTGGTTGCTTAGAACTGAGTCTCTACTGAGTGATATGTATATAACTTCTTGCGTGCTTTCTGCCTCATCTCTAATCTGGATTCCCACAAATCATGTGAGACCTGATGGTATCCTTGTAATATTCCTCAAGAAATGTGCTCACAAACTGGCCCCTGTTCTCTCTAGCCTGTACAATAAATACCTCGCTGCCTCTTGCTTCCCGCTTGATGGAAATCCTTCTGTGTTGACTGAGTCTAAGAACTCGGTTGAACCGCCTGACCCATCGAACTACTGACCTATTAGCCTTCTACCCTTTTGTGATAAACTACACGAGGCCCTAATCAACTAAGCATCTTACATCGCAGGCCTTCTTTCAGATAAGCAATATTGATTTCACTTCTCTAGATCATCTACTGATTCACTGACGATTATTGCTCAAAAAGAAGACTAGTGAAGCTCGGTCTGTTGTTTTCGACATCTCGAACGCTTTGGACAGGTTTTAGCACATTGGTCTTCTCCATAAGTTGAAAAGCTACGGCTATGGCTATGGCATTTCCGGGCGAATTTTTGAACTCTTTCAGTCTTTCTTATCTAATCGCGAAATGAAAGTTATCCCGAACGGCCACTCTTCTAGATCTATTTGTGCTAATACAGGAATCCTCCCTAGGGCTATATCCTTGGACCTAATTTGTTCTTAATTTTCATCAATGACATTCATGATGTCATCAGTTCTCAACTTGGTATCTATGCTGATGATACTACCATTAGCTACAGTTTGTTTTTAACTGCGGCAAGGAATAGCTTATTAATTTTAACGCCTCCAGAACGAAACTTTCTCTGTTAATCCCCTGAAAAAAATGTCCCGCTTCCCAGCAGTATGCCTAATGCTAACCTCCATAAGAGTGACTCGTTTCGCCTTCTCTAACATTATCAGCTGATATGAAGTTGAAAGACTATATTAAATCCAATACTTGATAAGCTGCTAAGAAAGTCGTATCATCATGTCGTACTAGACAATTTTTCTCTCCAGAATCTATCTTGCATATATATAAGTCTACCATTCCTCCATGCTTTGAATATTGCTGCAATATCTGGTCTGTATTTAGAGTCTTGATAAAATCCGAAGAAGAATCAGCAATATTATTAGTCTTGATCTGGCGTCTCAGCTTCAGTCACTTTCTCACTGCCGTAATGTAGCTTTCCTTCGATTTTTCTATAAATACTTCCATGGTAATTGTTCTGATGAGTTTTCTTCTTTAGTACCTAGACTTTATTAATTTAAGCTAGATTGGCGGCAAGGCCTCATCAATTTACAGTTGAAATGCTTGGATGTAACTGTAAGTTCTAGTTCTCGCTTGTAGAGCTCTCTTCCGGCTCTATACTTTCTAGACAACTTTGATCTTCAAAAATAAAATATAATGTCAATCATCATCTCCTGTGATCTTGATTACGCTTCTCGCTCTCTTCTCTTGCTATTCCACATTTGTGTCTCTGTGGTTTTAATACTTTGCATGAAGTGATATATATATATATATATATATATATATATATATATATATATATATATGTATGTATAGTTAAGTACGAAGAACTTGGTAAACCGTATGGGTAATTCCAAGGAGGATGAAATCCTGAGAGCTCAATATGAATACAGAGCTAATATTTAATGAAAAACAGACCACTTTAAAGTACCATTACAATAATTTATTTCACCAAAATCCTTTTAAAGGACTCCGGATCATCAGGTAACACTTCCAACATCGAAATGAAAGGAAAAATGAGATTAAAAATTGATGGGTAGTGTAATATTTGTAATTTAACAGGGGGGGGGGTTGAGGGTTGTAGTTAAAGAGACAAGGTAAAGTATAGGGAGGGGTTAATTTCATATCTCTCTTAAGCGTGCGTTATATTGGGGTAGGAGGAGTGACGGGACCTTGACCTATTTAGATGGTTGACTTAACGGAAATGATATATAGAAATAGGAGGGTAGTGGGGTGAAAAGGAAAGGAAAAATGGAAAAGAGAGAGGAGACAGAAGACAGTAATACAGATATATACAATTGAGTGTTACGACAAGGAGAGAGGGGGAGAGGGAAGTGAATGGAAAGAGGCTGTAATTGTGTTTTAACAAATTTATGTAAAAGATAGATTTCAATGCTTGATAGAAATTTCGTTGTTTAAAAAATGATGATTGTTATCAATTTAAATATTTAATTTTTTAAGTAAATAGTTTAGGGACTTAATATAAGTTAATTACTATTTTTATTAGTACATTTATAGAGAACATATTAAAGAATATTTTTAATTATTATAGTTTATTTACCCGACCAATATATATATATATATATATATATATATATATATATATATATATATATATATATATATATATATACATACGGCGTGCCAAATTATTATCGAGATAACTCGTTTTCTAATATTTCAAAAACCGTCGAATTAATTCACACAAATTTTTCACACAATGTTGGCAAAACTGACCTGCGCAATCACTGAAATTTTCGTACTGATCTTCGCAATGTAAACAAACTGGTGCAATATTTGTTATCAGCACGGTGATTTGACCGTGCCAAATTATTAGAAAGGTTTAGTAAAATTCCCAGATTTGAGCAAACAAAACGTTTATTTATGTTGAACGTGAATGTTTATGATTAAAAGAAGCTAATAAATAAGATAATCAAACAAATAATAACAGATACAAACAAAGGCACAGTTTTAAACAAATTAATAGGGAATGTTGCCAACGTTGTGTGAAAAATTTGTGTGAATTGATTGGACGGTTTTTGAAATATTAGAAAACAAGTTATCTCGATAATAACTTAGCACGCAGTGTGTATATATATATATATATATATATATATATATATATATATATATATATATATATATAAGGCTCAAACACTAATATTCAATGGTCATCATTTATTACATTGGAATCGTTGTCTCCTGATGCCTTGATCTATCCCCTATCCTTCTCTATCCTTTCCTCTATCACTCCGCTTTCATCTCGCTCTAACTCTCTGTAACCCCTTGCCTGCTAATGGCTTCCCGCCTAGCTTGTGGTGAAACGCTTAAAAAAAAATTCTATTCCTCTCCGTACATCGCCACTTGTCTTCCAAATTTATTTTCCTCATCAATACCTTCCATAAGTTTTTTCGAACTAAATGTCGCCTCTGAGTTTTGTCTTCAATGTCCAATTTTACATTTACATACGCTCTGTCCCTGATATTGAGCACTTTAACCCATAGATATAGCATACCTTAAAACTATATGTAATCACACACACAGAAACACACATACATACATACATATATATAGATAATATTAGTGGTCAAAACACACATATATACATACATTATACATATATAAAATACACACACACACATATATATCTATAGATACAGATAAGTATGAATTATTTTCTGATGTATAATTCGCTACCGATTTGCTGACCTTTTGAATTTGTAGGTCTGATGATTAGGATCGTGATTACGATTCCAGTGTAATAAATTATAACCATGAAATATTAGTGTTTGAGCCTTTTATATTATATTCTTACTCTGTCCTGGATATTGAGTTCTACCTAGATTCTATCCTCTTGGGAATTTATATATATATATATATATATATATATATATATATATATATATATATATATATATATATATGTATGTATGTATGTATATTGAAATTCTACGGATGATACTCAGTAACATAATAACATAAAGATATCTCAACACCGACGCAGACCGCAGATGAGATTATAAAGCGATTGTACATTCCATAATCTTGTCGATGGCTTCACAGTACGTTGCTACGCCACGTCTAAATACGGTTCTGAATTCAGAGTTGTTCGCTTGGACTGACGGTCATTCACGGCCAGAAAATACAATCTAGCCTGCTGAACTCATATTTGGCGAGGGGAAAAGAGATTGATTCTTACCTTTCTCAAAAGCATTAGTGAGTGCTGTCGTATTATACCACTTGCACATCTAAAATAATAACATATTCAGCTTTAATTAAAATCCCTCCGGACAATACAACCCAATATTTTTCCAAGAAGTGCTGACATTTTTACACAAATTGCGTGAAAAAGATTATATATTTTCATTATTTACATTATTCGGACTATTGTCCTCATCTTTGTCGCCATATTTATTACAACGTTTCGGCCGTTTGTACGCTCCGGTCTTCTTCAGATGGTTTGAATGCCAACCACCTGAAGAAGGCCGGTGCGTAAAACGGCCGAAACGTTGTGATAAATATGGCGACAAAGATGAGGACAATAGTCCGAATAATGTAAATAATGTACATAATACCTCCTCTCAGAAATATAGACAGATTATATATTTTGCTACACAGAAAATGCACCAAATGTTGTGTAGACGATTGGATGTGATGTGAATTTCATATTAAAATATGATTTAAAAACAAATCTATAAGGGAAAAATCGTTAGTCCATCAACGTTTAACCTCGATATCATGTTAATAATTATTATTAAAGTATAACTTAACAAATTTAATTTTTTTATCTTCCACATTGATTTTATGTCATAAACGTCAGTTTTACGAAGTAATATACTGATGTAAAAATCCATGAAACTCCGAATACACATCAATATAAGCTAATGAACTATTTTATTCCATTACGAATATTATATATATATATATATATATATATATATATATATATATATATATATATATAAGGTTGGTGCAAAGATAATGTCACGTGAGACATTATTTTCGCACCATATACACTAAACCAGTTGCCATCCAGTTTGTCATGGTATTTACCCATAGCTGGAGGGAGAAGAAGAGGATTCAAACCTTTCCCAAGGGTATTAGCACGTAAGTTAACTTGATATATATATATATATATATATATATATATATATATATATATATATATGGGTAAATAGCAGGACAGACCGGGTTCTTTAGCCTTGGATGGCAACTGGTCTAAGAGAAGGACAACTCTGAATTCAAAACCTGCGAAGGGTCGTTTGGGGACCTTGTGGCACATAGTGCACCAGGTCTCTGTATTCGGCCCTTCAAAAAGTGTAGATGGTCCTGCACGAAACCTTCACCACTATAATCAAATCTCACGTGCTGTTGTCGGGCTGTCGGTTTCCTAGGAACTGATCTGCTTGACACTCATACGTCGAATTCGACGGGAGACTCGAATAATATATATATATATATATATATATATATATATATATATATATATATATATATATATATATATATATATATATGAAGAAATATAGTTTTAAGCTGTGCTATATTTATGGGATAAAGTTCTCAATATCAGAGATAGAGCGTATGTAAATATAAATATAAAAGTAAACATTGTAGTCAACACTCATAGGCGACAGGCTGTTTCATGCTAGGCGCAATCGTCCAGCATGAAACAGCCCGTCGCCTCTGAGAGTTGACTTCAATGTTCACTTTTATTTATATATATATATATATATATATATATATATATATATATATATATATATATATATATATAGAGAGAGAGAGAGAGAGAGAGAGAGAGAGAGAGATTTAATCGCTTTCTCCCCAAGGAAAGGGATAATGCTACTAAGATACAAGGGTTTACTCGTTTTGAAAGAAAAATGAAAAAGCTTCAGGTGAAAGCTAACGGTTAAACTTAGACTTCAAGAGATTAAGATTGTAGATTTCTTTTGAATTATCATCCACAAAAAAGATTTTCTACACTGAACTAAATAGCATTAAACAAACACTTATTAATAATGACCTTCCTAACTACATCGTTGATGAACAAATAAGGCGAGCTATTACAAATTTTAATATAAATCAAATAGAAAATAATACTTCCTCGAATAACCCTAAAGATATCAATCTTTTATATCGCAATCAACTGCATTCCAAATATAGTCAAAACGAAGAAAATCCTAAAAATTCATAAATGTTAATATATTCTCCCCAGATCCCAGTAAAAAAATAAAATTGATTATATACTATACTAAATTTAATCCAACTAACTTAATATCCGTAATAGCGCCTCCCGACAAATTAACGTATTGCATAAAACCAATACTATATATCAATTTAAATGCCCTTGGGTGATTGCATCTCCTACAAAAAGCTCATGTATACGGTTGGTTATTCGACAATAACGTTATCAAGACGGACGGTTCACCCTACACATGAATAATTCATCGTCCACTGTACATCTGCAAAAACATTCCTGTCCACATTCCTGTTCACAATTTAGGAGAATATTGGTCGACAATAGCTGTATACTTCACCAAGAACGTAATAAGCAGAAACTACAAACTCTCGAAGCTATCTTTATTAAAAAATGAATTATGAATTAATTATTAATTAATTATGAATACAGTTAAAACTAAACATTTTAAAACACAAGCAAACCATAATCTTCTAAAGAATTTAATTCTTAACTAAGTTAACGCCCTTACATTAAAATCTTTACAACATGGAAAAAATTTAAAAAATCACCGTTTGTGACATAACTGGAACTTAACGGGTTAACCACAAATGCAAAAATTTACTTCGGACAAACACAATTATTTGTCTTAGACATCATAAGCCTGAAGATGATATTATGAGTATATCGAAAGTCCTCGGAAAAATAAAAATGAATAAATACAACCACGGTACCTTCCTTGCTCTCTTTAATCATGAAACAACAAAGCTTATGTGATTACGAGAGAATATAATTGAATTTATACAACCACAACGTGTCTAAATTGTTTAATCAGACATATATGGAAAATAAAGCAAAATATTTTTTTTAAATACACATTACAACCAAAGACGTTTGCGGTTTCTCTCTTCATTTTAATATACACACTTTTCTCTCGTTGAAACTACTATAACCTCTTCCTTTATATATATATATATATATATATATATATATATATATATATATATATATATATATATATAATAAGTGAGAAAATGTCTGCGTGTGTCACACTTTTTTAGTTAAAAGGACACAACTCTAACTTTCAGTATCTCCTTTACTTATATAATAAATGCGAAAATGTATGTGTGTCACAAGTCGCTAACTTTCAATATCTCCTTTACCTACATAATAAGTGTGAAAATGTCTGTGTGTCACACTTTTTCAATTAAAGGGACACAAATCTTTAATTTTTAAATATCTCATCTTCTTCAAATGAGACTTGCTCATCCAGTATTGGAATTGAATCCCCAGATTGCAAATTTAGCTCTCTGTGAAATTGAAGACAAAGTGATGAACTTGGCTTAAAGAAATTTCAGCAATTTTGGTCTGCTAAATTCAAACAGAGAAACTGGACAAATCAACTGAGCAATTTTGAGAGAAACAGGAAATAACTGCGGCAATGTGTTCAAAACCACGAGTCGTTTTTTAACCAAAACCAACAATAAGTGTATCAGAAGGTCCTTGATGACATCATCAACTACAGTGGAGGGATTTTCTTCTTGGATACATTTGGAGGTACTGGTAAAACTTTCGTAACTAACCTTCTTTTATCTGCAGTGAGGCTCTAATTAAAAGTAGCTTTAGCAGCAGCAGCATCTGGAATTGCTTCTACCCTCTTGCATAGAGGGCGTCCAGAACACAGCAGCTTCAAACTTCCGTTGGATCTGAACTACAATGAAACCCCTATTTGCAACATCAAAAGAGGAACCAACTTTGCTACGCTACTGGAGGAGACAAGCTTCTTTGTCTGAGATTAAAGTATCATGACAGACAAGCGAGCATTTGAGGTGCTGGACAAAACACTCAAAAGATATTCGACAGAATTCACAAATCATGTGCTACTCTCTGGTGATTTTTAGACAAACATTACCAGTTATTGCAAGAACACGAGCTAATGAAATCATTGCTTTCCTGAAAAATTCTTACATTTGGAGCCATGTTCAAAGACTCAGCCTGAAAACAAACATGAGAGTTAGAATCACAGGTAACCTTGAAGCAGGAAGATTTGCTACTTTTCTGTTGCAGCTTGGCAATGGAGCCATAAAATTGGACCAAAATGGAGATATTTCATTCCCAAATGTTTGGAGTTTCAGTTTCAAGTATCTAAGACTTGATTAACCATATTTATCCAAACGTTAAACACCATTTCATGTATTCAAACGGGCTTTGTGAGATTGCCATATTAGCTCCCAAGAATCAAACTGGATATTATCAACTGGAAACTTCTCCAAGAAATTCCAAAATAAAGCATGAAGTACTTTTCCATTGAGACTGTAATTGAACAGGAGCAGGCACGGAATTAGCCAACAGACTTCCTGAAGTCACTGGATCCTCCTGGAATGTCATCACACAAGCTGGAACTAAAAGAAAATGTGCCGGTTATGCTATTGAGAAATCTAGATGCTCCAAAGCTTTGTAATTGAACAAGGTTAATTGTCAAAAAGATGCTTCCACATCTTTTGGTAGCAGACATCCTTACTGGTCCAAGAAAGGAGGAACGAGTTTTAATTCCAAGAATCACCTTAATCCCTCCAGATCTTCCTTTTCAGTTCAAAACACTTCAGTTTCCAGTGATAGTGAGTTATGTCAATCAATAAAACCCAAGGACAAACATTGAAAGTAACTGGACTTCATCTGACTTAACCCTGCTTTTCTCACGGTCAGCTCTATGTTGGTGTTCAAGGGTTGAGAATGGAAACTATTGGAATTGACTCTGATTAATAAAACCAAACATGCATTTTTGCAATAAGTTCAAAATAGAAAAATTATATTATTGTTTGGATGACAACTGTTGTTTGAAAAATATTGTTCAATTTTAATAAAATTTGATATGTACTCGATGGATGAAGTGTTATTGTTGGGCCAAAGGCCCAAGAAAAAGCCTCCGCAAGAGCTAGCTTAAGAGCCGCCCAGTAAGACGGCTTTTAAACTAGTACATATATATATATATATATATATATATATATATATATAAGTGGGCATTGAAATCAACACCCAGAGGCGACAATATTGCGTTATTAGAATGAAACAAACTGTTGTCATTGCAGATTGACTTCAATATCCACTTTTATATTTACATACGCTGTATCCCTAATATTGAGCACTTTAACCCATCATACGTTAAAAGTATATTTTATCATGTATATATATATATGTGTGTGTGTGTGTGTAAATATATATGTGTGTGTGTGTGTGTGTGCGTGTGTGTGTACGTGTGTGTGTGCGTGTGAATTTCATTAAAAACGACTGACAAAGTACTGCGTTTAAGATTTTTATTTAATTTTTCTTCGGTTCGTATAAGTTTTCTCCTTTCTGAACATAAATTGTATAAGAATTGTCCGAATGTTTTGTATCACCGGGCACTTTCGATTATTTTTTTAAAATTCTAACTGAATGTGTAGATCTGTATGTGACACTATTTAGGGTTGCTAGAAAGGAAGAAGAAAAAAGAAAAGGCGAGAATTAAATTTAGGTGATAAGAAGCAATCACGAACAGGACACTAAGCGATGTTATTTTTCTAACAAAGAAATGTGGTAAGATTTTATTTTCATTATCGAGGAAGTAAGACACTGGATTTAATTTGATTTATGACGACGCACCGGGTGGACGATAGCCGCCTGCCATGACAACGATAATGAAAATGTCAGGTTGGTCAAGTGGCCTACGAAACAGAAACTGGGAGATAATGATAATTAGGTCATGCTCTGACCGAAACCAAAATGTCCGTTGGACCACCCCCATATCATTTGGAAAAAGACACCTGTTTTATGTCGAAGCTGGCCACGATAGGAAAATTATTTTATCAGAACGAATAATTGGCTGGAACGTGAATATCGCCAGATGACTACCCACTTGTTTGGCGAAGGTCCCGAGTGATTAATCCCAGGTGACATTCAAGATAAAATTGAGGTTAAGAGACTACACTACAGGTCGTATTTGTTTGTTGTCGGGCAGGAAAGAAAGAAAGAAAAAAAAAGAAAGATAATTTTTTTTCTTTGAGCAATATTTTTTTAAACCGAGGCCAGTCTGGCCACACCCACACTGCTGGGCGGCCATTGGCTGAATGGTGGCGAAAGTAATTATGTGAAGAAGGAGTGGAGGCCTGTTGACACCCCACTGAAGGGATAGGTGTGAGATGCTACTGTGTGAGAGAGGGGAAACCCGTTGACACCCTCTGAGGGTATGGGTGAGATACCAATATGAGAAACGAAGAATTTGGGAGGACGAAAGACTTCCAAAAATGGAAATTAATAATTCTTCCTGACCAAAAACAAAGAAAAACCTTTAATACGGATTTAGAATTATCAAGGAACCTTAAGCCCCGACAGGCCCACCCCGGTTTTGGTCGGCGTCCATATAAGCAGAGTCGCAACGAGTTGCGGGGTTGGCAGTTCAGTTGGCAGTAGCAGTTGTAGTTGCAGTTTGCAGTTGAGCTGTGAGCTCTGAAGACCTGCCTCGCCGAAGGCTGACTAAGATTCCACGCATTCTCGACCTCAACTTCTAACCAAGAACAATTTATTTTTGAAGAACGATTTAGACTCACACCACCAAAACAAGTTTTACGAATATCACCTGAAGATACACCAAAAACCAGTTCCTTAAAAAAAAACTTAAGATATTAAGACTCACCTAACGAACACAAAGTGTCACGAATCCATATAATAGCGGTTTGGGAGGAAGACGCAGTCCTGTATCCAGCAACCAGATATAAAATATTGTTATCCTTTTTAACACATTTGAACTTTTCGAGTTGTTACTTTATTTTCTTTTACATATACTTGTGTGGTATTACCCTTGTTCGAACTCGACTTGCATTACGGCCCAGCGACTGATTGATTTCGTCTACCTAAGATCAAATCACAACGTGGGTAGGTTAGACTAGAAATCAAAACAGTTACGTCGGTAACCAGACGTTAAAGGCGAGCAGGGAACGACAAGGCTGATGCCGAATGTAATCAGATTCCATCTGAATCAGCAAAAGGTTAGAACGTCACAATTGGTGTCGCGACAAATACCAAGCCAGTTGGTCGTCACAGGACAGGATAGGACGGCGACGGCGCGGAGACAGACGGGGTGACGTCACAATTGGAGCCGCGACCAGGACAGCACGGCGGGCGCGGCCAGGCAGACGTCACATTTGGCGCAGCGACCCCGGGGTGACGTCACATGTATATATGTATCTAAAGTTCGGGGAATGTGTTTTTATTTTTCAAACCTGCCAAACTCCATCCGCAACATATTTGTAGAAAATACAAACATAATAGCCTCTTTCATATATAATAAATACTAAAAATAATGGCAGGAAAAAGCCAACACTCACTTAACATCAACTATAAACACAGCCACAATGTGATGACCGTGTTTGGAAAATAAAAAAAAAACATTCCGATAACTCTAGATATATACATACAAAACCCATACATTCAGTTAAAAAATTTTTTAAAATCATCATAGATAATGGCTAAAGGAACAGCCGAAAGCGCTCGGGTATAGAGAAGATTTGGATAATTATTACACATTTTATGTGCAGAAAAGTAAACACTTATACGAAGAGAATTAAATAAAAAGCTCAATTGCCTTACATTATCTTGCCAATCGTCTTTAATGAAACTTGTATAAAATATGGATTGCTGCCAAAATGTACAACTATACACACACACACACACACACACACACACACACATATATATATATATATATATATATATTAAGATACAAAGATAAGCTGAAAAGCAACTTGTCAGCAGTCAATATGCCACATAACAGCCTTGAGCGCTTAGCCTTGGAGCGGGTAGAATGGAGATCAACTTGTTTTAGTGGACTCAGCAATTTTCAATCTACTTGTCTGAATCATCTTCAAGAAGCAAGAGGAAAATCTAAAAGGTCAGCCAATCTAAAAGTGATCTCATCTCACAATTCCCACACTTGCTCCATATGCGGCTTCCTTTGTAAATCACTAGTGGGTCTTAAATGCCACTTAAGATTATCGCACAAAATTTTATAACTTAATCAATAAGCTCTCAGATCCTCATACGTCGAAACCGACGGGAGAGTCTATTATATATATATAATGCTAGCAATTTATATCCATGAAATCATAAAATTCAGCATATAACAAATTTAACTGCTAATAAAGTGTCCAGTTTTAGGCTAGAGCGATAAATATTAAATTAAATAACGTTCAATATTTTTGGGAGGTCGAGTTTCGTAATTTTTCACTCACTCATCGGGACTCTCTTGCATCTTTCTGAAGCCTAACCTATAACCAAAACTATCACTGATTCCCATTTAGCATCAAGCTATACTCAAAACAACCCTGATTCAACACCTTTATGTGACCTTAAATAAGCCTATAGTAGTTGAAGGGTCGTTAAGCCGAAACAATCTGCTTAACGATCTTTCAGCCACTATAGGGTTATTTAAGGCCAGATAAAGGTTTTGAATCTTCTAAAACATGCTGTATTACGAACCAACCAACCTTTCCGAAGCCAACATGTGTATGTATGACTATATATATATATATATATATATATATATATATATATCATTGGTGACTTAAGATCAGAATTGAAAATAGACTAGTGGATGTTTTGATTAACCAATTAAATATGAACGCTTTTGTGTATCGATTTAAAAATGTTATTATAATCTACTATAATAAAAGTATTATATACATAATCATCCACAGACAGATTGTTTCACTGTATCACAGTTCTTCAGTGTGGCAAGACGTCTGGTTGCCTCCAGCTAGGATCGAAACCCGGCTGAATTGGCGTCTGGGACGAACGTGAGTTTTAGCGTATTTATTTTTAGATAAACACACATTGACTGAGAGGACTCAATTCGCTTTAACGTGTGTGTGTGTGTGTGTGTGTGTGTGTGTATATATATATATATATATATATTCTGAAGCACGATAAATAGTTGTCAGCTTCTTCCACTAGAGCAGCATGTCAATGAGTAGCCCCTAACACCGGATTAGCCCAAGTGCCTATCTTTTATAACCCACCAGGGATGGACCTCGATTCCCCTGGCCAAATGAGTCCGTCCAAAATCATTAGGTTTTTACTAAATATACACATGCATAAATTTCAATAAATAAAATTTCAATAAATATCCAAACTTTACTTTGCTACCCAGTCACCAAACCTGGATGGCTACTTCCAAATATTATAATTCACAATATATATATATGTGTGTGTGTGTGTGTGTGTGTGTACACGTGTGTGTGTACTTCGACAGGATAGTTAGCAAGCTTGTATCGCTAGATAAATTACGACTGAATAGCTATTAAAATTATAGAACTTTTCTTATGGATCTGAAGAATTTCATTTTACCAATTATTCAAGATTTGTTTTCCGTCATTTCTAATATGAGTTTTTATATATTTTTATTTAAAAAAAAAACAAAAACTATTCATTATTCCTTGTTGCGTCTTCCATTTTTTTTCTTCTTTTTCCTGTTTTTTTTTTTTTTTTTTGTAGTGGGGATCGTAATTTAGATTTACTTCTTTTAATATGAGTCAGAGGATAGCCGCCAGGCAAAAAAAGTATGTATTAATTGCAAGGCTAACTGGCGTTGCATACCATGGGGCAGATCGTGTTCGTCTGACTTCTCGACATGTCGTATTACGAACACCCAACAGCGCAACGACAGTTCAAACCTGAACGCACTGCGCCTCGAGGGATTATCACCCTAGAACCCATCTCGACTGAAAAACCTCCGGGCTCCGATGGACGAGGAGAAGACATTTTCTCCACCTACGCGACTGCGCATGCGTGCACAATGAAATCAGCCATCATTTCTAAGTTTGATTTATCATGGCAATAACTTTTAGAAAAAGCCTTGTATTTGCAAGATTTTAAACAGGCATTTGTAGATCTTTAGATGCGAGTACCATAGTTTACTACAAAGGGGTTCAAAAGCTATGAGAAATTATGTTCTAAATATAATTCTCAAGAATCTTGGAATTTCATTGCTGACGCATTTCCATTATTACTCCCGACAACAAATGGAACGCGTATATTCTTATCATCGTAAAAGATGCTGGCAGAATGGTCGGTTCCTTGTAACGCTCCAGAAAATTCCTAAGTCCTGCTGCCAGGCTCTCTATCTCTGTAAGTCAGATCAGACCAAGAATGGAATATTGCTGCCATATTTGGGCTGATACTACCCAATCATTACTGTCTAGTCTTTACAGAGTGTAAAAGCGCTTATGCGGCCTTGTAGGTGATGAATTATTCTCCACCCTGCAACACTTATCCCACAGACAAAACGTTGCTTGACTTTCACTACTACATCACACTTACTATGGCGAATTTACATTCCTTAGCTCCACCAGCTCAGACCTTCACAGCTAGGACTCGCCATGCCATGTTCATGATGGCGAACTACCTCCATTCCCTTCGGGTACTAATCAGCTTCTTACCCACTACTGTTATTTTGTGTAACAACCTCCCGAGTGAATGCTTCCTTGACGACTACTATCTTCGTCTCTTAAATCCAGCATCAATCGACAACCATTTTCTTTGTTTCCATAATACTCTCTTACTTCTTTCTCCCTTATAATCTCACTCAGGAACCCTCTACCTTGAGTGGCACATGGGTCTTGTATTGAGTCAATTATCGGTAAGCCATCATAAACACGAAAGACGTTGAACATCTCACTAAATACTAAGTCCTGATCGACAAACGGTATGGTTTTCGCTCATCTTGGTCTACGGCTGATGTCTTAAGCAGAATGATCGGTTCCTTTTATCGTTCCAGAAAATTCCTAAGTCCCGCTGTCAGGCTCTATCTTTCTAAAAGTCAGATCAGACCAAGAATGGAATATTGCTGCCATTTCTGGGCTGGTACAGCCCAATCTTTATTGTCTAGTCTTAACAGAGTTCAAAAGCACTAATGCGGCCTTGTGGGTGATGAATTATTCTCCACCCTGCAAAACTTATCCCATAGACAAACGTCGCCAGCGTTTCACTTTTTTTTCTTTTTCTCTCTTTTTTTTTAAGCATTTAACCCCAAGCAAGGCGGGAGTGCCACTAGCATGCAAGGAGTTACAGAAAGCGGGAGCAAGAGTAAAGACGCGTGATAGAGGAAAGGATGAAGAGAAGGACTAGGAATTAGATCAAGGCATCTGAAGATGTCGACTTACATTGCATTTGAGTAGTTGAAGATTATAGCTATAAGGGAAGTAAGTAAGAGGAAGGGAGTTCCACAGACTGGAAGTGCGAGACATTCAGCTATTGTAGTAGAAGAGACGGCTACATTTAACCATTTCGACAGTGAAAGGTTGGGACTGAGATGCCAACTTAGTAGCACCCTTAAATTCATGCAGTTTAGGAAACAGCGAAAGTAGCTCGTCGGATCAGTTACCGTGAAAGTGTTTGTAGAAAAGACAAAGGGAAGCGACGGCACGTCTGTAAGAGAACGACTGTAAACGAGATGCCAGATCAGGACCAATTATATTGCATATCTGTCTCTGGATTTTGTCGGACACCTTAAGACGAACAGCGGGGGCTCCAGACCATATTTGGCAGCAGTATTCCATGCAAGGGTGAATGGTTGATTTATAGATTTGAAGGATGGACTCACGCGAGAAAAACCTTCTGGCACGACACAGAGAACCAAATTTCCTTTCCTTGCGGTCAATGAAGCTACTACTATCGCTGTGGAACGTGGTATCGGAGACTAAATGTCATTATCGCGTTCCCTTATGAGTAATATGCCAGTTTATCACCTGTTTTTTTTTTTTTAAATCTTACTGAAACAATGTAGGATAAGTAAACCTTAAATTAAATGAAACTAATTTAATAAAAATAAAAAGGTGAAGTTAGTTATGTTTTAATTTCTATAACGATACAATGAAAGTGAAAATTAAATTTTAATGGCAGATACAGAAATAAAACTAAAGAAACTCCTAACGAAAGTAAGGAAGAAGAAAGGACTAACTATCGATTGCAAGAAGACAATGTATGATTGTCATATAAGAACAGTCCAGGATGTGTGCTACA